>VZTZ01028616.1:29615-188377 GCA_013400955.1 Drymodes brunneopygia | reverse complement strand
AGCCAGCGGCACCGTAACACTCATCCATGCAGGGCTCCTGTCCCTTTTGCTTGACTTCTGACTTGTGGAAATGCATCAATACTGAGCTGGGAGGAAGTGATGTTTGAATATTAGCTGTCTTGGACACGTTTACCTTCTAGAGTCCTAACTCATGGGATGCTGCCAAGTAGGTAGTTGATGAGGTCAAAGTTTTCTCTCCTGAAGTATTGCTATGTATTGTCCTACTTCCTCCATCCACGGCCCTGAACCACAGTCTCATAGTCCCTGCAGGCAAGGATGCTGCCAGCCTTCACATCCCCAGCCAGTCTTTCTTTGTTTGTTAGTACCACATGCCTCTGCTCATTGGCTTCTCTACCAGCTGTGTCAAAATTTATGGTCAGTGCTCTGGTCCTGTGCTTTGTGTACTTGGCTGTGCTGTTTTTCCAGCAGTTACCAAGGTAAAGTTCCCCATGAGAGCCAGTGCCTGGGAGTGTGAGGCTGCTTTCAGAAGTGTTTAGGCAGCCTTGTCAACTTCCTCTTCCTGATCAAGCGTCCTGTACTAAATACCCACAACAGTGTCACCATGTTAGGCTGGACCTTAATTCTTATCCATAAGCGTTAGACTCATTCTTCATCCTCATTTTATGTCTTCTACTTACTGCTTCATTGCTCATTTGTAAAAACAAACATTTGCCATGAAGACATAACTGCCAATTTAGACTAACTAAGACAAATGAGATAATGAGGCCAGTGGCAGCTTTGAGTTGACAGATCCAGCTGAGTGCCCAGCTCCAAGTAGAAAGCTTTCTTTTCCTGCCAGAAGGTCTATATGCTAATTCTAACTAATTTGCTAACCTTGGCCCTGCAGTGTTTGACAACAGGAGAGCAAACCATTTTGTTACAGATGTGACATTAATTTGGACGTAAACTAAAGCTGGAACAAATAATCTATGCAATCTTCTGTCTAAGGAAGTAGTCACCAAAAATATAAACCCGTGCCTGGTATACATAAATACAAAAATATTTAAGTGTGAAGGACAGATTGTCATTCATTCATCATCACTTATATTTAAACAAAGTTTCCAGTAAATAATGAAAGAATTAAAGACACTATAGTCTTATACCTTCTTATACCCTTTTGGTTGAATGTTCTTACCTTAACATTAGAGGAAGAAACAAAGGACTTGCCCACATTTCAGACGCAAACCAGAAAACCAGTTTGACCTGATACTCATTTAAAGGTCTGTGCAAAGAGAAAACTTCAGAGTATTTTGAAACACCTTGTCAAATTAATTTCTGTCACTATTAATTTTGATGGAAAATCAAAATAAAATATTAATAAATATTTTAATGTCAGTAACTGCATTTATAAGTTCATTCCAGATACAAGGATAAGAACAATTAATGAGAAACGCATTTTTGAGTCATCATGTATATCATAGTACATGAAGTAACACCAGCCTTCTCGTGAATTTATATGTTTTGGAGGTATTGATTGACAGTTGGCTGAACATGAGCCAGCAGTGCCCAGGTGACCAAGAAGACCAATGACATCTTGACCTGTATCATCAATAGTGTGGCCAACAGGACCCGGGCAGTGTTTGACCCTCTGTACTTAGCACTGGTGAGCCCACACCTCAAGTCCTGTGTTCAGTTTTGGGTTTCTCACTACAAGAAAGACATTGAGGTTCTAGAGCGTGTCCAGAGAAGGGCAGCAAAGGTGGTGAAGGGTCTGGAGTGCAAGTGGGATGAGGAAGCTGGGGTTGTTTAGCCTGAAGAAAAGGAGTCTCAGAGGAACATCACTTTCTAAAACTACCTGAAAGGAGGTTGTAGTGAGGTGGATGTCAGCCTCTTCTCCCTGGTAATGTGACAAGATGAGAAATGGCCCCCAGTTGTGCCAGGGGAGGTTTAGATTAGGTATGAGGAAAATTTTTCTCGCAGAATGGGTTGTAATATCTTTGGGCCAGACTGCCCAGGGAAGTGGTGGAGTCACTGTCCCTGGAAGTGTTTAAAAAGATGTAGATACAGCATTTGAGGACATAGTTTAATGGTGAACATGGTGGTGGTGCTAAGTTGACTAGATGATCTTAAAGGTCTTTTCCAAATATAAGCATTTTACTTTTTCAGGCTATCAGAAGTGTGATTTAAGAGGCATATTATCAACTTTTTTCATCCCTTGTGAATTGCAACATAGCTGATGTGCAACATTATTAAAATGTTACAAACAAAGCTCCTCATCCCAGTGGAGCTGCTGGTGAGCAGTTGTGTACATTGATCAAAGACATTATCAGACCTTAAACTGAGGCACCTCGTAGAAAAAAAGTATTATTTATATAATTGTTCAGACTTCTTTCAAAGAATTATTCACACAGATAATTGAAATATCTAGAAATGTAATGTCATTTGGCTTCTACTTTTAATGTGGCTGTTATAAAACTCTTCTAATGTGGGTGAATAGAATTAATCATTATCTATAACTAATGCACTTGAAACATATATGTGGATTTATGCTGATTTGCTAAATGAGCCTCAGAAAAATAAGGGTTTTCTTTAATGAAAAAAACTCCAATCATCATATCAGGTAATTACATATCTGTCCAGCTATTTAAAGAGAAGTTCTTTATATTTTAGAATTTAGCAGTTTTGATTAATTTAGCAGTTTTGATTAATTTTCTATAGTTTTGCCCTATTATATTTTAAAAGTTATGCAAACTCAATAATGAAAGAAATTATTGATGCCCATCCCACTGTGCAGCAAAAAGAAGAATGTATTCTAAATTTTAAATAATCAATTTCACTAATGCAATGTGGTTTCTGGAGGATTTCCTGCAAGATCTTATTTTCTGAGAAGTTAAAATGATTATTTAATATTATAGAATGAAAATCAGTACCCCTTATTCAGATTTCTAAATTAGATTAATACGTTATTCTACAAAACTTTCAGTACTCTTGCCTTCTTGCTTGACAAACACGGAAAACTCAGTCATTTATTGTGGGAGAATAGGTTTACTAGGTGTCCACAGTTTATATGAGCATTTGATTCCAATACTATCCATTGTGGCATTAATTGAGAACTTTACTGATTTAACATTTGTGAACTCTACTGATTTCTGTTTTGTGCAGTTTTTGTGGAAGTTGCTAAACCTTTGCAGTTTTAAACAATTACATTAATAACTTGTAATCATTATGTGCACGCTGTTAGCATCGTTATAGCTCATATCAGAAGTATTACTGTCAAATACTGGTTATTGAATACTGAGACAAGAATAGTTCAATCAGAAGACCTCCAACCATCTTTTGAGGACAAGGAAACCTCTCATTACAATGGGAAGGACTGAATGGAAAATCAACTAGCATTTCATGTTGTGTGGTGATTTATGTCAGAAGCTCACGAACAGGATTAATCTGGTATAGCTGTTGCCTAGTAACTTGAGAGGAAGTTCTATGTATAAATATATATGCATATAAAAATTTGCTAACCCCAGAGGTCACACTACTCAAGGTGTATATATGACATGTCTTTATGTATCAAATAAGAAAAACTCTGAGAAAACAATCATCCAAATGCTTAAAAGTTTTAAAATTAAATGGTACAATGATTCTTGTAGTGATGAGAAATGAGCACGTCACAAAACAAATATTACAACTGCTTTACAAGAGATGACCATTGATGTCAGGTTGTGTTTGGCATGGTAAAGAATAGAAGATTATTCAAGAGTGACTACGCATCTTAATACAATGATATAGGCAGTTTAGTTTGTAAATCAGCATGGTGGTTTGGAAGTCTGTATACTCCAACTTTGAAAAGGTAGGTGGGATTCTATCAGTGTAACTTTGTGTTTTGTATTTCCTGTTCTTTAAGTTCTATGGGTACTTTTGTCAATCTTACATGTCTCTTGCAATACTTTTGATCATTTCTTTTCTCAATACAATTCAAAAAAAGTAGGTTTGTACTGGGAAAAGCACAGATTACTACATCATTCCAGGAGAAACAGTTGATTTTTTGATAATTTTCTATTTAGTTATGGTTTAAGTTCTAACAGTTAGGAAATGTTGATACATTTAAAATATACTACATGAATTGAGTATATATTTTTAACTGTAATAACATGATTAATTATGTTAGACATTATCATAGTTTAAGTAAATTATATCAAAGTATTGGATGCCAATTTACTCATAATCGTGTGAAAAAGGGATAAGGCATATCTCAGATTTCTGATTTTTAGTACCCTGTTGATCACCAATAATTACAGAAATCACAGTTAAGTCTTTAATGAAGAATTAGTCTGCTGGGTTTGTTTTATGCTCTGCTTGTGGACAGTGCAGTCCACAATGCTTGTGGAGTAATTTAAATCATTTTGTTTCTTACGGGAAACAAAATTGGAATAAAAACTCTTAAAATGCTGACACATTCTTAACTTCTACTTTTTAGTGTCCCAAAAACTTAGGATTCCCCTAAATGCAAACTGACAAGAGCCTCTGAAATTTTCAAACAGCCAAATAATGCCTTGTGACAGATATCTGTCTTTCCTCTGTTCTTGAAAGAAGTACAGTAGAGAGAAGGTAGAAAGCATCTTTTACCTTCCCTCTAGCAGTGCTATTTTGTACAGGGAGGGAACTGAAGAGATAATAGTCATGAAATCCTAAGGTATTTCTGTCTCCATAAAAGCAGAGATTAGCTTTCAGTTCAGACTAATTTGTGCATTGGCTGCTTTTTGTGGTAAAGATTAGTAGATGGTTTAGAAATTAGAAAGTAGTATAAAAGTTTAGAAAATACCTTACTAATTTAAGATCAGCTACTCTAGGTGATTAGCTAGCAAACAGCTGGCTATGTTAAATTTCTGCATTTGGATGAACAAACACTTGACTGTAAATTTGTCTTTCACTCCAAAAGAACTTGAAGAAAAAAAATAAATATTGTGTGGAAGTAATCAAAAAAAGAAGCGGAACAACTCCCTTAAGAGAGAAAAGCACAAGCTAATAATATATGACCTGAAAAATGAAGGTGATAGAGATTCATAAAATTGTAGAATGGCTTGGTTTGGAAGGAATCTTACAGATCATTTAGTTCTAATCTCTCTGCCAGGGATAGAGACATTTTCAGCTTGACCAGGTTACTTGGAACCCCATTTAACCTGGCCTTGAACAGTTCCAGGGATGGGGCATTCCATTCTCTGGGCAATCTGTGCCAATGCCTCACCAGCCTCACAGAAAATAATTTTTTTCTTATTATCTAATGTAAACCTACTCCCATCCAGTTTGGAGCCATCCCCCCTTGTCCTGTCTCTACCTGACCATATAAAAAGATCCTTCTCCATATTTTTTGTAGGTTCACTTAAGGTACTGAAAGGCTGCAATTAGGTCACCCTGAAGCCTTCTCTTCTCCAGGCTGAACAATCCCAATTACCTCAGCCTTTCCTTATACGAGAGCTGTTCCATGCCTCTAATCATCTTTGTGACCCTCCTTTGGACTCACTCCAACAGGTTAATGTCTAAAATTGCATGTTGCCTTTTGAATGAGTAGTATTTTATTAAAAATAAAAGCAGTGAAAAGTATGTTTGGAGAGACTTATAGCTAAGAGAGAGAGAAGAACAGTGGCACTTTGTAGATTGAAGGACAACTTGTTATTTTACTAATGGGAGAAAATAAAACAATCCCAATTTAGAGCACGATTTACCACAAATTATTTCATAAACCTTCTATACAGATCATGTCATTACTGCAGGTGAACTGAGGTCTCTTTATCACTTGTGAAGAGAAACAGAATTCTCCAGGGATCAGTTCAAAGGAGTAATTTTATATTCCTATTTTAAAATTAATTGTGTTATTGCCTCTAACTGCACCTTTCTCATTATTGTCAATAATTGAAATCTAAGCAATAAGCTCAGATGGAGACATCAAATACATATATCGTGTAAAGTCTAGCTGTCTGAAGACAGGATGTACCCCTGCCCAGTTCATATTACTTATTTGGAGTATTAGAAAAAATATGCTTCTGGAATCAACAGAATTATTGAAAAAGAGAAACTGATTCTAATTGCAAGCACCTATTTGCTCTGGATAACTTAATTACTTTGTTCCACATATACATGTTCAGAACTGAGCAAAAATGGCAGAATCAAAATAAATGAAATGAAATCTCTGGTTTTCAGTGGGGATATATATATAGGTATATACATATATAATTGTCAGGAAAACATAACATAAAATTCTTATAAAGCAGTAGAGTTTGGATGTACAAATGCCTGTGAACATTTGGGTCATATATGAGGCTGATAGTACTGTCAGTTTTTTAGGCTGTCCACTCCTACTTTTGGTAGAGCCTGTAGCTCTACCAAATTTTTGCTGTTCAGTTGGGCATTTCAAGCTGATTTAAAGACTAGGAGATATTAGTAGCCTCAGTAGAAGGGTACCTCTGATGACTTGCCAAAAAACATCTGTGCAAGAATCCATAGGGGTTACCACCATCTCCACATTGCTGGTAGGGTTTGATTAAAGCTCCTGCTGCTCTCATGATTGCAATTATTAATGTTTGATGGCTTCTGACCAGGGGATATCACCATGCCAGACATGTAGTTTTGTGTTCCTCTGCCTTACTGGGTGACCGTGTCTGCAAAGACTCAATTCCCTGCTAACACTCATTGACGTTAACTTGAAAAAACATGGCCTTTTTCTTTAGTATTGTATCTTCATACTTGTAATAACAGTAATGTTAAGTGATGTAGAAGTGGCCTTCTGCAGTTTTTCTTTTTTCTTTTTTTTTTTTTAATTTTCATGAGTAGAGGGCTGTCTTTACCCAGTACTTAACTTCCTAAGCAATTAACTCCAGCATTTGGTTTATACTGAGCTTGAACAAAGGTATGTGATAATGGGTGAAAAGAAATTATCTGAGAAAGATACCGACAGGATAGTTTTTCCAACACCTAAGACAGACTTATATTAAAAACACTTGTTCTAAAGTTGTTTTTATCAAAGTTATATCTTGAAAAATCATCCTTTGACAATTTTTTCTCTTGGCATTTCAAAATGAAATAAGGTATACTGTCTCACATAATACTCTAAGGTTTCATGCTGGAGTGGAGGTGTAGACTAAAGCTATACCATTCACATTTTGGCCAGGCTGCCTTTAATACATCATACTCGTAACATTACGTTTGCTGTAAACTGTTATTGTCTAGAATATAAATACACTAATCACATATATGGACTATGGTTATTTCCTTTTTGGTTAATTACAGCTGTGGTCATTGTAAATGGATGTGTAAGATTTAAAAGGAAGTGTTGGTTTGCTTGACAAGAGTTAGGCAATTTCATAATCAGGTAATGATTTTAGGGTACATATTTCCTTTGCTACACGTTTCCTTTCCTTTTTCCATAAGCTATGTTTAATTTTTTCCTTTTCTGAGATATGTTTTTCTTCCATAATGGAAGTGTTCAGGACCAAGGGCAAAATATGAATTTGACATACATATTTTTAGTAATGTGTAGTGACACAGCTGTGGCACTGCTGTCCTGCTCATGAAGATTGATCTTATCTTGCTCATAGTTCACATACTTGAACTATTCCATGGAATTATGAAAAAGCAGAATTTGTCAATGCTTATAATACTAAAAAAATTAGAAAAAAAAAAAAAAACCTAGAGAATAAAGAGGTCCTTAATACTTCGAGTCCATAACTCATAAAATTTGGCTTTGCATGTATTTCTGCTTAAAACTTAGAAAATATTGTTTTCATTGGTGGTTTTGAAATAAACAAGGTTTTGCTATGAAAAAGAATGTTTAGTTTCATTTGAACCTTTCTTAGTCAAGTAGGGATAATAACATCCTTTTGTGTTGAGGTTTTTTTTGTTTTGTTTTGTTTTCTTTTTTTGTTGGGGTTTTATATTTATGAATTCTAGTTAGCTATTTACTACAATTTTATGTCCATCAAATTATGTCATCATTACTGTAGTGATGTAATAAATATAGTAGTCATACCAAATTGCCTGTGTACTTCCCAGGGGCCATCAGAATTTCACTGTTTCAGTGTTACAATATTTAGTATCATGCAGTTCTCCTAAATTTTCTTCTGAAATTTGCATGTAACAAAGAAAACACCTATCTTTTGGCATTTCACACCCTCTAGAGTGTGGTGTTTCTTTATTCCCCTGTCCCACCCACAATATAAAAACATGCAATTCTTAGAAATTATACATATTAAGTTTGTCTCTATGTTACAAATCACCAGATACATTTCTTAATTGAAACATGAGTTATCTCTGTCAAAAAATATCAGTTCCAGGTATTTAAAATAACAATTTCCAGGCATTCAAAATAACACATTCTATAATTCTATGACTCTATGAGAACACCAGGACAAATAATTATAGACTGTAGGCATGTTTCCAAATCTTTTTGAAGCCTACTGAGCCATTATTCAGCATTTTGCCACCAACTCAGATTTATTCATGGAACATTAGAAATCTGATTTAAAACAATGAGAATGCCAGAGACAGGGCATTTCTAACTACTGTATGTTGTATATGTTTTGCAAATGCTATATTTGATGTAATTCTGTTTGTATAGCAACCAATTAAATATTTCTATAAAGAGGCACTAGTTAGCAATTCTTGTGGATCAGTATTGAGTGTGGACCTAGAGCTGCATTAGGAATTCTTCACTCATGACAAAATGCACATGGAAGTAAAAAACTAGTCTCAGAACCAGGCTAGGGAAATGAGAGAGGACCATATCTGTATGCAACTATTTATCTCCTGATTTAAAATTTATAATTTCTCATCAACTGTTAAACTTCCTTGTACATTTTAGGGAAAAAATTCAACACTAGGGAACATTATTTCCATTATCCAACACAGTAAGCAGGGAAACACATAAGTTATCTGATAGAAAACAGCAGAAGGAACTCAGGTATTTGATTTACTGCCCAAAATTCACTGAGTATTTAAGATGGCAATTAACAGGGTGAAATTTTCTTCTCTTAGGCTGACATTCTTTTATGGAAAACTAGATTTTTTCCCCCTCTGTCTCCTTTTGAATATGTCTGGAAGTGTTAGACTTGTCCACCTTTCACATGATAGCCTAGAGCACACATTCAAGATATAACAGATCTCATTTCTGTGGCTTCCTCAGCCTGAGGCAGTTCAAACCTGTATTTCCCAGGAGAGTAACTTAACTGGTGGAAAGGGAGGGAGATTTCTCCCCAGCTCTTCTGGCAGAACTTTGACACTACATCTAAGATTTGAAGATTAATGGGATGAGAGAGATAAGAAGTTCCTAGGCTCTTAACACCGTGATGGGACGATTCATCAAAGAGAATGACTTTCTATTTGTACTTTATTTGTATATTAAGAAATGGGATACACATAAGCAGAAACCAGATTTAATGACCTTCTTGTTCCTAAATTAGAAGTTTGGTTATCTGGTTACCATGTCTTGACCCTTCTTCTACCTTCCATATGATTCTGAACAATTTCATATCTGTCTGTGGGATCCTACAGATTTTGCGAGTGTGGAGAACATACATTCCTTCTTTCCCAGATGGATGATCAAATTCTTATCTTGGGAAAGGAAAAAATAGAATTTGAATCCAGGGGAAGTACTTAGAGACAGGAGGACACAAAACCTAGGGTTTTTCCACCTTGAACATAAACTGTAATTAGTAATCTGTTAAGTAAAATTGAGCACAAAAATTAACTACATACCTATCACTCCCCATATATATTACCAGGTGTTATCCCACCAGAGATTTTAAAGAAAAATTTATGTGGCTGGTGCTCTGAGCATAATTAGTTCTTACAGTATGGGTTAGCTGTGGTCAAAAACTGGTCAAACCCTTGTCAAGACATAGATTACAAACTACTTTGTGCAAAGCAATCATAAACAGAAGAGAGCCTTGACAATTCCAGTCATAACCAGGTGCACAACTCTGGCATGTAATATATTTTATATCTCTACCTGTTTTCCAAGTACCTACAGAACTACATATGGCTTTTCTGGATCCCATTCTGCTTACCACATTTGTGGCCATCAGATGAGGTTGCAGAATAATCTCAATTATAAATTTAAAAAATAAAGAAAAAAAGAAGTCAGCATGTTAACTGTTTCTTCAAAATTATATTTGTGTTTCTAATAATGTACATTTAGAAAGTTGTTTCAGAACGAAGCAGGCTGAAACCAATGATGCACTAATTAAGGTATACAATTAAAGTATTAGTCAGATACACCAGAGAGAAGTGGATGGAAAAAGAAAAAGTGCATTCCTTAAATCTGCTAAAGAGGCTGTGCTATATTTCTTTCTTACAGAAAAAATATATAAAATTCTACCAGTTTATTTACTGAGGCTCTCTCAGAGACAAAAGTTGGAGCCAAAAATGTGCTACTTAAAAAGAGTGCAACAGAAAGATAAATGAAATCTTTATGGTGAGGGAAATAGAAGGTAAAGTGAGGCCCTTCAGCATTAAGAATCCATCTATGGGAAGATAATGTTCTATAGGAAGATTTTTACAGTGTTTCCGACAGGAAGCCCTCAGATGTGATATCCAGATTAACAATGTCCATCTTTTGTGTGCTTAATGGCAGAGTGATCTCGCTGTGCTTGCTTCTGAGAAGTCTTTATCTCTTTATTTCAACTATCAGATCTTCCTGAGGAGGGCATGTTGTCAGACTGAGTGCTTGAATTTTGAGGGTTGAGGTGAACCCTGGGACCTGCCTTCCAAGACAGAATACAATGTGGGGAAACCTTGCTCAGAATGTGAAAGTTAACTGTTCCAAGTGATGCAGTGGGTAATGCATCACAGAAAATCTAACTGAGCTTTATACAAAAATCATACTGTATGAATATCTGTTTTAATATTTTGGTTAAAAAACTTTCTTATTTTATCACTACAAATGTAAAAATAATGGAGAGTATTTTCTATAAATGAGAATACTTGGGTTGCAATTTAATACATTTGGATTGCTTGGTCTGTATTATCGATAACTTAATTATATTCTCTCATCCAAGTACTTAAACTTGTGTAGAAGAAGGTAGTGTCTTTCTTCCAGTGTCTGGTTTCTTTAACCAATAATTATTTAGATTTTATATACTGACTATATATAGATTTTATATATCAGAGTCCCGGCAATATCAAAAATATCCTACGGCAGTCTAACTGTTAAGCTACCTACGTGATGTAAAAAGATAAGGAGAAAATTGCTTAAATGAAATATCAACATTGTCTTTTTAAATTATATTTCTTTAGGGATTATATTACAAGCAGATTCTGCATGACTCCTTCCTTACACGCAAATATAAAAATAAAAATTGATGCATAAGCTTGACCCCAAAATAAAAATGAATATTTTAAGACAGCTTACATTGTGCACATTTTTCTGATTGACCATTCATATTCTTAAAGCATAAATTAATTTCAGTAAATATCTTCCCTAAAGTGCTCTGAACTGCCAGCTCATAGTGATCCAAGTTATTTGCTCTGAATAATTTATCTCCACATAAAGCTAACTTAAAATTTGGTCTAGCAATTAGCATGACAGGGTTGTTGTTGTCAGATACTCCTACTGTACACTGAGACTGATACACTCGCTGAGGATGTGATGGACTGTTTAACAAGTCTATCTGCCACTGACAGAAGTCTGCTCTGGTACCATTCTATGAATTATATAGGTCAATGACTTGTACAGCTTGCTTAATACCTTGGAAACTGTCTTTCTGTACTTGCTTAAATAAGAGATGGAAATATGCTTAAGCTGAGTTTGCATCCCCTTTGTACGAGATGTCTGTAAATATTTCATTGAGTAAGCTTATTGGCAGGATGTTCATGAAAGCAAGTTTTAAGCCTGCATTAAGGAATATGAAATTGGACCTTAAAAATGAGTATTTGTCCCTTGCATTCAGTTCTCAGAATTGAACATCTAATTAGAAAATAGATGTCATCAGACTAAAGTAGACATAAAAATGAGGAAAATACTTTATGAGAATAGTCTATATTTCACTATTTTCAATATTTCTCTGTTTTTTTAATTTTTCATCATTCTCCATCAAGTCAGAAGGAATAAGAAAAGCCAATAACAATAAAAGCAGAATGAAAGCAATATTAATTATCATGTTAAAGGCTCTTCACTTTAATTTGAGTGTGATAGAATTTATCCTTTAATTTTAAATACCAAAAGTCAAAACATGTGAATTTTCTTGTAACTCCTGCATGTTAGGACACTGAATCACCAAAACTATCTAGTATTTACTATGAAGCAGAAAAGAAAGCATGATATTTCCTTGTAAACAAGATACAGACTACTGGGGCAAAAGAGAAGTTTGAGGTCACTCTTGCATGTATCACGTGACAAAATAAAAGCAATATAGACTTTGAATATTGATTCTAGGGTGAAATTTGTGTAGTTATGTGTGTGTGTGTGCAGTTGCATGGGTCAGCTGCCATTGAATTTATACAGACTAACTCAGCTCCAAAAAATGCTGAAAAAAGGTTAACGCCTAGCTGAGAAGAAATACAGAAAAGGGTGTCTTTCATGAGGATATCATTCTTTAATATTCCAGGACTTAATTCCACACACAATTTCTTCAATCTGAAATAATAATTTGCAAAAAGTGATGCAATATATTACTTCTTATATTTTGTTGTACTTAAAGTATTTTTTTACTCGAAGCAATGTTCCTTGCTGTTCACGTGTGCTGTTTGTATTTTGTGAACACAGAAGCCATGTGCACATAAGAATTTCACAGCCTACTAGAAGAATTCCAAGTGCAGCCACAGAAGAAAGAATATAATTAATAGATGCCTACACTATTCCTTAACAGCTGGCTCTGCATATTTCCCTGATTACAACAGGGGATTTCCAGGAGGAAAGTTGCTCAGAATGGATTTGAAATTTTTTGTTTGAAGAAAACGCATCTCCACTATGACTCAGACTGCTTTTATTACCATGTCTGGAACTTGTCATTAGAGCTTTGATTAATTCCCCATTTCTAGGAGAATGAGAGGAGTTTGGAATGACAATAATTCAAGATTTCTAGAATCATTAGTCTTTTTTTCACTTCAGCTACTGAGGTTGCATGCCAAGAGATGAAGTACAGACTGCACTGACTGCATTTATTAGTGACCTTTTCCTGACAAAAAAAAGCCAAGCCAAAACAAAACCAGAAGCCCTCTTGGTATATAACTTCACCAATCAAAGAAACAATATGGAACCCATTCTTCTGATCGGTTGATAAACATTCATACTCTGATTTGCAAGCTTGAGTTGTTTCTGCAGTCAAGTGATAACAGACGACTTATTTTCTTGCAAGATTTTACTTCCTTTTCAAAGAAAAACAATGAAAAAAGGCCGTTTAAAAATTTCAAGAAACATTTCTAGTCTGATATCTAGTATTCTGAATTTAAACTAATTTTGATCCTTTGGACTTAGTAGAATTATCAATGATTTATTTTGCTGAAAAAGAGACCTAAATGTGAGTCCAAACGTCAGGCAGTTTCAACTCATGAAAGCCTATTAATCAAAATATTATAGTTATTCCATAAAGATAATTATGGTTTTCAGTTAGGTCATGACATGTCATAAAAAAACATTGAGGGAGATATTACCCTTTATACAAATTACCCTTTTGTTCCTTCCAAAAGGATCACTGATGACATTTAAGAGTTGCATGTGAATTTGATATCGTTCTGCTGTGTGTAAATATGTGAAAGTTGCTAACAGTGGGCTTGCAAATTGAAAAGGATGAAAAATATGAATAATACATGGCAAGCCCAATGCAAGTGTAGAGTTATGTAATCTTTTAAGTGCAATCTATTCAGATTGAAATATCTGTAATAGATCATAAAGGTTTTTGTAGTAAACTAAATTTAACAGAATTTCCTGGGGCCAAATGTTTAACTAGCCTTATGTTTGTAGGATATTTCTTTCTTGTGTATAAAGCAATCATTCTGTATATGACTGTTGAAAATTAAACCTGCAATTAAAGTCTATTCTCAGCAATGCATGTGGCTATTGTCCTAGTCACATCAATAACACTTTAGAGAACTTCTGATGTATGAACTACTCTAACAAAACTGAAGGAGCTTCATTTACTTACTGGATTTGCCTTCATGTTAAGATTTTTGATACCTTGAATGTTAATATAGTGACTTCTTATCTGCAAGTTTACTGCATGAAGGAATCAGCAGTATTTTGTAGGAATCAGTAATATTTATTATTCCTCTTGATAGTCTAAGATAAAAGATGCTATAAAAATGAAAGGTATTATTGCTATCATTCTCTAATTTAAGAACATTGAGTCCTTCATGCTTTAACTGACTTATATGTGAATTCCACATTTTTTTGTCAGTTAGCAATGATGCTATAAAAATTAAAGGCTTGGAACTAATTTTTTCATTAACATAAGTGTTTTGATATGAATATTTTGCCAATACAGTTAAGCTTAATACAAGAAATTAGAAACTAGAAATTAATAAGCCATTTTGACTATCTATACTTTGTATAATTTGAAATAGAGTTTTCTTGACACGTAATTGCTTTCTTGTTACAATTATATGAGTTTAAAGGGAGATCATGAATAGTTTTGGGCTATTACTGTTCTAGCACTCAAAATCTTTTGGGAAGTGGATGGATGTATCCTTTAAGGTGTCAAAAAACCCCCAAACAAACAAACAAGCAAAAAACAACAACAAAAAATCAACAACAAAAAACTAAACCAAAACAAACAAACAAAAAAAACCAAAAAGGAAAATAAGTGAAATCTAGACACAAATTAACCCAAAAGTACACTGACAAACTCAGTTGCCCTGAGTTATGTGTTTCTGAATAACCTTGATAAGGGTGAGTAACTCAGTCCTGTTGTGGTACTTAAATGCAAAGAGAATTTCGGAGTAGGATTTTCACCCTCACCTCTGCCAGGCCTGGAATTAGTAAGTGTTCTTTATGTGGCCTTGGCAATGTTTGAGACAGGCAACTGTGCTCTTTAAGTCCTTACAATTTGCTAAGACTGCAGAGTCACAGTTGTAACAGTTTTGCTATTTATATGGATAAAAGCCTAGTCAAGAATTGTTAACAAGTTGTTGGTCATCCATGTTGTCTGAACTAAGATATATGCATTTCAAGACTGATTTTACTAACTTCAAATACAACTAAGCAGATTTCTATTAAAAAAGTTTATAGCAAAACATGAGTCTTAAAATGATCAGGTGAGCTGGGCCTTTAGAGACCCTGTTTTTCTCAGATGTAAAAGTATGCAAGATTGGCACTCCATGTACAAGCATTGAAAACAGTAGGTGTAAGTTAAGGCCCTCCCACTCTGGATGGGAGGTTTCAGAGTATTTCAGAAACTGAAAAATGTATCTTACAGAGAGATTTGAGAATCACTGAATCATAGACAGCTTGGCTTTGAAGGGACCCTAAAGATTATCTAGTTCCAACCTCTGGTCAATGGGTAGAGACACCTTTCACTAGACCAGAGTTACTCAAAGCTCCGTCCAGTATGGTCTTGAACACTTCCAGGGATGGGGCATCCACAGCTTCTCTGGGAAACCTGTTCTAGTGCCTCACCACCCTCACAGTAAAGAATTTCTTCCTAACATCTAATCTAAACCTGCCCTCTTTCAGTTTGAATCCATTGTCCCCTGTCCTGTCCCTACATGCTCTTATAAATAACCTCTATAAATAGCATCTGTGTTGTAGGCTCTGATTTTTATTCATCTTATTAAAGAGAGGTCAAGAAGTAATCTAATGCACCTTTTAAAGTCACCTAAAGAAAGGATTTAATTTATTAAAGATTTCCATAAAGTATGAAAACAGAGCAAGGGCCGCTACTTGTAAGCTGAACGGATACTGCAATTAATTATTGTAGTGGCTTGGGGTGCATCCTCTTCATCCTTGAAGACTTTCAATTGAATGTAAGAAAACCTAATGTGACACAGAGAATAAGAATCTGTAAACTGTATTGCATGCAAGGTCAATTGATGCTAGAAGTCCATTTTAATTATTAAAATCTATTAATATGTAATTAGCATTATTTGTTACATGGCCACTGCTGGGGAATAATCCCTTGGACTATACTTGTTACTTGTTTCTGTAATTACATCCATTAAGCAGTCCTCATTGTTTCTGTGCTTTATAATCTGACAGGTTGTCAAGCCTTAAAAACTGTTTTTTTAAACTTTTTTTAAAATCCATCTTACATACTTTCCATCACGTAGTGTTTTATTGCATTTAATAAAACCCAAAACACCTTAATGATGTTTTATATTATATTGACCAAATAATTTTATCTGAAGAATTTGCTTCGTTCCTTTGTGTTAGTCACTGATAACATAAAAGAAGACAGATGTTTCATAGATGTGGAGGAATAAGGGCTCATTAATAATTAAGATGTTCAGTTTCATAATTGCATAAACTATATAGATAAGTACCTCATAAGGAACTTGTTCTACCACATAGGACTGTAGAGAAACAAGACATTAAAAACAATCTTTTTCCTCTGTTACATTTTGCATATGCAGATTCTAACTGCAGACCTCTGTGTGTCTGTCCTTTTTTTTTTCTTTTCTGTTTATTTTCTTTTAACAGAAGTCACTGAAATCTCTGGCTACTTTGATCATGTAATTTTGACAAGTAGCTGTTGTTTGTTCCCCCACTCCTCCAGGCCCACATTCTCTGCTGTCATATGTCACTACTGGTTGTGTCAATCACGCATCTCCACAACAAGTGCTGTTAGAGAGGAGCAGAGAGTGATAGTTAAAATGTCTAACCAATTTAAAAACATATGTTATTACACTATAGCACTAAAACCCACATAATTCTTGCAGCATTATAGATGTGTTTAAGACCAGCATGTGCATTCTAATCAAATTGCATACATAATGGAGATTTACAAAAATTCAATATATTCTGAAGCTTTTTGCAAAGTTTGTGTCTATTCCTTTTTTGATAAGTTTTGTAATTAGAATGTGGCCATTTTCTAAAGCTGACAAGTTTTCAGTGAGGTCTGGTGGCTGGAAAGGAAGTGAGAAGAAAAGTAATATTCTGGGAAAGACAAATAAAAGAGAGTCCAGGATGTGCTCACACAGAAAATGCAGTCATGGATTGTTTTGTATTATGTCGCTGTAAAGAAGTTCCACTAGGTTTAGGAATTTTAGATGAAGACAGAAATGTGCCTTACTACCCCCCATGAATTAAGGAAAACTGGTTGTTCATCTCTTTTGCAAATGGGATATACTGGTTTTGGCTGGGATAGAGTTAATTTTCTTCTGAGTACCTGGTATGGGACTCTGTTTTGGATTTGTGCTGAAAACAGAGGGATGTTTAAGGTATTGCTGAGCAGTGCTTACACAGGGCCAATGCCTTTTCTGTTCCTTACTCTACACAACCAGCAAGTAGGCTGGGGGTACACAAGAAGTTGAAGGGGGTCACAGTCAGGAGAGACAGACAGATCCCAACTGACCAAAGGGATATTCCAGACTACATGGCATCATGCTCAGCATATAAAGCTGGGGGAGGAAGAGGAAGGTAGGAAAGGGAGTGATGGCACTTTTTATTCCCAAGCCATTACTACACATAATGGGTCCCTGCTTCCTGGAGATGGCTGAACACCTGCCTGCCCATGAGAAGGGGTGAATAAACTCCTTGCTTTGCTTTGCTTGCATTTGCTGCTTTTGCTTTCCCTACTAAACTGTCTTTATCTCAATCCATGTTTTCTAACTTTTACCATTCTGATTCTCTCCTCATCCAACCATGGACAAGTGAATGAGTAGCTGCATGGACCTGAGTTTCTGGCTGGGGTTAAACCACAACCCTGGCAAACCTCTACAACTGCCAACAAAATCCTAATATTGGCACTAGAAATGCACATTACTTTGATCTGCGGTAAAGCACAGCAAGGTAGCACTAAACTTTTCAATGGTCTCTGCAGTATATTTTCTTGTTTTGGGTGAATGGAATGTATACAGCAGCTGTTGTAGTACATCACTAGAATTAGTTTCTTGGGATTAGCATAATGCTATTCGATGTATCCTCCTTTCCATTTTACAGCTTCTGTGTGGCTGTTTGTTTATAGAAAATCCTATCAATCACCTGGATTCATTAGAAGTCTGCCTGAACAGCACAGTTCTGTATAATTTTCTTTACCATTATTTTTAAAACTGTGTATGGGAAACAAGAGTCTGTGCAATTTTTTATTCAATATAACACTGTCCTTTGAGAGGTAGACTAGATTTACATCAAGGCTGATTACACCAAGATACGGTCTAACTGCTAAAAAAAGTATGTAAAAATATCCACAGTTTTCATTAAAAAGGATCATTTTGATATAGGAAAGTTGTTTAGTCTGGGGTAGCAGGGAAAAGGTTTTGCTAATGCTATTCCAGAGTAATGATATTCAGGCAGTGCTTAACAACCCATTTCAACATAAAGGTTTGGAAACTCTGGAGAAACCTACTTCTGTAGATACAGATTTAAAAACAGCTTTGAAAGTTTTTCCTAGTAAAGTCAGGTCTACTGTAGGGAAAACTTCCCTTTTCTTCACCTTCTTTTCTTTCCTCTGCTCCTTACCCAAGTGATATTAGGAATGTAATTAGCTGAAGAAATCCTCTGCATGCAACATTACATAAGTCTTTTAGCTACTTGCACTGGAAGTTACATGGTTGTAGGAATTCAACTAATGTAAAAGAGTCTTTAAATACTGAATACATAATTAACTATTTTCACATTGAAACACGAAGGATGTTGTTCTTATGACTTTGTGGGGGAATTATTCCAAGGTTTTTTTAATGTGTATGAGGGAGTGAGGCTGTGAGTTCACTATATTCAATGGAAAAAACTGTTAAAAGGGGCCAAAATGACATTTTAAGTTCTTCATGGAATCATGGATTGGTTCCTTGGAATAATCTTTCACAAAGCTTTTTGATTTTTGCAGCTCAATTTGAGTTACCTTGGTATAATGGTTACTTGTTTTCCACATATCTTCTAAACCTTGCTATCTTTCTCACTCTACTTTTATAGTTTCAACCTTTGGATATGTATTTAGTCACATTCTCCTACATGTTATTTTTAAAAAAGGTACAAAAAATAAATAACATGTGTTCCTTCTGCACTCTGCAAATATTTAAATCCTTTGACATAACTAAAGCCTCAATAAAATTTGAGCTCCATGGACAAAAATCAGAAGTTTCACCCTTTAAAAAAAACCCCAAACCATGTTTGAAGTAATATTTCAAGGAGAAATGAAAACTAGAAGAGGGTAATTAACCATATGAATTACCTCAAGACAATCAATATGAAGGTATGAATTGCATACTTGTAAATTCTCTTTTTTTCTTGAAGATTTAGTGGAGAAAAAACTGTCTGACACTTATGGAGTCTGAATAGAAAAGCTAAGTTTCTTCTTGTTTTTTTGTGTTTTAGTCAGTATATTTTGGTTTTTTTATTTTTTTCATGTATTAATGAAACCTCACTTTAAGTTAGTATGTCAAAGTTCTTTTATATTGAAGTCTTTTGGCTCATCTCTATTCAACCTGTAGATGGAGAAACTATTACACAAATGGATCTATTCAAAACAGGGGTAATGCCTATTGAAAAGAAGTTGCTTAAAACTCTTCAATACTGATCCTAATGGATGAAATATGCTATACACTATTATTTGCCCCAGTATTTCAGTGACTTTTAGGTCATTCTGTGCATATTCTGTGAGCCATATACTGAGACATCTTTAGGAGTAATTTGTTTAGAGGAAGTACATGATGTTAGATATAACACATAATGCTTAGTTTTCTTGATGCTTGAGGATGCTGCCTCAGTTTCTTTGGCTTTCTTATAATTCATTACTCATATTGAGATAGCATCTCTGGGGCATAGGTGCCCTTCTATGTGTTGTGCAAAAATAGGAAAGGAAAGTTTCCTGCCTTGAGAAGGAAGAGAAGCTGAATTGATTTTATTATTTGGAAAGTACTGAAGGGGAGTCTGAGTAAGCAAGTGATGAAGGGGTTTAACACCTTCTGCCCATTTTCTGAGTGATCACAGTCTGGGTTTGTGCTCCCTTTGTGCCTCAGTTTCCAAAGCACACAAGTAGTCCAAGTTGAAATCTTTACACCTGAAGCTTGTTTTCCAAACTGTATAATCAAATCAACCCATCAGAACTGAAGGAAAAGACACACTGGATCTTAAGACTCGAGATATTTTGCAATTATAATTATATCATGGAGCAGTGCAAATGGTGTTGGGTGGAACAGTGATCAGAACAGGAGAGTAACAGCAACAGTTCTAATAGAATCTCAGCAGAATACATGGTTTCTGTCAACCCCTCTACTATATGCTTTAGGACAGAATTTGTGATTGAAAGAGTTCAAATTTTTCCCATATTCACTGCATTAATCTTCTTACCTTGCATGCAAGAACAGCAGTTAAAAGGGCCTGTGATAATAAAACTTATTTGAGATTTCATCGGTAACTCCTGCCACGATTTGTTGAGTTTCTATCAATCAAATGTACATAAATTTAGGGGAAATTTATTAAAATTTTAAATAGCTCAGTGATATTTTTCCTTGCTACTGTGATTAATAAAACTGTCTACACAGGGTCAAATATCTAGTCAACACACTATTGCAAATATAACTGAAATTTTTTTATTGTTTTGAAAAGTTTTATTTGACTTTGAATAAGGAGAAAGTAAATGCAGAGAGAAAAAATAGTATTCTGTAATACCAGTTACCCACTGATTTTGTTTGAATTTGATGCACAGGAAGAAAAGTTTATATGAATTATTGCAGTTTCCCTTCCCTTCCCGAAACCTTCCCTTCCCGAAACCTTCCTGAAACCTTCCCAAAACCTTCCTGAAACCTCCCCTTCCTGAAACCTTCCCTTCCCTTCCCTTTCCTTCCCCATTTGTTCTGCAAACTCATTCCTTCTTTGGCATTTGTTGAACACAATTATTGCTGGTGAATCTGAGCTCTATTTCCCATTTTATTGATTGTAAAGAAATGTTCAAATGGCCAATCAGCTAACAAAAAATCAAAGTATCCGTTTTATTGACTATAATTTGCTAGCAGAATAAATCATAAAAAACGTGAGCTTTAAAATCCTGGACAGGTGCTAAATGCTTCAGAAGGTGAAAGAAAATGAGTGTGAAAATACACTCTATTCATATTTGGAGAAAATATTCCTTTGAAATGAGGCTGAGTGAAGGATTTTGAAGTGAGATGACTGTAGTTTCTACTGGTTCACTGTTCTGCCAAAGTACATGCACTTAAATTGGGACACAGCTGTATTTATTCATCTGGGACACATTTGGCAAAAAAGTCTTTTGCAGGTCGTCAGTTGTTCTTTCCTTCTTTCTACCTAGTGAATGGCTGTTATTGCCTATTGTGACCCATCACAGCAGGTGCCTGGCTTTGCTTGGACCTCATTGCCTTATCTACTATCAGGGTTAAAGGTTCAGTGAAGAAGGCTTTACTGCACTTTGCTGTAGACTTCACCACTAGGGTGCCAGATTCCCTGATGTGAGAGCAATGTTCTTGCCCTGATACACCAGACAAAGAGTGTGTTGTCTGCCACAAGCTGGCACTAGTGGATGGTGTGACTGGTTTCCCCTTACATGGGTTCCTATGTAAAAATTGTTATTAAGAAACTCTATCAACCCTCTGGCAAGGAATTGTGTCCGTCTTTCTTAAAATTTAATGTATACCATAGTCGTGATGAGCAACTACCAGTCTTTGTTGGAGAGATTGGGTGGGATTGTTCAGCCTGGATAGCAGGAGATACCCTAAGGGCTTTCATTGTATAAAAGGGGCTTATAGACAGATGGAGAAAGACTTTTTACCAGGGTCTGTAGTGATAGAATGAAAGGCAACAGTTATAAACCGAAGAAGATAGGTTTAAATAGGACGTACAAAGAATTTTTTTTAATGAGGAGGGTAGTGAGACCAGAGAAGTTGTGGATGCTCCAACTCTAGAAGTGTTAATGGTCAAGCTTGATGAGGCTTTGAGTAACCTGGTCTAGTAAAAATGTCCCTGCTCATGTCAGGAGGGTTGGACTAGATGATCTTCAAAGGTTTTTTGTAATCCAAACAATTCTGTGATTCTATCACCAGTCTTCTGTCTTGCTATAGCCTTCAGTCATGGGCCATTCAACCAGCTTATAGTTTTTTTAAGTCATATAATAGTTATATACCTTTATAGTGGAATTTCTTATATCCATGAAACTCCACATAGCAATTTTTCTCCTTATTGCCTTGTTATGCCAACACATATTTAACCTACAAAGCACCAGTTCTGACTCAATGAGAACTGTACTTAATTCTTATTTGAATGGACTCTCCAGCAAGTGCTTTACCTGTATCTTGCATACATTTAAATGATGGTGACTGATGAACTGCTAGCCCTCAGACGCAGTAATTTTTTGATTCTCAGTCTTTCCTATTCATTTTAGTCAGGTACACACAGATTTACCTATCCCATGGGTTTGCCCAGCTGAAAGGGCCTTGTAGTTTTCCTGGAGGTGACTTCACTTTCCATGTCTTACTCTACTCTTTTAAGAAGTGCCTATATTAAAATATCTGTGATTGTCTTGAGATAAATAAGTAATGCTTGAACAGCTTCCTTCAAGAGTGAAGTAACATTATTTAAACTTGAATGTAATTTACAGGAAGTACATGTATTTACACTAGGGAAGCAATTTTATTTCCCCAAAATAATTACCTATTACCTTCTATGTGTTTCAGGAAAATCAGAGTCTGAGAAATAAATCTAGCTTTGGATCAAATCAGGCACTCTTGAAAATGACATCAGTATAATCTAAGTGTGTTATCCACAGACCAGTTTAAACTGTAAGGGCTTTTTACATTTCTGAGCTGCAGGTTTTACTTTATGTCAAGTTATTATACTGTAAGTGCACAAGAGGCAACATGATGTGATTTCAAAGACTAATCTTGGCAGATGCTCAGAATTGAGATTACTTGTGAATTCAAGAGAACATGTAGTTTACTATGCAATGCTGTTGTTCATTAACTGCTTTTTATTTTATTGAAAATATGCATATACCTAACTCACACAGTTTTGAAAGTGGAAACATGCCAAAAAAATAAACTGTTGTGCCAATTGTAAGCTAGCAGATAATGACAAAAGAAAAAGTTGGTTCTGATGAATGACAATAGCAGACAAAGCACTCATTTTATTCTACGTATAAATTAAATGTTTTAAGCATTCAATTAGTTCTAACTACATTTTGTTATGTCGTAATACAGCAGATATCCAGGTAGATGAACCACTGTGCATATTACCACAGTGTAGATATAGCAGTAGGGGTTGTGTTATTTGCTATTGTATTGAGGATAATAAAAATTCTCATTCCATTGAAATCTACACAAGAAGATGCACTCGCAATAACATACTGTACTTTAAAATCAGTCATCTTAGGCTGTATTGTGTCAAAATAATCCTATCGATCAAAAATAGTTAACAACAAATCAAGCAACAGAATCAGGATAGTGTATCCCTAATACAGCCATGTTTGATCAGGTAGGAACCCAGATAGTGTGTGCGGACAAGAGCTCAAATTTAATGCTTCTACAGAGCATACATATCAAGTAAATAATAATTAATCCAGATTGTCAGATAATTTAATTAGCAGTATTCACAATATTTGTGGCTTTTAAATACCATGTCAACATGGTCCAGTTTGCACAAAGAAAATTACAAATGCTGTTACAATTTAAAAGAATTTTCTTATACTACTTGTAGTGGTCTAAATGAAAATAATAAATTTAGCTTAACTAAATGAAAGAAGGGTATCTGATACTATTTTCTAAAATTCTTCTGTAAAGGGTTTTAGACCTCTACTACTGAACCGTGTCTCCTGAGCCACATCACTAAAAACGGGATGATGACCTGGTTAGATAGCTTTCTTTTTAATTATTTTCAACATTTCATAGCAACCTTGAAGACAATTAGAAATATCTAACAGGATTCCATAAGTCTCTTGTCTCCTTTTCTCAAAATTGCTTAGAATGATTGCAATTACAGTGCCTTATGTACCAGCCACACATTTACTATCCAGCAATTTTTTGAGTAATTTAGTGGAATATTAGTGAAATAATAAACATCGCCTGTACCCACCTCTTAGCTCTTGGCTTATAATATGGAGCCCCTCAAATTTTTATTGTCCAATGACAAAAACCTGCTGCATTATATTTCATATTCATATCAGAGCTTTTAAAATCCTAGTTGTGATTTCATTATTTAAATATCATTACTTAAATAAGATTATATATATTATTTAATGCAACAATTTTTTTTTCTTACTGCCAAAGAAGACAGACTGGTGAAGAGATAGGATATAGGCAAGTAAATTGAATAAATCACCTGAGAGATGTGGACATTTTTAAAGGACTTGGTACTTTCTTTGCTTACTTTCCTTTCTAGAATGTGATCAAAATAGTTCTGTGAAAAAACAAGAAAACTCATTTTTTAAAGACATTAATGAATTTCAAAGGCAGAGTGAACCAGAAAAAGCAATATCTTCCATTAGAGTTTTATTAACTGAAAAAACAGACAAGATTTGGGTTATAAATTGATTCATCAGTCAATCCAATGTAGATCATGAAGAAAAAATCCAAACACCAAAAAACCAACACTTTTTTTTTTTAAATGTGAAAGTTAAGCCAGCTCTGCTGTATTACTTATTCATAAGTTAACAAAGGCTATGAAACTATTCTTGTGGGTGTCACAGGATCCCTGCCTGTGTATCACCATCTCTAGATCAGAGATATTTCTTTTGTCACAATCAGAAAAATATAAAATAGGGGAGTAAGGTTTGTGAGCAACCTGGAGAGCAGTCAACAACTAAGCTTTAGCCATCAGAAGAGGCTAAAATATGGATGAACTTTTTCCAGACTGGGAAGAAGCAAAGCAGATGGCAAAGAAAGTGGTGTGCAGAACATTGAGAAGGAGGGTTTAGAAACAAGGGCTGAGATGAAGATTTTTTTATTTTATTTTTAAAGTAATGCTGAGGTGTTAGAGCATGATCAAAAAAAGGATGTAAAAGTGAAGAACATTTGTGGTTTACTGATTAGATGGAATAAATTACACAGTCAAAGTAACGATAGAAATCTTATAGCACTATAAGATTTAATGTTTCTGAAACCTCAATAAAAGAAGTCAAACATTTCTCAAGGACAAATAGGCAGTATTCCAGGTACATGTAAACCACCAAGACAAACTTCTCTTTTCCAGAGGCAGATGCTGAAGGTGACTCAATATCTTTCTTTTGACTGGGAGGTTCTGGAGAAAATCCTAAAGGGAATTAAAGAGTAGTGCTTTTTCTTTTCTCCCATTTTTTTCCTTAAAATTTATAAAATGAAAACTTTTAGCTCTCTTAGACTTGTATACATTTCTCTGGAATATAAAAATATATTGCTGCCAGAATATTAAAAATTGTAACTTGGATAAAATGGATAGTAAAACTAGTTGATATACATGACAGTTCTTCCAAGGTCACATCAGTAGTAAAGATATTCAGAGGAATTCCAGAACTCACTCTACAGTAACGTGAATCAGAAACATAAGGATTCAAATATAGCTTCTGAGAAGGCCACTGTGACATGAAAACAGAAAAAGGTTTGCGTTCCTGGGTTTTTCACAAACAGGACATTTGGCTTTCAGCAGAAAGAAAAGAAAGCCTTCTCTTGTAGGAGAACCAAGCCTTTTACAGCTCCTTCTGATGGTCCCTTTGAAATGGTGAAACAGCATAAATCCCTTTGGCATCTTAATTTTTAAAAATATCTGAGAGTATTCATTGCATCTCTTCAGGCTCTGCATATTTTGCCAAATTTTTGACTTCAAAAGAAAATATCTGGATATGAACTAAATAAGACCTGCAGGATTTGGCATATAATGAAAACTTAAAGAAATTAAAGTGAAGAATATATTGAAAACAATTTTACTTGAATTTCTGCCTAAAAATAAATTTGTGACATTTTCCGATATATTTTATTTGGGTCACAGTGTCTGCAAATCCATTTGACAGATTATAGCCCAAGGAGAACTGTAACCAGGTAGGAAATGATGAACAAGCCTATTCCTTCTGACAGGAGCCATGTATGCTGTTTTAGAAAACACCAAATCTCAACCATCTTTGTTATTAAGATAGGCTTTTTTCCCTACCCCTCAACTTGTTCTATCATTTTTCTGCCCTAGGTTGAGGTATATAAAGCTTACAGGTCTCTACCTCTGCTGGTTAACGTTTTTTGAGACAATAGATTGAAAGGAGCTAAGGATGACTCATTGGTCTCTTTTAAATGCCTAAGGGGAGATGACAGGTCTCTAGATACTGATCATTCTCCACAGACAATGAAAAAACCTGGAGTGATTAGCTCAAGTATGCATTCCTAGTGGGTGACTAAAAACCAGGGCAGATTAAACCTATCCTTATTTGTTGGCAGTTGCTGGAAGTCTTGACATCGCTGTAGCTCAGTGAATAATTTCAGATAGGAAATACATTCAATTAACTTCATCTGTCTCTCATTTCTAATCATAAGCAATCTATTATGTTCCACTCTTAAAAAAAAGGGGTAATTTAGAATGTATTGCTAAGTCTATATATGCAATATGATTTTCCAGAGCATAAAACTGTATCAATTAATTTTTATTGGATATTAAAGTCAGTATGTGTTACTACATTACTAATTTCCTGAAGAAATTCAGGTGTTTATTTTCCCTATTCATTTTCTGGATGTAAAGTATTTCTACAGAATATCCTTTGAAGACAAAAAAAAGTAAAGTTCAGCTGAAACATAGAGTCTTTCACTATTTATTGGAGAATGAAAGGTATTTTAAGATATTTTATTTCTCACTGTTCTACTCTGATTTGATTGGTAATATATTCAGTTATTTCCCCCAAGTGGATACTGTTTTGCCTGCAATGGATATTGGCAAATCTCCCTATTCTTATCTTGACCCCTGAGCCTTCATTCATCATTTTCTCCCCTGTTCACTTGAGGAGGAGAGTGGCTTTGGTGGGAACCTGTTGTCGAGACAGGGTCAACTTACCACAATATATAATATGTGTACATACATCTGTTTACTCCCTCCATGGATCTTTTTTAATCTCTTTTGTTGCCTGTTGAACTATTAGGGAAACTCCACTATGTAATTCCATGGGTTGGTTGAGCTCATTTTCATGAAACCGAGGTCTTCCACACTGGTTGGGAATTTGACCACTTGCCATGTAATTTATTAGAACAATTTTGATTGATGTCTAGTTTTGATGTTGTTCCAGATATTGTCTTGTCCAGAATTTTTTTAGTAGAGAAATAATTTCTAAAAATATGTTTGGAAAAACTATCAAGTTAATGAACCTCCATAACTTAAAGTGAGATGTCAAGTAAGTCGTGCTGTTGAGTTTGGCAAAATACATACCAACCTTAAAATTAAATTAGAAAGAGGGAATATTTTGTGCACATAAAACAATTCATGTCATATTACATTGTTTTCACTCATTTTTGAAGGGAGGCACACATTTTGAGAGCCTATTTGACTCTGTTTATTTGCAAATGAAATATTAGTACTGAACTCTATTGTACCTTTAGTGGCTTATGTGGTTATTGTTGTCAGCATCAGCCTTATTCCTGAGGGCTGATGCTGTGATATTGTGTTCCATATTTCCTCTGGTTTTTTGATAAATGTTAAGGGGGTACTGCAGAGAGAAAGTGCAATTATTGCTCAGGAAGAAAAGAAAATGTGACTATGTAGACGGTCAATGTGTTTATATTGTACTGTAGGTCAGCAGTGTTTCTGGGTCAAAGATCAACTCAGTGACATGCTTGTATGGAATTACCTGAAAGCCTCTGCAATTCCACTTTGTTTCATATTGGGCTTTTACCCTTTGAAACACTTGATGGCCAGTCACTTGGATATTTTTATTTTATTTTATTTTATTTTATTTGTACTTACACTGTTCATGGATGGAGGGAACTTTAATTAAAGTACTAAATGAGTTCTAATCAGCTCTGATGAGTGAAAGTAAGACAAAGGTGGGGCTTGAAGGAACATGAGAAACCATTTACTATTCAATCCAACTCTGTATTGAAATAGGATCAGGTGCACTGCTGTTGTCTCTGATACGAATCTCTCTACGTTGTTCTGTAAAGGCTGCAAAGAAAGGGATTTTGCAGTGTCCCTAAGAACATTGTTCCAGTGTTTTACAATACCCATATGGCAGTAAAAATTATATTAGAAAAATGTCATCAATGAAAAGGATATAGAACATGAAAGCTCTTTCAAGGGGCAAAGTAACTTTGCCCAGTGGATACTCTATAGTTTCAGACCTAAAGTGAAAAGCAAAAAAAAATCTCCTAACCCCCTCCTCACCACCTTTATTGGAATGAGATATATAAAGAAATATACAATAAAATGTAACTCTGCAGGAGATGACTTTGCAAGGAAGACAAGACAAATATATGCAATTGTACTTTATTTGTCCAGAAATAGTGAAGTCAAGTTCCTAGAACTAATTTTTCATCTGAAATATCATCCTTATAACTGCAGAGTGTCCCTTAAAAGCAGAGACACTGAATCAGTGTTAAATCAGAGGAGAAAATATTGCCTACTAAATCACTAGTACTATTTCTTGTACCATCTAGCTTTTTCTTGGAAGCTTTCCACTTGAGCTGACCTCAACCTTTCTAAGCAAGAAACACCAGTCAAGGTAGTAGAAAAACTAATGTAAATAGGGGCCTTATGAACATAAATTCACATAAATTACAATAATTAACTGCAATTAATTATTTGTTAATGATTATCAATATTGTAATTCATTATCCACAGAAATGTTGGAAATAATTGTGTTAACTACTTAGTTCTGTGAATTTGAGGTAAAATTCAAAATCAGTATAGAACAAATTCTTGCATCTCTTTTTGACAGGTATGAGACAGTATTGAAGATGACAGATGACAGACTGTTGGCCTGGAGATTTGGAACAGATCCAGAAACACTATGGTGGTTTCTAAAACAAGCAGGGTTGAAATTTTGTTGCTTAAATTTAGGAGGTCATGCAAACTATCTAAATTATCGTATCTTCACAAAAGATTGGGAAAATGCTGAGAATTTGAAATATTTAAGTACCTAAAAGTGGGAGCTTGGTGTTGGAGCCAACTCCTATCAAGTTCAAGAGTTGTATCTGAACTAGAATTTAGGTCAGCTATTTCCTTGTGAAAGAAACAGGAATAGGTCAACTCTTCTCATTTCTTGCATAGTCTTGGTGTTTTCTATCCAGTTAAGTTCTACTTAGGCTTCCAGTTTTCTGGAAAAAGCTTTGCCTGTTGACGTCAGTGTTAACTGCCTATCATTTAAAGAACACTGGGATTTTAACTATAGTATAATTTCTTCTTGACTAGTAGAGCTCTCTAGCAATCAGATGTACTCAGCAGATTTAACTTAGTTGATGTCTGACCTATGTAACTTTGACATGCATTAGAGAGAAATTTTAAAAGCATATTTGCAACCCTTTGAATGATGTTCAGACACATAATTTTTAGGAGATAGGAAGTCAAAGGTTGAAACTACCTTTAAATGTCACTCTAACTGCATTAAAAGGAATGGTAATGTTCCATAGTTACTCTACAATTGAAACTGGATGACCTAGAATCTCTGTCTATAATTTCATACTGATGAACAGTCTTTTTTTTTCCAGACTCTTACTAGTGCCTGATTTAAATGAGAATAACCACTCTTAGCAATTTTTTCTGCTTTTTCTAATATTCATACGGTTACTTAAATCTAAGAATCACCTATTAAAACTGAATTCCAGTTAAGGTTGTTCATGTAACTTCCAGTTCTACTCAGTTTGATGAGTTATAAATGATAGTTTAACACTTAAAATATTGATTTGAGCTTTTAAAATACCTTATAGTAGACAATGTTTTTTGTATATTAATGTATCAAACCTTTTCTAAATTTTGGGATATTGAAAGCAAGTACTGGTACTGAGGAAGACTATATTTTTTTTCTCTAAAAATGTGTTTCAGTGTGTGTTTTGTAAGAACATAAATACATAGAGCATTCTTTACTTTCCTTGGCATTGCATAGTTTGTATGTCTTTTCAACAGAAAAGTATAAATAAACACATCATAAATTTGAATGCACTTTAGCTTGAAATGTTGTGATATTTAAACACAGATTTCTGATGTATCATGTCTTCAGTTTACATATTAGACATCCCCTGTCACTATGAAACTGATCTACTGATGCAATAATAAAGTATGGACAAAATTTACTGTAAGGAGTTAAGGAGATTAAATTTCCCTTTTGAATCAATGCAAAGACAGTTTTCACTTTCACAATATTTAGACAAGAATACCACTATCTCTTTGACTACTTATGTAGTTAAGTATTGCAGAGGCTGCAGAGGCCGAAACACATAAAGAAATACTGAGTCAGATTTTCTAACCTAAAGATTAGCACCCACACTGAAGCCTTTCAATACAGCACTAGCAGAATTGCTGGGCACCCACAAAGCTGTTTGTTTAAATCTCAAACAGCAGAGCAAGCCCCAGTTCTGCCTTTCCTTTCAATTCTTCCACTGTTATCTCTTCATATGTGGAAATCGGCTGACTGAGATGCTTTAGACTCCAAACCTCAATTGCCACAGATACTACCATGACTTAACCACATGTATTCGCTCCAAGAGTTTCCAGTTTTGAGTGCTCTATTTTACAATGTGCCTATTCAGGACCTGGTGGAATAAGACAGAATCTGCTCTTCCACCTCTGCTGACCTAGACAAACTTAATTTAGGAAGAATAAAATAATCTAGAGTAATGAAAGAGTGCTCTGTTGTCTTAGGTTGCTCTGTCTGCCACAGATTTTCTAATGTCAGTATTGTCCTCTTAGGAATCCTGGCACACCTAATTGTATTTCCTGTTGTTTACGCTAGAAAGATGGAACTGATTTGCTAGAACAACATGTAGTGTTCATTACATCAAAGCAAAGTTTACAGTATGGACACGTATTTTTTCCTCAGATTTACATTTTTCTCCTACCGATACAATTATTCTGCCTACTGATATGGAGCACTTCAGGAATGAACTGTACTTAGCAAAGTGTGACAATGTGTTTATGAAGTTCATGTTTCCCCACTTTTTCACATATGGCAGTTGTGTATGAAAAAAGTTTTCACAAGATCAATCTTTTGACGCATGACATTTCTCCTCCACTTTTCATCTTACATGACAATGAGTATAGTTTTGGCAGCTTTAAACCTAATGAATGCTGTTTCGTATTTATTATGCATTGATAGTAGAGTTTGTATTGGAAAAGACTCAACAGAATGAATTTTCCCTCTGGATATCATACTAGAAATGAAGATAATTTCAAAGAAGTGAGAAAATAGGCTATTTGCTTCGATGTCCCAGCATTTATATCAATACCAATTTTGTTGTTGTTGTTGTTGTTGTTGTTGTTTTTGGACTATCACTGTCAGCCCTTGGAAAAAAATAAATTATTAAGTTCATAATATCCTCTCTTTGTTGATGAGATGCTGTAATTTCAGCTTCCATTTTTAACCTGCCAATTTAGACCTATTTTGTTAAAACCTAAATCATAATTTGGTTTATCTTGCTCAGTTTAGTTTACCTATTCTAGCCATATTTTAAAGAATTTTATTTTCTAATTTCAGTTGATAATTTTATCTGGACTTCAAATTATGGATGACTTGGATTATTCCCTCTGAGGATGAACAATTATTATTTGCTACGTAAATCTGAGTGCATGGGATTTGTGCCTTCTGTGTTCCTTTGGGGGTTTGTTCCTTCTAAATTCTTTTGAAGACTGAATATGTTACAAAGCCTGGAGGAAAGAAGGCCAGCTCAATGAGGTTTCAGGCTTCTTTTCAGTTTGTTTCATTCACTAAGACAAGAAAAGACTGTAGAGGCCATTCTTTTGTTTTAGAGTATTGTAAGAGCACTTGGATATATATTTGTAGTATAAACTACCTGTCTTGACATTTTTTTTGGGACTATGTAAAAATTAGGTGCTTTTACCTTGAGTTGAAACTGTGATTTATGCTGCCAAGGTAATGCACCGGAAGTATTTTTATGATCAAAGCAGAACGAACACCTCATAAAGAATCTGGAAAGAACAATGTAGAAACAAATCTCTTCCTATCTTACCAGAGAAAACAGATGCTTCTGTGAGAATTTTTAGAGAAGATTAATACTGTGCAGAAAGTGGAAGACCATACCAGAATTCAGGACTTTGTACCTGACAGCTCAGAATGGATGGAGAGATGGAAGGGATCCTTGCATCTCTTTAAACCACAGGGGCCAAACAGGCTGTGCGTCTTCCTGTGTGTCTGATGTAATTTGGAAATATTGGCTCTCTCTGTGGAAGAAGGAAAGGAATCAATTCCTGACAGCTTGAGGCCACTTGTCACAAAAAAAAAAAAAAGGTACAGAATGGCCATAGGAGAGGACTCTCAAGGAAGACCAAAGGATGTGTATTCTCTGTGTATCCTTTGCTTGTGTGTCCACCTTTTTTCCTCCACGTTTCCACTGAAAGTATCAGAGCACACTTACCTATATCCCTGTAGAAAAAATGAGGTACATTCAGGTACATCATGTACATGTGCTCACACAATTTTCCCCACTCATTTCTATCTTTATCCTCCCATAAACACTTTCATTTGTCTTCAATGGGCTTCCCACTTATTTTCTTTGGTTCATCCATATCATGTCTGTTTTGCCAGAAAAGCAAAAGGCAGGGGTCTCCATCAAAAGGAAGTGGAATAGATCTCATTCAGATTTATCAGGTTGTATAAAATATCATTTCACTGTGACTTGAGTCCATATTGGCAGCTGTGATCCATCTAGGTCAAACCAGCTTCATTCAGAATTAAAATATCTTTGGTAGCTGGTTTTTCATTTAGGATCTTCTCCACCTGAAAGACAAGGTTATTTAATCACTCATTCTCCTTCCTGTTTATTAGATGTTTCACAGGGTAGTTATTCACCAGATCATGAATCTGAGGAGTGTTTTACTCCAGTCTTACCTTTTTGATTCTTCTTTGTATATGCATTTGGAAAAATACTGTCAGTCCACATGATCCTGACTATACTTTTCACTTTTCATCACAAAATTTATCAGTGTTATAAATTTGGTTTTTCTACCTGAGATCTTTCATGGTCAGGCACAGTAGGATTGGTTTAAAGAAAGTTTAGTACTTTTGTTTGTGGTCTTTCTCTGCAACCCTAAAATTTTGGAAAACTAACATTTTAAGAATGTGAGTCATCTGATGAAATATGGATGTCTAATCTAGGATGAAACCAACTGTTCTCTAAAAGTGAATCCTTCTCTTCCAATTGAACACAAAATGAACTGAAGGTGTCTAGTTCAAATGTACATATTTATCCTGTAAACATTCACATTCAGCCAAATGAATTCACAGTTGTGGACTGTCTACATTTGAGAAAGTGATTTAAATTTTTACTGTCAAATATCATTTGACTCTCACAGGTATGTGAAGCTGATAGGGACTTCCTCTTTGGAATACTACAACATTATTAGTTATTTCTTTACTAAATATATATATATATGTATAAGAAATTCCAGAAATAAAGGTGGAAAACCCATGTCTTACTTTACCAAAATGAATTGTTAATCATGAGGAAAGGAGCCAGTCACCTTTCTGCTCTGACTCATCCCTTCCTGATTACAATACTATCCAGCTTCAATGTGATGGTAAGAGAACTTTGAAACAACAGCAAACTGAAAATGAAGAAAAAGAAATAGTTCTTCACCCAACATGTTTTTAAATTGTCGGATTTATTACCACAAAATGCTATGAAGGCCAAAATGATAAATCGGGTCAAATATATAAAATTATGTTAAAAAAATCAAGGGATTCAAGCAAAGCTTAGACACATTCACAAATTTGAAATTCATTAAAGTCTTTTAGACACAGTGAGGTCGATATTGTGCTGATGATGTGGGCAATTGAAGCTCTTAAATCCCAGAGCCATAGTTTGTTTAAAGTTGGGAGGACTATAAATTACACTTGCTTTTTAAAAAACTTTTGCTCTGATCATTGTTCTATTCAATTTATAAGGAGAGTGTTTAATTTGAGAATATTGTCAAACTCAGAATTCTCCAAATGAGGGTGACATGGACGTTAGAACCATGTAAATTCTGGTGTAATAAATGGGATGAAAAAGAAAAAGAGATCAAGATGAGGACAGAAGTTCAAAAATCATCAGGGACTAGATGCAAAGCACTCTGATAGTTCAAGTGCGTTTGTAAAGCATTTAAGCAACAATGCAATCAACATGCACAGTCAACACATGTTCTCAAAGGGAAAGGCACAGAATACCTTGAATCATAGAACATCCTCAGATGAAAAGGACCCACTAGAATCATTGAAGGCCTGCTCCTGATGACCTACGTAATCAATTGCATGTCCTTGTATGATAAGGTCATCCATCTAGTGGATGAAGGAAAGGCAGTGGATGTAGTTTTCCTGGATTTTAATAATACTTTTGATGCTATTTATCACTGTAAGCTTCTGAACAAGTTGTCCTACTCTGAGATGGAGAAGTACATGGTCTTTTAGATGAAGAGCTGCGTGAATGACAGGGTTCAGAGCGTTGAAGCAAATAGGGATGCAACTAGCTGGAGACCAGCAGTGTTTTCCAGGGCTCAGTTCTAGTGCCAGTCCTGTTCATTTATCAATTATCTGCATGCAGGTGGAATGCACTGTTAGCAAATTCGCTGCTGATACCAAATTGGGAGGTGCTGTTGACACACATGATGGAGAGGAGGCCTTGCAGAAGGATATGGATAGATTGGAACACTGGGCAATCATCAGTAGGATGAAATCTGTGAAGTCAAAATGCTGGATTCTGGACCTAGGATGGAATAATGGTAGGCACAAATATGAGCTGGGAGAAAAGCAGATCAGAAGCATCCCAAGAAAGGGATCTGAGGGTGCTGGTTGACATCAGGTTAAACATGAACCTGCAGTGTGCTCTGGCAGTTAAGAGAGCAAGTAACATCCTGGGGCACATCAAACACAGCATCACTAGGCAATCAGGAGACAGGTTTACTCCCTGTATTCAGCATGGTGTGGCCTCCCTCGGAGTGCTGTGTACAGTTCTGGGCCCCACAATTTAAGAAGGATGTGAAGGTCCTCAAGTGTGTCCATGGGAAGGCCCCAAACCTGGTGAAAGGGCTGTCAGGAATGTCCTGTGAGGAGTGACTAAAGACTTGGGGTTTTCAAGTTTGGAGAAAAGGAGGCTGAGGGTCAACCACATCACTCTCTACAGCTTCCTGAGCAAGTGAAATGGAGAGGGAGGTGCTGATCTCTTCTCCCAGGTCTCCAGAGACTGGACATGTGAAATGGCTGAAAGCTACATCAGGGGAAGACAATGTAATTTTATGTTCTCATAGTTCTGTCATTCCAAACTGAACTTTGTGACTTAATCGTAAACCTAAAATGATTATGTAGGTCTAAGTGGTCTACTCATCCAATATGCTTTATCTGTCTTAGCTTTCTCCTCTCTAATTTTTGCTGACCATTGCCATGACAAAGATAAAAATTGGCAAAGCAGGAAAGCATCTATTTATTTATGTAATACTGTAAAGATTTCTTATGGAAGCCTAGTTTACCACCTCCATAGAAATGTGTAGCAGTGTTATTAACTAGAGGATTTTAATTTTTTTTAACATTACGTGAAAAATATTCCGCTTTCTAAGTATTGGAGGTCTTAAAAGTGTGTTATCAAATGTTGAGCAAATATAATTCTCCACAAGGATAATGAGATCTGATTAACAAAGTTGCAAAGCTGCCACCAGGATGCCAAAGGAAAAACTGTAGAAAAACTGATTTCATGTCTGTGTTCCTAGATGCTGTTGACTGGGTTAGACTATGGTTTTGTAATTGACTTTGGTACCATAATTTAATTATAGAAATTCATTCTTTCTGGATAGCACCATCCTTGGAGCAACCTACTAGTACATCATCAGCTGTTGATGATCACTAATGATGAATCACACTAATATATCATTAGCTCTGTCACACAGGTGGCTTTTGCAGATTAATTTAATCAGAGTTGTGACCTGTGCTCCTGATGTATTACTCAACAGATAATTTTGGTAAAAATGGGTCTTACATAATTTTAAATTCAAATGTTATTTCAATTATCTAAAGCTTAATTAGTATACCTTCAAATAATATAATCGACTGACCAAGCAAGTGTTCTCTTGGAAAATGTAGACAAATATAATGAACCAGGATTAGGCTATATAGTTAAGATGTTAAACTACACAAGCTATAACTGTGAAAGCTGTGAAATACAAAGTTTCTTTCAAGTATTGTGCCACTTTAAAAAAAAAAGTGTTAGAATCATGCTGAGCGAAAGTGTTAGAACCACAAAAGAAGGTAAAACTCTAATACAAATACAAAAATTTTGCAGTGAAATAGAACCCTTACCACTACGATCTCCTTTACATTTTTTAACTGTGATTGCTTGAGGAAATTTTAGAAAAACAAAGAAAACTTGTTTTCTTAAACTTTTTTCCTCATGCTTCCTATATATCTTATGTTAAAAAGGAATTTTAAAGTTTGGGGAAAGAGTACTTAATTAATAGGATCATTTTCTATTAGCCTCTTTTTCCATGCAACCATCCTTTGATCTTCATCAAGAGGGACTCATTAACTTTCATCTCACCAGTAAAAATACATCTTTTCCAGACAGGTGTTAGTTTTTCTGAACTCCATTATCATGGTACAAAGCATCCATGATACCTCCACATCTTAGGTGTTGTGTGCAGTTCTGGTCATCTCCTCTTCAAAGAGAAAACCAGAAAAAGGATGAGAAAAGGAGGTCAGTTTTATGATAACTTCTGCATGGGGAGAGTCTTAAGATGCTTAAACGCACTTATAAGGACATCTAGAATGGAAAGAATGTATGAGAAGTGGAACCAGAAATAATATTATCTAATACTTTTCCCCAAAGAAGAAGAGATGAAATGAAATTCTGAAGAACTACGTTTAAAACAAAGATAAAAGATTATACTTTTCCTTACAACACAGTTCAGTCATATCCTTCTATGATCAGGTCACCCACGTAGAACTGGAACTGAACACCACAGAATGCTGTGGAGACCCAAAACTCCAAACCATAGAGTTCACAAAAGACTTAAGCAAACTGAAATTGATTTCAGGTTTTGGCTCCAGAAGTCTCTAATCTACTAGGTTTTGGAAAACAAGAGAATTTATTCTACCCATACTGATCTTCTTTCTTTAAGTGTGTTCTACATTAAGGTTACTTGACTGAGATGACTAGACTTTTGATCAGACCTAATAGCAACTTTTCCAAACACAAGAATTTTAAGTGTGCAGCCTTTGCCTTGTATAAACACTTCTGAATTATGCAACAAGGGCCTGGGATCAAGTCTGACAACAATTCTGTTTTGCCTGTTCCATTCAAAAATACCAGGACACAAACTATCAGAAACTGAACTCAGCTTTTGTCTCTTCTTTGTCATTAATTCTATATTATTTAATTGACATAAATTCTGTCTCATTATTGTATGCCTGCTGTAGTAACTGTTTACATTGCTTTCAGAAACATCCAAGAACTGAATTCACTGTTATGTGAGCTATTGAAAAATAGACTGAGTAATTGACTTTAGACTGTGAAAGCAAGACTATTATATGTAGATTAGTAATTGCTGTGCAAAAAATGGCCCCTGTGAGGAATTTTTCTTGTAGGTAAATAACTATTGGTTTGGTTTTTAAAAAATCATTAAATGTGTGTAAATTCAACAGAAATCATAGATTATCTACAAATTGTAATTTTCTTTATACGTTTCATAGAGAAGAAAAAGTTCTGCCATAATAAAAGAAAATCTTGAAGAAAATGACATCATGGAATTCCTTCTTCATCTTTTAGCAGATATAGATTCAACTTAATCACTTGTCATACCAGAAACTGTCTCACTGCTACTACCAGTTTCATGATCTGACACAGAATGTACTTTCTTCCACAGAGAAGGTCAGGGAGTCACTACTACAATCCCATGTTCAGATTATGACCTGAGTGACACAAAATCTGCTGTTTTCATTGTTCTAGTGTGTTTCTCGAAGTGTCTATTTTCTACTAAAAGAAATTTAAGCTCTCTTCCCTACTTTGGCCTCTCCCTTACTAAACAGAATATTTAGTATGAATTGCAAGAGTTTACATGAGTTTACAAAGGAATACATGGAAGAAACATCTCTTAAAACAAAGGTGTAACTTACAGTCACTCTTTCTGAAAATGAAATACTGCAGAAGGAGCTGCGTAGTTGGGGAGCTAAAATTTAATGGTGTGCTTTTGTTGGTTTTGTTGTTTATTTTTTTCCCCAGAAATTTAATGCACTTATCCTGATCTCTTATAATGTTATATAAAAGAATATGTAAGTGGATGAAATTTTCTGTATACAAGTCATTATCTTTCAGTAGTGGGATATATCATCATTCTCCGCAATAGTGTTATTCCAATACTGCTTTAGATCCATTAATTCCAATATCAGGAAAAGAATGATGTCTCCATCTCAGAGAAGACATTTATTCCCAGATGTAGTATCTGTGAGAGAATGAACTGGTGACCAAAATACGTATGATATCTAACTATCCAAATTAGTCTTCCTGTAATGTTTCAGTTCTTTGGTAGTGTAAGAGTTTGAAACAGCTCATGTAATCCATTAGTCATTTAAAAGTCTTAATATATGATAATTAATGCTGATTATAATAATATCTAACAGTAAAAAAAACTTATAATCACTGATAGTAAAGATTAAAGAATCTGACTTTTTAGCTTCAGCTGACACATAATTTAAGGAAAATAAATAGAACCCACATCTGATGCATAAAAGTGCACTCATAAAGAAGCTGCAGCAGCAGAGAAAGAAACACACATCACTGGCCTTATCTCACCTGTATCTCCTGAAGTTTAACCTAATTGGGCTTAATTAGTCCAACCTAATTACGTGTGTTTCCTTTGCACGGAATGACAAGTATTCGTTCCAGGAAGCCATTACTCTAGCCTGAAGACAAGTAGTATAATTGATTCTTTGAAAACTGGAATATATGTTAATATGGAAAGAACTAGGCTACCAGTCTAGACAAGTGAACAATTTTTTTCATGGCTAAAATTAGGTAAAATAGATCACACAGTCTGGCTGGTAAATTGTTGCACATTCATGATAACTAACTGAAGGGGTCTAAAGATGGATGTTTGCATGGGAGCTAAATGCCAAAACCCAGGAGATCCTGTCCATATAGGAGGTGTAACTGAATGAGAAGATATCTTGTTAAACATAAATGTGTTTTTTTAAAGTGAACTTGATAGCTCTTCAGAATTACAGAAAGTTCATTGATCAGGGGTTGCTTTTCAAGCCCCAAAATGGGAACTTAGAGCTCTAGGTTACATGCAAGCACCTGTACATAGACACCCACTTTAAGCTGTCTGCAATCAGAATTAGCTCTTTTACATGGGGCCAATTCAGCTGCTGAAATACAGACACCTACTGCCATTGGAGACATCACAAGGTGTCCAAGTCCCCCACATCAGTCCATCACACACAGAGCAGGACCTCAAGGAGGTCCTTGGCCTTCTGAAACAACAGCTGGATATTAAGTGAGAGTGAAAGATTATTACATGTCAAAAAACCCAGTAAAAATCATGAGAAGGATGACTCTACTATCACCTGTTTCTGACTTTTTGGTGTGTGATATCTGTGAGAGATACAGATCCTGTTTTCATGAGCTCTAACTAGTGCATGCTAACTTTGACTGTAAAGCAAACTGCAGACAGACATCTTTTGTGAAACGAAAAAATTTTAATCATGTATTTACCTCCCACTTTTTCAACTACCTCTGTCTTTCCTGCTGACTGTGCATTCTGAGTGAAATATATAAATACAAAATGAACTGCATGAAAATGAAATTAAATTCCTGCAGGAGATTTGATAGACTAAAAAAGTAGAAAATTCTGATATTAAATTAAGCATTGCTGAGTCTTGAGAACAGCTTTCCAAACATTTTAAACTGGAATGCTTTGGTAGGATTATAGGTCAGGGAAGTCTTCCTGACTGGAGTTCAGTAACCAGTTCTAGTATACGACTTCAGCTACACTAAATAAAATAAGAAAGGATGTTGCAGAGCAATTTGGAATAATCTCAAGGAGTATTAACCATGAGATAAACCCACATGTTTTAAAAGCTCTTACCTTTTACTGAACATCCATCAAAGTTTGTCTTTTGTCAGGGAGCTGACTTTTTTGAGTAAAAGAAAATTAAGTTTTTTGTCCCTTTCTTCCCTTCATCTTGTAGAAGATTTTATGGTTTTATCTCATAAAGATAAAAAGATTGGAAGAAGCTTTCCTGCTTGGAAGGAAATTTCATTGAGACTCAGCAGATAGTTTTTGGGTGTCTTCTTTCCATCCTGTAGCATAATCTCAAAGATTTTCTGATGAAGTCTAATATCCTGTTCAACATAGGAAACAAACAATGTTTGAAAATTTATTTATTAAACATTTACTACTATAATACACCTCAAAGTCAATAAAAGGCACAAAATAGCATTAGGCATCTACCTGCTTGCTTTATCAGGAAGATCAAAATCTATTTAAAACACTTTCTAAGGTAGATGGTTCTTGTTACAGAAAGACTTAGGAGGTTACAGAGAAGAAAAATGTCTGTGACTCTCAATGAATTTGATGAAGAAGAGATCTGTCTATCATTCACCACTGATAAACATCAGATCCTCCTTGTAATTCTTAGAGAATGCATTTTTCTTCAAAGTGACTACAAACAGTCCTGTCCTCCCTTCTGATTTCATCACACCAAGGCTCCAACATATTCAGTTTGGGGTTTGTTTAAAGAAGGATTTCTGTATCACTGGCAGTCAGAATGAAAGTAGATGTTTTTGCAACTGTAGTAAAGGTATAAAATATACTCCTCTGCCTTTCTATGTCTTGATCTGTGTCCCCAGATAACTATTTTAAACAATATGTAGAAATCTTTTGCTGGGTATTGCAAAGGAGGCACCTCTTCAAAAGTATCTGGAAACATAAAATCATAGAGTCATTTAGGTTGGGAAATTAGACCTCTATGATCATTCAGTCCACTCATCAATCTAGCACTGCCAAGTCCAAATCTAATAGGAAGCAGCTTGATCTGAGCACTTTAAAACTTCGCTGTGCTGTGTCAGCCTCATAACCCAGCAATGACAGACTTTTGTGTTTTAGAATCCTTAAAGGGATATCTTCTATGGTATGAGGTTATCAGAAGAATCCTAACAAATTTTCAACATCTACAGTGAAGAAACCAATGTCTGAACAAAGGGGTTTAGAGCTCCATTAAAGAAAAAAGCCTTTGCATTGCAGAGTAAATTGCATCCCAATGTTCTCTTAATTGATTAAATTTTAAGAAAATGTCCACTTTGCTCAGTTGAGTGTGTAGCTGCATACTAGCATACCGAAGTCTTAGTGTGCTGGTATAGTTTGTGCACACTACTTTCCCAACCCATGGAAGGCACATGGTGTCATGGGTGTTTTTTGTTTTATTTTGCTTTGTCTTGGGGGAGTTGGGGTATTTTTTTTTTGTTTTGTTTTGTTTTGTTTTGTTTTGTTGGAAATACTTCAAGCTATAACCAACTCGGAAGACAATATTCACATCTTGGTGTTCTTCTGATTACATAATATAGCTCTGATTGAACTTCTGTCCTAATTATACTATGGGAAGAGAAGTTCTTTAGGAGCATCCAATGAAAGAAGATGCCATAGAGGTAAAGTGACTAAATGAATCAACATTTTAATTAAACATTAATGAGAAGGATTGTATCACTTTTTGATGTAAAACTTAGAGTAACTCTTTAAATCACTTGAAAAAACTAACCCTTTAACATATAGAGGTTTTTCTTTGAAGTGTAGCCCAACATTAAATATTTCTAATTTGGAGAATTTTGCTCATGCTGGAGCTAGGCTCTGTGGGATCCTCCTGTAGCTGTGACATTGTTGACTTTTTTTCTAATATTTATTAAAAAGATGATTAAAGATATTTTCAGCAAAAGGAAATTAAAAGAGCCAAGACATTAGATTTTTCATAAATCAAGACTAATCATGCAATGCATTTCAATTAAAAATACAACAAATTTTTCAACTTAAAACTTCACTAGGCAGGATGAGCTTCATGGGTATATGGATTCTTAAGGGATTTTTTGTTTGTTTCTTTGTTTTATTCTATTTGATTTAATTGAGTATGGGACACCATGCTTCTGAATGTATTTCTAATGTGATTGCATTTTCTTCCTAAATGCTTGCTAAATTGATCAATGGAAATAGCAAATATTTATATGTTAATTTCCCTGATTATTTGTTTCAATGGCAAAACATTATTCAGATAGAGCTGGAAATACAAGGTATTATAGAAATTACTATGGCTTTTTTTTTTTTTAAGATTCCTGACACTTAGCTTTTATAGCTTCTATGACTGCATCAGTAATGCACACAGGAATAATTGTTAACTCTCAAGAACACAATGTATTTCTAATCATATTCCATCAATGACATGTGTTTTACATTGTTAAATCATTTTGGCTGAAAAACAGAGGCTCAGAATGGAATATAAAAAGCCCGTTCTTTCAGTTTCTTTGCATTATTCATAAATGCAGTACCTTGTCAGCACTTAGAGTGTAATCAAAACATAAATGTTGTACGAATATTTTGTGTTCAAACTGCATGTAGGATGTTCCTAAGTTACACAATACATTGCATTGTCTTTTTTATAGTCAGTATAAAATTTTAACTATGTGTGTCATAAGTTCTGTAAAAGCAAGGGCTGTCAACTGTTTCCTTTTTGTTCCCTGTTTCAAAAGAATGAGTTGAAATTGAAAAAATCATAAAACAACCCTCAAGAAAATCAACAAGCTGTTTTTATCCTTTACCATTGAATCTCATTCACACTCATTATGCTGTTGCATGGTATAACTTGATACAATTTTCAAACTACCTGTTTTGAGCACTGGTTTGAGTGTTTCAGAGATAAATAACATAATGAATAAATAAAAAACCCCACCATGGCAGTTGTTTTTTTGTGCAGTGAAGAATAGGATAATGAAAAGCGACTTCTGTGTTCTAGCAGCTTGGAGTCTCTCACTATGTACTGAAAGCTGGAAAAAAAAGTAAGTCGAGATTCCTAAGAAATTATGAAGTAGCAAAGATAAAACAAAATTCAACATGCTCTAATTCTACAAAAACAGAAACAAAAGAGAAAAGGGGATGAAATGATTTACAACTGAAGATTTGGGAAGTGAAGTTAAAAGTATTTTTATTGTCCCCTCTGATGGACAGACTACAGAAAACTTTTCCTTCTATTACACTAGGCGTCTTTCTTGTTACCTTCCAAAATTTCAGCAGTAATATATGAATAACACTGTTTTCAGGATTTTCTTTAATTTTGTTTAGGGACAGTTTAATGCTATAAAATATAACAAGAAAACTTAGAAAAAACCTTGATTTTAACTGAAGGTATAATAGAATACAGTTTCTTGGAAGAAACTTCGGCCTATGCATAAATTCAACAGAATGCAAAAAATTTTGCTGAATATTTTGCTTCATTGGATTATGAGAATCCATCTTTCTTAAAGGGCCCCTAAATATATTGAAAGGTGTCCCCAGCGACTTCTTATTTTCAGGCTGAACAAGCACAGTTGTCTCAGCCTTTCTTCATAGAAGAGGTGATTCAGCCCTCTTTGTTTTTTGTTCTCTTCTGGACCTTCTCTAATAGGTCCACGTCTTTCCTTTGTCAGGAACCTCAAAGCTCACAGTACTCCAGGTGCGGTCTTAAGAGAATGGAGTAGAGGGACAGGATCACCTCCCTCAGCCTACTGGCCATATTTCTATCTTTGCAACCCAGAATGCAATTGTCTTTCTGGGCTTCAAGGCCAGCTTATATGAAATTTTTCATCCATCAGTATCCCAAATTCTTTTTCATAAGAAAGCTTTCAACACATTCACCCCCCAGCCTGCACTGATACTGCGGACTTCCCCAAACCAGATGCAGGACCTCGCACTTCCCCTTCTTGAACTCAGTGGTGTTCTTATGGGTCCACTCCTCAGGCCTGTCACAGACCCTCTGGATGGCATTCCATCCCTGTAGTGCAACAACTGCAGCACTAAGCTTGGCGTTATCTGCAAACTTGTGAGTGCTCTCAGTGCCACTGCCCATGTCACTGATGAAGATATGACCTAATGTTTGTCCTAGTATGGACCTTGAAGGACACCAACCATTACTGGTTTCCACTGGGATGCTGAACAGTTGTCCAGAACTCACTGGACTCAGCCATCCAGCCGGTTCCTCAACAATTTAACAGCCCATTTGTCAAACCCATGTCTCTCCAATGCAGCAGCAAGAATAGTTTGCAGGGACTGTATCAAAGGCTTTGCAGAAGCCTGGGTAGATGACATCCATAGCTCTTCCCTTGTCCACTGATACATTAGAAGGACATTAGATTAGTCAGGTGCAATTTGTACTAGGTGAAACCACGTGTGCTGTGTCTAATCATTTTCATGTCTTCCATGAAAGATACATGTTGTGACATGTATTCCAGAGGAATCTCCTCCATTATTTTATGGGTTGTGGAGGTGAGATTAGTGCTGAAAGGCTGAAAGCCTCACCTCATTGGTGAGATGAGTGCCAGACTAGTTTTTGGAAGTGCTCTGACCACTATAACAAAACTCTGTTTGATATCATGATCACCGATGCATTTTAAGGAAAAGAAGCCAGCTGTACTTCATCAGTGCCTGTCTTCAGAGAAAGGCTAGACAGACTGTCTCCCAAGAGGTCACAGGTGCCTAACTTCCACCATTTCTCTACTTAGCTAGTGAAGAATGATAGTTATCCAAGATATTAGCTCAAGCTGATAAGAAGTTGTCATTGATTTTCCAAGATCTGGTATGAGGAGACTTCAATCATTGCACTAAGGCAAGATGCCCAACATCTTTGCTTAGCCAACGTGTCTAAATTGTGGATTTTAGTCAAATACAGTCAATATACTCACTCACCTGAGTTACTTTTCAATATTAAATAATGAGCTTCACAGTGCCCTCTACATAACCACTGGAGTTTCCTAGCCATTCATAAAAGTCTGGGAAATATGGAAAAACCACATCTCTCTAAGCTAGTACACAGAAGTCAGGTAAGATATGTCAAGACATCAGAATTATTATTAGAAACATCTGTCTGTATAATTGAATGAAGTGTTGTTTCTTTTAAAATCTTTAGCCATCCTCTAGCATGTCAATGATATGTATTTGTCTTTTTTTAAAATTTTATTTTTAGCTTTTTTTTTCCACTTTTTTTATGTTCTCTATCTGCCATTGCTTGACCCTGTGTAATACCAGATATGCTCATGGGCTGAATCTCCACAGAGCTGGCTCCAGTATTGTGGGAGTTATTGTATCTTTGTAATCTTTCTATATCTTTTGCTCCATCTAAATATAGCAATACATCTTTCCTGGCACCTATCCTTAAAATAGGAGTCAGACTGTGCTTTTACCATGTCTGTATGCACTGTGTAGTATATATTCATGTAAATATTTAAAAATGTATATATACATGTACTGAAGCTGGGCAAAATCTGTAATTTTCAGACAAATATCAACAATATTGGGGTTTTGATTTTTAGGGGTTTTTTCAAAGAATTATGAAAACTGTGTGAAAAATCCTACATGGGTTATGAGTATTCAGTCACAAAAATTGTGTTAAACCTCCTGTACTGCTGATGACTAATTGCTAAAACCAGGGTAAGAAATTTAAGCTAACACAGATGAGACCTAGGGTTTCCATCTAACAGACTTAACTAGAAAATCTTAGTAAAATAAAGCCTGGACTGAAAAAGTGGATCTAAAATGGTTAAGCTATTTAAAATGGGAAAAGCTGGATCTCAAACACATTGTAAAGACTTTAAAATATAAATAAAATTCCAATATATTTAATTATATGCAATTAAAATAGATTTCAACCCCCAAGCAACATTTGCTTTAAAACACTACTTACAGAGAAATAAAAAATGATAATGACTTCTAAATACTCTAGTGGCATCATTTAAAAACAATGCAGTGAATGTATTAAATTTGACATGGAAGATAAATATAACTAAATAGGAAAATGCTTATTTTGATTTGAGACCTTCTTTCAGAAGCCATGCATCACTGGTGCAGGGCAATTTTCTTTTTAGCATATCTAGAGGAAGAGCACAAATGTAATAGCAATGGCATCAGTTTCACTTATGTAGTTTCAAAACCAACACATTTAGTGTTAGCTAGGCAAAGTAGGCGAATTGTTCCTACTCTGTTTGTTGGAAATTCTGGAACAGGAAACAAAGATGAATAATACGTAAGATGGGAAGAAACAGATTCAGAATAATCCTGCGCCTAGTGCTACCCATTTTAAGAAACATGCAAAATTTGTCTTCTGTGTAGAACACAGGAATGATTTTGAAATCACAATGAATTATAGAATCACAGAACAGCCTAGGTTAGAAGGGACCTCGAAAAATCATCTGGTTTAGCCTTTGGTGGGAAAGAGATCCTTGATGAGATTACCTAGCACACCATTCACTTGCACCTTGTAAAACTCCAGTGAAAGGCACTGTCCCATGTCTCCAAGAAGGTTCTTCCTCTGATTTATTCCTCTCACTGTAAAAAAAAAATCTTTCTTATTTTGAGATTAAACATCTCCAGGAGCAACTTTAACTCATTGTTCCTTGTGTTCGTGTGACTTATTGAGAAAAGAGTGCTTCCATCTTTGTAGCTGCCTTCTAAGTACTGGAATACTGTGATGAGGTCCTCTTGGGCCTTTTCTTCTCCAGGGAGGAGAGACTTAATTCCTTCATTCTTTCATCATAAGGCAGGTTTTACAGTAATTTGATTATTTTGTGGCCTTCCTCTGAAGTCTCTCCAGTCTATCTGTGCCTTTTTTGAATTGTGGGGCCAGAACTGGCCATATTTGATAGGTTAAGAATGGAAGGAAAGAATATAAAAATCAAAGTATCCAGGAAATACAGAGATTTTGTTTTAATACAATTTTAAGACTTACCTCTTCATTTACTAATATACAGAGTCAATGCTATTCCTGTCTACTGAACTATTCAACCTTACTTGCTATGCAAGAAGTTGTCAGTGTTATAGTGCACCCTGAAGCAATGTCTTTACATCTACAGAGTGACACAAAATAAAATGAAATGCTACACACTTCAGCAGGATGTGCTGTAATTCTCTTACAGTGTTTTAAAAACAATGCAAATAAATGTTCATGCGAGGAAATTGCTAACTAGTTATTGTTTGAACTGTGTACCTCTTCCTTAGAATGATTTGCGTTTAATACAATCGAATAAAATTTATTCAGTTAAGTAGTTTTCCATCTTGTATTTAATATTTAATGATAAGGGTAAACAAATGCTTATATTTATCCTTCCCATATATACATAGATAAGTAGATCTGTAAATTTACAGACACCCACATAGATATCTGAGACTATTCGGTATCGAATATTGGTTTTCTTAAACTTCTAATGTTTGCACACTTGGGGTCTTTCAGGAAAAAAATAGCTCTAATTAACTTTCAGAGTAAAAAAATAAAACTACCCTAAATAATTTCCTTAATATTTTTTTTGTAGTGGATGACTGAGACTACTTCATAAAGTCAGATAAACTACATTTACTTCTGTATGAGTTTAATCTGGTTTAAGTAATCCAATTTAAATTCATCATTATAGTTTGGAGTTTTTTCCTGAGTCTCTCTGTGTAGCCACATCCAAGAGCACATCTAAAGTAATCTCTGGAATGGGATAACTGTTCTTGTTTTAATCCAAGAAATATAGGAAGTGGTCAGCTATACTGTCTCTTGCAAAATATGAATAAAATTGGTCTAAATGTATAGTCCATTACAATTTTGGTTTCAATAGAATAATTTACCAAGAAATTCAGAGATAATACCATTATGTCTATCAAAAGCCCCATGCTAGTAAATGTCCCAACCCTTCTTTGCTCTGCTTCCTGCATGTGATATCTATTTTGCGTAAGAGGATTTTCCATTCTGGACATTTTGCCCCTATATTGGGTGCTTGAACTTTTCTTAATTTTCAGCATTATTTGGCTGCTATTGATTATTATATCTGATGTCTAGCTGGCTGAGAAGGTGAAGCTCTCCTATGGCCTGTGTGTCTGATTACCAAATGTCATGGATACCTTGGATGCTCAGAAAATTTCATACGACAATAGATGAACATATTTGAGCAGCTAAATATATCCCCTGGAAAATCAGATTATCTCAGCAATTTAGACACAAATTTTAGAATGACAGAAAAATATATCCTCATTTATCCTTATATTAGCTCAGAAACTGCATATACCCGTCTCTATTTATTGACTACAATGAGAGATTAGGGTGACTACCTGAGATTTAGACTTCTAAGTTCAGGTGCTTAAGATTTTGTGTATGAATTCTATTTCCACTTTCAAAATGAATGCTGAACTAATTTAGCTACTCTGAAATAGCATTCAAAATAGACATTGAAATATACTAGGATATTCAGAAAGCCAGAATACTATTCTCAAGGTGACATAGTTATTAACCCCAATTTGTCACACTGCTCACATTGTTTATAAGGCTTTACATTGTTATCCTTTGTGTTCTTCAGTATTGTGACAAAAACCTGCAGACAGAAAAACCCCAAACCACCACAATAAAATAAACCCTGCCAAAAAATGAAGAAGGAAAGGCTCCAGGGAATGATAGTATGGAATAATAATCACAAGATTTTTCAGACCATTCACAGACTTATCTCTGTTGAGTTACCGTACAAGTTATTTATGGTGATATCATATGGTACATTTTGGGTAGGAGTTATGTTGAGATGTGCGACATTAAGCAATCAGATTCTTGAAGCTACTTTTGCTACCTCTACAGGTGTGTTAATGCAAGAGTAGAACTTCTCTGATGAAACAGAATATCTGACAGTATCCACCTAACGGGATTAAGAGAGCTGGCTGATATCATTGTGAGGTAACTGTCCATAATCTTTGACAAATCATGGAGAGATCTCAGAAAATTAAAAGAAGACTAATGTTACCTCCATCTACAAGAGGGGCTTAAACATGGATCCAGGAAATTATAAGGCCCATCACTCTTACCTCATTCCTTGGGAAGGTTATGGTAGAAAACCACCCAGGGGCTATCACAAGGCACATGAAGCACATGATTGGTTAAAGCCTGCATGGATTCACCAAGGGAAAATTGTGCTTGACAAACCAGATTGTCTTCTAGGACAAAGTACTCTGATTGCTTGATCTTATGTGAGCAGGGGACATTATTTACCCAGATTTCATCAAGGTTTTTAATAGGTTTTCCTACTACCTTTTCCAAGGGAAATGGATGTCTTATGGTCTAGAAAAGTATCTGTGTGGTGGGTGGGGTGGGTGGGACTGTACCCAGAGGGTGGTAGTAAATAGTTCGTTTTCAAACAGTCAGCCAGTCACAGGTGGGACCCCCCAGGGATCAATATTCGGCCCAATGCTTTTTAGTATCTTTGTAAATGATCCGGATGATGGAATGAAGTGTCTACAGGGAGGTTCTATGAAATCAGTCTCCTCATCATGCAGCAGACAAATCTTTAGACTTCACAGTGTCATACCAAGGAAGGAGAGAGAGAGAAAGGTGGATGAAAGTAAGTTTTTTTGTATTGGGGCTCTGATAACAGAAAACTTGGAACTTAGTTATATGGGGCTTTTCTCTGGACACAATAACAATACTGAGTTATTGACTCCAGATGATCACTTTAAATGTTTAGCTTTTTTATTTTCCTATTTTTTTCCAGTATAAAAGCTATGAATCTTTACTTCAGCAAATATGTTTCAACTTTTACATATCTTCTGCTTCTTGCAGTCATTTATGACCATGACCAGCCTACATCCCATTTGTTTAACTGATTTTAACTTTTCTGGCAGCAGTGGCTTGTCTGGATTCAAGATCATGCAATATTACAACCACTTTTGCTTTTTTGAGATAAGCTTTGGTTTCATTAAGATTCTACTAGATAAACTAATGTAGGTCTGGCTTCCTTTTATTGATTAAATCTTGTGGCCTTTCCTGAAAGAGGAGAGAGACTTTTTACCAGGACTTGTAGTGATCAGATGAGGTGTGATGGTTTTACAGGTGATCAGGTGATGGTGTGATGGAAAGAGAGTAGATTTAAACTAGATAAAAGGAAGAAATTCTTTATGAGGGGGACAGTGAAACATTGGGACAGGCTGCCCAGAGAAGTTGTGGATTCCCCATTTTTGGAAGTGTTCAAGGCCAGGTTGGATGAAGTTTTGAGCAACCTGGTCTAGTGAAGGATGTCCCTGCCCATTGCAGGAGGGTTGGAACTAGATGATCTTTAACGGTCCATTCTAACACAAGCCATTTTATAATTCTATAGTTCTAGATTCTAAATATCTCCTGTCTTAAACATTTCAAAAAGCAATGCTGCTCAGATTGTCTCATATAATTTTTAATTTCTGTGGGTATTTTTATCTAGAAGTACATATGTTAAAACATAGCTTTATGGACTCAGTGATGAAGTCCTTGCAATATCCTGGAAATGTCCTACTCAATTTGGATCAAGATTTTAGTTTACATTTAATGTTCTTGTAAGAATTTACAAGAACTTTAATAACTGTGTATAGATGAGCAGAACAAGTTGTTCAGTGATATTTTAAACTACAAGACCAAAGTCCTCTTCCCATTGCTAAAGGCAAAGAGTGGGGAATTGTACTGTATGTACGGGAGTGGCTGGACTGCGTGGAACTCTGCGTAGGGACAGGACTTGAGCCAGCTGAGAGCTGGTGAGTAAGGATTAGAGGGCACTCTAACACATTGTTGTGGGTATATTCTGTAGACAATCTGACAGTGAAGAGCAGGTAGATGAGGCCTTCTTCAGATGATGAGAGGGGTATCTGCTGGGAAAAACCAACAGGGTACTGATGACAACTGCTTGACATAGGTAGTCAAGGAGCTAATGGGGGGAGATATTCTGGACCTCGTATTTACTAACAAGAGATGAGGATGGAAGCAGCCTTATCTGAAGTTACCATGGGCTTGTGTTTATAATCTTGAGAGGAGGGAGCAGAATCTCAGTCCTGAATGTCATAAGACCAGATTTTGGCCTATTCATATATCTGTTTGGAAGAATCCCAAGGAATATGGTACTGAAAAAATGGGAGGTGGAAGACAACTGATTGACTTTCATGGATCAAGAGCAATCCATCCTGATGAGAAGCAACTCAAACAAAGACAGCAGGATGTCTGGATGGATGAACAAGTATACTAAACCTAAATGTAAAAAGGAAGCATAAAAAATAAACTTGGGTACAGGTGACCAGGCAGAAAAACAAAGAGAGCTTTGTAGCAACAGGAATGATGTTGAAACAGAGTGCTTCCTTCCTCCTTTTCTCTTTTCTTTTTCCTTCTCTTCTCTTTCTCTTTTTACTTTTATAGTCACATTTTTAACCATGTACTGTTATATTTTCCAGTCTTTGGAAATATATAGTAATATTTTCTTAAAAATTAAATTAATATAGAAAAAATGGGAGAGAAATGAAAATAAGAAAATGTGAATATGAGTTGTCAGATTTCATGCTGGAAAACACAGAATAAGGTCAACAAAACTGCCAAGGTCTGGTAAGTTGCTGAGCTATTAAGAATGACAAATTGCTGACCATATTGCATTTTATTGTATGTGTGACACCCAGTAGGAAACTCCTGCTCCACCGCATGGAAAATGGAACTGATATAATTGTGTTGTTCCCTCTTGTGTTGAGAATCACATCTATTCATATTCAGCCAAATTCCACCCACCATGTAACACTTTTAACAAACTCCTCCTTTTTTTTTTCCTGATTGTGAGGTCCTCAGAGTTTTAATATACTTTGCCACTTTTAGAAATCTGTTACTGAGGTTCTTGGGCAAAATTCTGCATTTCCAGTTCACCTATGATTCTTAAGTCAGGCTTTCCAAGCAAATTCATTGAACTTGTGGGCAGAAATACGAATGTCAGCACAAAACAAAATGGCCAAATGCAATGAGAAAGGGCTGCCATTTGGTCCTGCTTTCCAAAAATGGACAGAGACACATCTTCATGGCGCACTTTGTGGGCTCCAAATAGAGGGGTTACAACTCTGAGAATGAAGGTGTGCTTTCAGTGATCTAAGTATAAATGGTGCTTCTGGGGAGTGATTAAATTGGCCTGGCAGATATTACCAAATACTCTCTAAAACTACTCATAATAAATATTCGACAAAAGCATTTATATCAATCAATGCTACTGACACTAGAAGTGATTTATATGAAAATTACTAAAATATATAACTGCTATCAGAGTCTGAGATTTCAGTTTTAACTTCTTTCTCTACCCCAACCTTGTGAGTATTGTGGATTTATTAAATCTATTATAGATACACATATAAATACAGGGATAATAAAAGTAAGATCAGCTTTGAAATTATATTTTCATATAATTTGTAATTTAATTGCTGGTTTGGATTTTTAATAGAGCCATGCCATGATTGTTAAAGCTATGTAACACCTTCTTTCAAGTTCAAAATCTAAATATGGATTGTATTTTAGAAACGGAATTGCAGACTGATGAGACATTTCATTTATAAAAGTGCTGACAGAAATATACCTGTGGCAGTCTGGCTGTAAACTTTTGTTGTATTATGATATTCTGTACTTCTATGAACAAGAAAATGGTCAGAATTTTTTTACTCACGTAGGGATGGAGCTCTCTTTCTTCTTCCTTAATTTGTGTTCACTGGATCATATTTATTAGATTAGACTATATTTCTTGAGAAAAATTCAGTAATATTAGTATGCATGTTATAAGTGATCTTAGATTAGCAATGTTAAAAGAAAAAGCAGCTTAGTGATAAATATATTGACAAACTCCTTTAAGCTATGGATGTAAATTTTACGGATGTCATAAGAGCTAGCCTAGATAGACACCACAAGAATATTGGTGGTGGAGACAGAAAACAGAGTGACAGAGAGAGAAAGAAGGAGGAGATGGGAGACATTAGAGACTGGATATTGATGTTCCTTAGCCTTCATAAACTTGGAGGCATGTTCAAGGCTCTGGCTCTGCCACTGGTCATTACTGACATCTTGGGAACATGGACATACTTTTAGGACTTCACATTGGCTAAGGTTGCACAGTACAAAAGCTCTCTTGACTTCTCTCTCTTAAAGGAACCTGAAACATAACTGAAAATTCAACTTGTGGAGCTAAACCCCTAAAATGTAGGTATTGCAGCACCGGGTTTAATTGATTTTTGAATCGGCTGATCACTATCTTAAGTCCAAATTTTTAGAGAGTCATTTCCAAAGATTATGTTTATCTGAAGACGAAAGCAGGTAACCAGACTTGTTTTAGCTCCTCACTCCTGCATTTCTAGAGTCATTAGAGTACCTACCCTGCATGACCTTGAGCATTACTCAGCACTGCCAGCTGCCACCCTAACATGACGTGGTGTCCTGAAGCTGTCAGTTCTCTGAGATTGTCATGGATGACTTGGATCCTCTTATTAAGGATGAGATGTTTGTGAATAAAGAATTGAAGTGAGTCTCCAGCAAGTGTACCATTTCCTCTTGCAGCAACCTAAATATAGGTGGGTTCTGAACAAACAGCGTGGTGTAATTACTCGTTAATCTGTAGGTGGATCTGTCGTGGGAGATGTGCTGTATTGGCTCTGCTGCCTGAAGGCCTGCCACCACTTCAGTACAACACAGGCAGCCCAAAGGCACTGCAACACATCCCACAGCCCAGAGCAGATGCCTGTTATAACATAGGATTTCCAAAAGGGCATCAATGCTTGTTTTTGGCAAACTACCCTGTCTAATTTTAGGTGACAATAGTTATGCATACTCTACTAACTAGAATTTATTGTGGAAGAATCCCAGATTCTGAACTAATATTTCCTATCCAAACATGAGTATAGCTATTTAGTTTAAGTATATACAATCTACAGATGAAATCTACCTTTTTGATTTTCAATGCATCTGCATACTGAAAGCTTCCAGGACAGCTGCTTGAATACATCTGAAAATTCCACTTCCCATGTAAATACACAAAAATAAAATTGGAATAAAACCTTATTGAAAAATACCCTGAATGAAAAAAAGTAGTCTGCTCTTATTTTTACATTTTTTCTTTATATTTCTATTTATTTTTATTGCAATTTTAGCAAAATGTTAGAGAAACAATCCTTAATTAAAAATAAAACCACAAAGAACCTCAACCAACCAACCAAAACTAAACACCAAACTGGAAAGTTCATTATCTGCAACTGTCGTTTAGTGTTTGTTGTTAAGAAGCATTTTTCAATCTGAACTGTATCATGTTTCACTTGTTTCTTTTTGCTTATCACAAGTAAAACATTAGGAATTGCATATTGCATAAAAATATGTTCAAACACAACAAATGCAATAATGAATACTCAGTCTGGGGGAACTGTTGAAGAAAGACTTTTCTATATAAAAAAAAATCTTTGTTTGAGTCAAATTCTGGTGCCACCAGCTTTATTAATTTTTGGTTTATAGTATTTGTATTGACTATTAGATGATACTGTAGACAACAATAGTTAACAGCCCTTTAAAATAATTGGATGGTTTTCATAAAAAATAATTTCAAAAATATAAATTCAAATTATTTCAAATTAAATTATTAATAAATCTTTATTAGGTACTTACGTCTCATTTCCCTTTTGCTTCTTAGATGTACTGCTGTCTGGCAGTAACAGCATTTCCATTGTTTCCAAAAGGCATATAATCTTGGTAAGCTCTATTTTTTTTGTGTGTGAACTGGATATAACACTGAACGTCTTTCCAAATATGAACTAATATGAAGATTTAATATTCTGTAGCACATACTCACTGATACCTTGGGTAAGTTGGAATCTAGTTCAGCTTAAAGTGCCTCCCGATTTCCACAGAGTTATATCAGCATGGCTTCAGCAAGGATCAGAATAGCAGTTGTCTTTCAACATTCTGTGTGTTTGTCAGTGGTGATGCAGAAACATCTTTTTGATTGTCAGTAGTGACAACCGGGAGAAACTTGCCACATACATCTGCTTCAATTCCCTGGCAAAGGAGTGTTTGAGACATGCCTTCCTGACTTCTTTAGTAGTTTGCCCTGAAATGGGCATCAGCTGCTTTGTATTAGTGCGGATAGACGTTGACAAACTGAGATTTGCTCAGGAAATGTATTAGGAGCACATGAAATCTGACATAGTTTATATATATATGCATTTATATTTATAACTTTATATGTAACTTTTTATATATAACTAATTTATATATATAGCTTTATACTTATATGTATCTCCTACAGTTGCTTGTGTCTATGTACATACCTCTTGGTATAACTTCACTGCCTCTTGCTTGCGCTTGCCCCAGATACAGAAAGCAAATAGGACTTGACATGCATATGAGGCATAGCGAATTTCAAGATACTCTAAGGATGCAGATTTTTAGAGTACTTAAGTTATTTTTTTAAACTGCAAGCCCTCCTTGCTCATAACTATAGTGACATTGGTGCTCTGCTGTAATATCTCATTGGTTGTGTGAGGCTTAGAGTGTTGGTTTAATCCCTGATTTCAGAATTTGTCTACTCTGTCTGCTGGCTCTAAGGAAACTGAATGATGCTGAGTTGTATTTCTGATTTTAGTCTTACTCTGGAATTTAATTTACTCTTCATCCTGAGTTTTATTACTGTGTTGCAAACCACATTTATTTCCATTAAAGATGTGCAAGGCAAGGTATGCATGTGTGGTGGATAGATGGGGATGGGTAAAGAAATGGAGGAAATTATTTTTGTAATGGTTTCTGAATGTCAGGATGCTTCTGCTAATATAGCTGTATTTCAGTTTCTGCTGAAGTTCACTAGAAAGGAATTTACTTGAAACAGTTTTGTCCAATGCTTGTCACATTACTATAATGTAAACTTGAGTGTCTTTTATAAATTGTAGGGTTAACTGAATTTCTAGCAATTGAAAAGAGAGTCTTTACTACAAAACTGCTTGTCTGTGAGTACTTGTCAAGCCTAAATCCTTGATAGTATTCTCCAGCTCAAAAAATTCTGCCATGTGTTTAGACACCTCATATTTTGGTGCTGATGTACAACAGTAGGCATGGCATAACACTGCTTGTTTGTTGCATTATCTGCTAAGTGATATGCTAGACTCAGTCTGTCTCTCTGACTAACATTATCCCACTGCTTAATTAACAATAAAATGCAATTCTTGTGATCTTTAAAAGTAACAACTGGTCTATTTTTCCTCTCATGGGCAGGTTTCCCCTAACAACTCTGCCTTCTAAACTCCAAACTTCATAATTTTTTTCCTCATCAATATCTAAGTCTAAATCACCTTTATCTTGTAAAAAGAGAATATAAATTTTCTTATATTTGTGAGGTTTACAAGTTGAAATCAAATGCAGTAATTGAAGTCAGCAAGACTTTTTTGCCACCTGGCTTTCTCCCTAAAAATTTTACTTCTGGCCAAAGACAGAAATCATTCTGTTGGCAATGTAGGCTCCTGACAGAACAGCTGTTAAAAAAGGAGATAAGAAAAAGGAATTATTAAATCCTTACATTCTGTTTATGTTGGGATTTTTTTTTAACAAAAGAGTGCTCAGCATTGAAGTTTTGTGTTATTCTATTTTCCTTGCTGAAGTTCTTTGCTTTATTGTTCAGAAAACATCTCTTTCAAACCATGTCTGAAAAAAGATTAAAGAATTTGTTTCCATGAAAATGCAGGATACCTCATTGCAATAATGCTTAAACTCAGTTTTATTCTGTTTTCGCACTTGATCTCAAAGTGTTTCTATTCAAGAAAGATTTTTTCTTACTGGAACAGATTTCTGTTCTCATTGGAAAGTTATTTTTAGAAAATTTATTTTGAATCAATGAAAAACAGTAAATATTAGAAAAGGAGAAATTCATCTGAACAGTCAAGTTCAGTCAAGCCAAGGAAGCCTATTTATCAAACAGATAAAGGAACTTGATTAGCTCATAATCTAAGACTTTGCTTTTTTTATTAAGTTCTAATCAAACAAACTTTTTAAACACATTTTTATTAGATGTGCATAAAGTTTATTGCAAGTCCAAACAGGTAAATACTTTGGCAAGTTATTTTCACCATGTTGTCTATAATAGATGCACCATTGGCCCAACATGTCTACTTCAGACCCTTTGACATTATAAAATATATAAGAGGCCATTTCCTATAGCCTTGGACAGCATTTTTTTCTTCCCAAATCAACCATTGAACAAGTAAGTGTGTATTTCAAGGCAATTCCCTGCCTTTCAGAGGTCAGTGTGGTTCAGCAGCATTAGACTTCTGTTTCTGAAGTGCTTTGAAATACCTCAGGAAATAAGTAGGAAAAAAAATCACTATTAGATGGTGTGGTTTGTGTTGGGATTTTTTTTGTTTTGGTTTGGCTTGTTTTTTTCTTCTGAACTGAAATCATTAGAAAAGAAAGAGTCTTTGCTGTCTTTGTGAGAGATCCATCTGTTGTCTTACTAGCACAATATGAACTACAGTCCAGTCACATATATATATATTTAGAAAACACAGACATATATACACACAAAAAAAATATATAAATTGGATTAGGAAGACTAATTAAAACCATAAAATTTTACTGAAGTAGAAGTGGTGTTGGATTTCTGTTTTCTGGCAGAACTTTTATTATAGATGTTTGGAGAAAACTTTATATGAAATATTTCCAAGTGTCACATTGGGTTTGACACAGGTTCAACTAATTTTAATTGATTCATAATGAAAACTATAGTCTCTTGAAAAGAATACACCTGCACATTTTCAGCAAAGTTTTGTTATTGTCTATGAACTTCAGTTAATTAAGTGTGCATAATAGCAGAGATTTCCATTTTAAGATCTTATGTGCTTCAGGAAATAGAAATAGAAAATAAGATGATAAATCCTGGGTCCCTATAAGTCTCATTCTGATATGAACTGAATTTGTGTTAACTTAAAATAGCTGGAACTTAACTACACTGTATTCAATGTTCTAATAATGTTTATACACTTAATATAATATTAACTTTAATATAATTTAATATAATTAATATTAACTTTTATCATGTTAAAAACTTAAAAAATTTTACTTCAGACTTTCATTTGTTTTTTCTATACGGATGTAAATAAACAAACCTATGGAATATAATGTGAAAACAATGTCTAGGGATATATCTGTATCTGTGAGACAACTTTTTCTGTTATCCATTCCCAAGTACAACAAATCCTATTTTAGACAATAAACAACATATTTTTTTCTCTTGCTAAATCACAAACAGTGCTATCTCTGAGTGTAAAACATACGACACTAAGTTCTTTTTTTACATCAGTTCTAAAGGAAAATTAATAGAACACATAATTTTCTCTAAAATAATCTAAATTCTGTGTCTGTTCCTGTCTCATTCATTGCTCCTCTCAGGAAGCTGGGGAAATTAGGCTCAAATGTCCCATTTTTAAATAATGACTTAAACAAGTCTGACTTGCATTATCTATCTCCTTTCTTTGCTTCCTTTTATAATAAAATATTCTTGTCCTTTGCTTATTAATTTTATATGTGGGCATAATTGAGATAGGTGTATGAAACTTGACACCTGCATGAACTCTTCTGTATTTTTGGGTCATGATGCAGCTGAAGATATCAGCAAGAAATATAATTTCTTTTTGTTAGCCTCTAGCAGATTTAATAAATATCCTCTTTACCCAAACCAAGATGACCTTTTTTCCATCATGTAGGGAATGAACTACCAGGCCTCTAGTTCATTAAAAAGCACAAGCATCATGAGATGCCTGATTAAGTTATTACTCGAAAACCAGAGTGGACTTGGCATTAACCATCATACTACAGTTTTAGGTAAAAATGCATCTCACCAGATGTCTACTGACCAGAATGTGAGTTAATAAATGCAGAGGCAAATTCACTATACAATTAAAATATTTAAATTCCAAGTCATGATTTGAGGACTTTTTGGTTTCAGATAAATATTTTAAGAAAGCATATAGAACTCATTAACCAAAGCATTAGCTTTTACTTACAGTTTCTGGGAAATTATTCATTGTGCTGAATTTAAAGCTAATATCTTATTATCTAAGACAATTACATCATGGTTTTTTCTCTCTGACTGTTGGTCACAAACAAAGGCTGCAGTAAGTTTCTATAAAATTAAAACTTTCTAAGATATATTATAGTATTCAACATTCATAAAAACCTTTCTGTTAAGCCCTCCAACAACATGTTGTATCTTGGCAAGAAATGAGCAAGTTATGATAGCTGTCTGATATTAATTAATAATTTAGCTTTTACAATTGTCCTGGCTTTTATCCTAGAAGTGCTTTTTTTTTTTTTTTGTGAGCCTTGGCAGTTTATTAGCAGATGCACTACAGGCAATTAGAAGATGTCATCTTCATATGGCTTTGCTGCCCGTTCATCTATTTAATAAAGCATTTTTATTGCTTGCATTTGACTTGTGTTTGAACAGGTACAAAAATATTTGCATCTTAAGTAAGATATAAATGCTTTACATCGGCTTTCTTGCCATAGGAAATATATGCATTGGAATAACCGTTTATTTAATGAGAATACTAAACATGAAGGAAGAGACTGATTCTTTATTTGATTTCTGTAACACGTATTAAGACTTAGAGTCAAAAGAGGTTGTATGTGACAGCCTGGTCATTTATCTATCATTTTGAATAAAACAGTTTGAAAATTATTTTGTTAAAACAGCTTCAATTGTTTTAGGTTTTAGTTAGCAGTGGTGCTCTGGATACTTTTATCCTCTCTCTTATTTCTTTTGTGTCTGAGAGAAGAGAGAACTAGCCACAACACAGTGAATAAGTTGAGATGTATTTATCATATATTAAGTGGTCAGAGAAATATTTACTGATTCCTAAATATTCTAAACATTCCAAGTGTTCAGACTTATTTTGAACACATTCTGAAAATTCTTGTTCTAAATTAATTTAGTATATTTACTGTTTAAATTTGATTGTGTTATTTTTCCCATAGAAGATATTTCCCTGTCATGTTTGGGAAGGCATTTGGAACACCAGCTTATTGACATGAGTTAAGGTATAATGTACACAGAAAAAGTAGTTTGCAGTTCTTGATATAAAACTTCATGATTTCCAGCTGTGTAATATGCATTGCAATGGACAGTATTTTGAACTGCTACCCTAAAAAACCATATTTTTAAGTGTGATTCATCCATATTACATATGTATACTATTTGTACATAAATGCAGAATTTAAAATTGTTTAACACTTTGATAAACTACCTGTAAAGTCAGTTTTAAAATAACACTTAGTCCCAAATACTTGTCAAAATACAGTTTTACTATAAAAAAACAGCAAAAATCCCTCTTCAAACTCCTATGATCTTATCTAACATATGCAAGTATAAATGCAGTCAAGATGTACCGAAGGATGGCTATGGAAACTGACAGTGAACATTAGCTTTAAAATTCTTGGCCAAATCATAAATAGAGAAATTCTAAACCTAATATTTTCTTGATCTGCAGAGGTCATTTTATGGAGGAAAATGGAAACATCTGTTGAATAACTAGTTCAGGTAGTAAAAAAATCCACACAGATTTTCTTTTATATTCATTCTATAAGAATGCTTTACAATTTCATAATTGTAGTCTCATGAAAATTACTCTAGCTTTAATTTTTACAGAGCATATGAAAATTACGTATTAAGATATGCCATTGAAAACTGAGTAAACAGAGAGCAGTAACCTGGAAATGTTAAAGAAATTGTTAGTTGCTCACAAACTCACAAAGCTCACAAAGACAACAAATGCATTTTTACTGATATGTTCAAGAGAGGAAAAGTTATGAAAAATATTACATTTTAGTATTCTCTTTGGATTAGCAGCAGCAGCCAGATGAAACTATTTATGATACATTAAAGTGTAACCATAAGAGCTTTCATCTGGAGAAACCATTACTTGGTTGGGATATACTCCTGACTAAATCAAGAGAAGGAACTTTCCAGACCTACTTGTAGAGGAGTTCTCGGTCCATTGCCTCTCAACTCTGTTACTGTGGGACCACGTGAGGGAACTTGACATGGAAACTTGCTTCAACTTCAGTTGAATTTCTACAGTTTTATCTGGACAGCATAAAGTAAGAACTAAAGCTGACCTAGTTTTAAACCAGTAATATTTCTTGTTTTCAGAAGTAGTGGTTAACATGACTCAGTTCACATCGGATTCACATTTTTGTCCTTTCAGTTTTTGAAGTATCACAAATCTCTGCATTTGTTGCAATATTCTGTGTCAGAAAAAAAGAATAAAGCCCTTTTATGTTTCACTTATTAAGGAAATAGACTGAATGGAACTATATTGAATTAGCAACCAATATTTTGGATATTTTCATCACAATATATTTTCTTGACTAATAAGTTTGTCAATGTCACATTGTGGTTCTGCTTAGTGCTGTTCTTTGTTGAATGACAACTGTTCCTGACAGACAGAGTATACAAAAATAAAAATTCATATGTTCAGATTACTGAATTTTTTTTGCAGGATACAAAAAATCATGAAAGCAAAAAACACCAAACCCATCTGCATTATTCTTTATTTTGAAGAGTAACAGTCCATTCAAGCACACACAAAAGTGAATTCATCCTCCAGCTGTTGTGATCTAAATATTAGATACCTACCGTAATCTGGTTATAAAATTGTATGCACAAAACTAAGAGAAAATAAAGTAAAATGCATTAGAATTAAGAAATATAAAAGCAGTGAGAATTATTCTGAATTAGATGAAGTCAGTGGATTTTTCCCATGTTGTCTAAAAAAGCATTGTTGTAATGAAAAACATGCAAAGTGGAAACCAAAGCAACAGGGTAACAAACCCAAGTGAATCCAGCTGTAAGCCAGTAAGTATGATGTGAAAAATGTACATGACAGTAATGGCAGATTTGCTTGAGCCCTCTCTCCTACCTACAGGCATTAGTTGTTCCACACAGTTGGCAGATAAAACATAAAACTTGAGTTCACTAACTAATTTTTATGAATGATCCTTGAATGATGAGTCCAGCAGAGAAATGAAGTAATAATTGGAAATAAATAATTCTGTAACGCTTCGGTTCCCTTATTCAAAATCAAGGAATGGAAAAAGAAAAAAAAGATGAACAGAGGGAAATCTTCTGATTGTTACTTCAGAATAATCTTTGCATGGATTAATTGAATTCCGATGTTGAAGATGCAGCTAAGAAAATATTGCTTGCTGGCTCAATAGAGAATTTTTTCTCTCTGTATTTATATGGTGTATGTACATAGGCAAAAACTATAGTGACAGAACAAAACCAGTTATTACGTCTTTCTTTATCTCATAAAAGCTCTTCACAGAATCAGTGGAAAAGCTCTTCACAGAATCAATGGAAAAGACCTTTGGAAGTTACTAGTAGTAGTAGATAGAATAACTTATTCTATAAAATTCATCCTGTTGATCTGCTTGTTCCCCCATCATAGCCAGATAACTAGAATAACTGGAAACAAGTGAAACAGGTAATCCCTTTTTTTCCAATATGTTGGTCATTGCATTGCTTAAGTATAATTTAGTGTCTTCTTTTAGGAATACAAAAATATATAAGTGAAAGTACACTTTATCATAGATATCCTATGGCATTTGCTCCTTTGCTACTACTTAAACATCACAAGGCTAAATTTCCATTTTGGGAGTTCTTTTCCAGTTTGGGAGTTCAAAACCACAATGATCAGAGGTACTAAGTAGATTTATTGTCTTTTTCAGCAGTATAGGAAGAGCTATCAGCCTCCTGTTTGCAGTACTTTGCACTGAGAGTTATATGCCTGTAACTTTATCTACACAGGAATGCACAGGGTGCATGGTATGATTTTGAATAATGAAATCACTTTGATGCTGTCTCAAGCAACAGGTTTGGAAATGTTGGCTGAAATTTGCTTAAAGACCTCAATTTAAAAAAAAATAAGGAAAAATTTGGACAATCATAACTTCATAACTCCACTTTATGCAGAAGTTAACGAAATATGAAAATATATTACATGAAGAAATTCTGTCACACCATTTAATTTGTCTTATTACAGGTAGTGTTTCTGTTGTGTAGAGAAAGAGAGTCTAATAAAATTTAAATGAATTGGTTCAAACCAATGAAAAAAGCCCAGAATAAATCTATACAAGGAAAACTCTCAAATTAACTGATACGTTTTCTTTATAGGAGAATAATACTTGTAAAATTATGTATTAATAAACATATGAAAGATAACAAAAATGAAAGTTGAAGATCGACTTCAGCAAGGAGGGAAACATAGGTAATCATCTCCTTTGGAAAGGATGAGGGCTTTTCAATCTTTCAGTCTCCAAATACAGAAAAAAATAATTACAGTAACATTAGCAGAAGCAGAAACTATAATGACAAAAAAGGTGATTCACTTCTATCACATCGCCTAGAGGTGAGCTGGATCACTAACACTGGAATAACACTCCAAAAAGAAAAAAAAAAGACATTCAATTTACTGTAGTGAAGGAAATCGGGGAATTGTTTAATAAGTCATCAGTTGTGTAGAGACTATTATATAATAGTAAGACCACAGGGGAAAGCCTACTAATTAGCTACCAGTTTTCCTGCAATACCTTAAGTGAAAGTTTCTTTTTTTTGTCAGGAACAGACTAGAGCTGGTGATGTTTTATTTTGATAGAGGCAAGATGTTCAGTATCCTCTGTCAGGAAGCCTGTTTTATTCTTGATTGTGGCAATGAACTATATTACTGAGGAAATGTTCTGTCCTTATACTTTTGTAGATAGATGTCTATAGATAACAGCAGGCTATCTGAGTGAAAGGTTAACAGAACTGTACTTTCTGTGTAACAGGTAGTTACTTTCTCATTCTCATTCACTTAGTAAACAGCTCAGAAAGTTGTCTGTCTACTGAGAAAAAGACTCATCTGGCCTCTTAGGAGTAAGAGAAATTTCAAGGAGTTAAGTGGATTAATTATCAGGAAAACACTTACTCTTCTAGCTGATGAAAAGTTAAGACTTTTTGAGTTTAAATGAGGTATTTGAGTGTTTCTGCTCAGCTCCATTGGCTGGTTTTCAAAAAACACTAAGTTAGTTCAGGCATATATTTTCTGCCTTAGGTTTTTTTTTGTTTGTTTGGGTTTTTTTTGGTTTTTTTTAAGGAAAGGTAAAATATTTTTTTTCCACTGTTGCACTTTTGAGGTCTTAAATGGGAAAATAAGGAGTTTTTTGTATTAACAGTATGTACCTTTTGCTTGACACGCTTGCGGTAGAAGCAGTAGCTACTTCTCACCTAATGAAATTGTCCAAGGACGAAACAAAGCAGACATCCCCTCTGTAATGGGGAAGGCAGTACAAGAGAGGAAAAAATTAAATAATTTAAACTGTGATACCCACAAAGTCTCCTCTGTTCTGTGAAACCCACAACTCATTCCTTTGAAAATAAATGTCTTTCTCTGAGATTTAAAGGAGTACATTATGTTAATTTTTGTGGTCTAGACAGCTCAATGAGTCAGTATGGGTGAGATTCAGGTCAAAGTTTAAACAAGTTGCACACATTTAGGTGCCTGTCAGCATTTCAAATGCTTGAGAGTAGTAGGGACATCCCAGTGGAAAAATCAGTGTGATACAGAACTGGAAAACAGGTGCAAGTTGTGAGGACATGCATCTCAGATGGTGTTAGGCATAGTTGCATTGGCAAATGAGCTAGAGTCACAAGTAGCTGAATTCCTTCTACACTGAGTAGTTGCTGAAGGCTTGGTGCAGTTACCTGAGGTATTCTAGAGTTTTGTGTCTGGCCTTCAGAGGCTGCTTTAGAATACCATATGCATAGGGTTTTTTTTACAAAAAAAAGTAGCGCAGTATGGATTCTGGTAGAATATTTTCAGCTAGCTTCATAACCACGCAATTAAGTCAAGAGTTTTACATAGAGCCTAGAGTCTAAGTCTTCTAGAGCAGTGATTGAAGGTCACTCATTGTAAAAGAAGTTCATAATCAATGTGGTTGTGTGAAATGAACATTATGTAGACATCATGCCTACTTTTTATGTTATATATACAAATGTGTACATATATGCATGATCATTATAAACAATTGCATGAAAGAACAAGAAATTAATTCCTCAAGTAATTAATATCTCCCTAGGAGAATAAAAACAAATACACAGCAGTTCTCTAAGGTTCATAAAACTTTGTCTTTTCTACAGGAAACTGTTCCTCAGACATTGACTTTAGAAATAAAAAATTACATCAATACTGTAATCAGAAAATTAAAGCCTGAAACATGATAAGGAAATTTAATTGATGCCTCTTATTTCTTTTTGCTCTCTGTTAATAATGCCTTCTATTTTCTACTGACTGTTCTAAGTTATTAGCACTTTATTAATAGAGTTCATTGAATAATTCTAACAAGTCTTTAAAACATTTTATGATTAAGTTAGTAAAGAATTACAGTTAGCTAAAATGCAATTGGTTAACTCTCTGGTAATTTATTAATGTTTGAGGAAGATATATCTAGGATATTTTCTAAACAGTTTACAACTAAGTCTCTGTTTTCTGGAAGTGTTGTTGAAAAGTAAGAGACTAACAAGGAATATGGGAAATTGTTTTATTTATGTAACTGTTCAGATGATCTTAGACAATATTTTAATTTTTATAGAAGGCTGAGTAGACTTCAACTTTTTTTCCTTTTTGTGATCAGATTGGGTGCATAATGGAGGACAAAGATTTTCCCCATCCATTGTGTTTCCAAGTTTTAAGTGTTCTAAAGTGCACTGAGCTGCATTTATTCACTGGAGACATACATGCCTGCATCTGATTAAAATATAGAGTGTACTTGTAAAGAAATGTCAAGACTCTATCAGCTTAAACTGATATGGTGATGGTATTAATGGTCATTTTAGGACATTGATTAATCTTCCATTTTTACATCACTTTCCCCTCTCCCCAGTCCCAATACATACATCCCTGTCCCTTCCTAAGGACAATGAAAGGATGCTGGGTTACTTGTTTCAGCTCTATAGTTCTCTCTACATTTCTCACAAACAGGAATATACACAATTAAATTAAAAACTACACACTGTGCAGCTCCAGCAGTTTGTTAGGGATAAGAAATCCTACTAAAGATAACTACACTGAAGATAGAAAGAAACATACAAAAAATCATAAGGAAAATGTTGTTATAAGTGAATAAACAAAGAGTTAGCTGTGCATAAATTGGAATTAATTGCTTTACCATTGTTTGTTTCAAATGTTCTTTTGATATATTCAAAATATTTTGGAAATATGATCTTCTGAGGCAATGATAAGACTTAATAAATGGAATTACCCTCAAAGGGAGCTTGTGTTCAGGTCTGACATTTTACTAGAGAGCTGAGATTAACTTCTGACAAAAAAAAAAAATGGACAGATGCATGGATTAAAATATAGAACAACATTTACAGAAAACTTTGGATAGACCTACATGAGATGATCTAAAGCTTCAAATGGGACCCATGTTTATTTATGGTCTAGTTGACTAGAAATATATATACTATATATACTGAAAACATTAGGGGGGCTCACAATGGTGTAGAAAGAGAAAGAAATTAAAATTGATTGCTGCTTGCAAAATGAGTTAGAGGAGAATGTTATCATATCTTGTTATACAAGGTTGCTAATACTGAGGAGGAGAAGGTGTGTAGCAAGGAGGTGTCTGCCTTCTCTGTATGCATTTAGAGACAGTGATGAATGAACAGTGTATTCTGTGTTTCTGTTTGGATGGAAAAATCATCTTAGATCATTGTTATTTACTCCGTGGACACCTGGAGAATAGGTCAAAGCAAAGTCATGCACTAGTTCTCCTACTAGAAGAACAGGGCGTCATTTCTACTTCCATAAATAGTTTGATCCATGGCTCAAAGCTCTTGTGAAATGAATCAAAGCTTTTTATTTAAAATGTCACTAAAAAATGTCAACCCCCCAACCCAATCTTCTTCCTTTCCAGTCCAGCACAAGGTATAAATTCAAACAAGATCTATTCAAAGATATCCAGCCTCAAAACAGGCTCTCATCTTTCCAGTTTTCCAGCTAATGCACTGAATCTGGACATCATCCTTAAATTTGCTGTTCAAGACAGCAACACAGTCCCAGCTGTACATGGAGCATAGTAAAATCCCCTTGTAAGGAATTTCTTTGTAAATAAAGGTTTTTCATCTGGGGCTTTGATAGTCTATTTTCACAATATCAATCTCTTAAATGAGAATAAAAACCACACTCAGGGCTTCTGTAAATTTTATTCATCTGCCTATTATCTATACAGCCCATCCAATCAATTAGGATTTACCAGATACAGACACTTCTGGGAAAAATTATATTCCCGCTCTAATGAGCAAAATCTTCTGAGAGGATTTATTTCTTTATCACTTATGGAAAAAGAGAAACGGTGAGGAAAAGACGCTGCTGCAGGCAGCATACAAGGGATAAGATACCATGCAGAGGTAGTAACTAGTTCTGGTTGGTGGTCCTGCTTGGTAAGGTGTTTACTTCTGGCTTGAAACGCTCCAGCTTACTTCTCACAGCTCAGTGGGATGCACAGCCTTCCAGCTGAGAGCTGCAGCAGAATGGCCTTAGCAGTCAGTGCAAGATGCTGACAAAAAATGTTGAGTTTAGGCTGCCGTGAACCAGTTGTACTCTCTAAGTGGGACCTGTGATAGTTCAGACTCTGTTTTTCCATCATTTTATTTTTTCTTCCTGTTGATTTGTCATGGATGGATCTTTTCTTCCATATCCTTTGTTAGCTTTTCCTTCATAATCCATCCAAAATCTTTACAGCAGCTTTCCATGAAAATATAAAAAGAAATAACAGCAGTGAAAATCAGGCTGGATTGTCCCCTAGTGAATGAATTGTGAGCATTGACACTGCTCCAAACATTAACAATGACTGCTTAAAAATATTGTAAAAAACCCCAAACAAACAATACTATAGTCAGAAAGAGAAGTCTTCCTTTCTATTCCTGGGAGAGAAAATCTACAAAGTTAGGAGAGTGCAACCAAATACTTATTAAATCAAAAAGCAAAAAAAAGACTTTAGTAAGCCTGGGCAGCTGAGACTGCACAAATGAGTCTAACATGGAGTTCTCTAACATGAATCATCAGAAGGAACTTATGGAACTCCTAAAGTTTTTCATCCTGGAATTCAAATATAAAATAAAAATCCTTCTCTGAAAGCTTCTGCAAGAAAGGACAAGTACTTTTCAAATGCTTCCCTTGAACCACTAAAGGAGGAAAGAAACAGCTCAGCAGGAGTTGTTACAAACAATCATGATAATCTAACTTTTCAGGATTAATAAAAATACATCTTTGTCTCTGGTAGGTATATTTCCCAAACATCTAACTATAGACCAATGGCTTGGTCCTAGCAAGAGTTATCTGGTACACCAATAACCCATCCCAGAGTGGCATCATGACTTGTCTTAAATGCCAATAAGAGTAAGGCCAACTCTCACAATCTAAGATCAAACACACTGCCCTGTTTATTGAAGTGCTCCTTAATCCGTACTCGAGTCCTTCATAAAAAGGAAATATATGGCTGCAAAAACTAGCTTTGTTTTATAATGAAATCACTAATCATAAAATTTTGTAAACCTAGTTGTAACAGTAAACTTTCTTTTCTAAATAACCAAATTGTGTAGATCAATAGGTCTTAAGATAAATCTAAAAAATTTATTCAAATTAAGAAACTGTGGACTAAAAGCAGTAACTCTTCCAGAATATGAGAATCTTGGACTCTGGAAAGATGATGTTTTTATATCATACTGCATTTTTCAAGTGAAGTCCTGCCCACTACTTATGATTCACAAGTTATTATTTAATCTGTTTCATTGTTTCTTACCATTATTTTTTTTGCAATTTTCTGCACTATAGGTATTACAAGTCTTTTTACAAGTAAAAAGTTTTTGACAAGCTGAAATCACTTACCTCTCATTTTTCACTTTTATCCACATATTTGTTTCATATTTGTTGTGGTTCAGAGCTTATGNGAGAGCTCGGGCTCCGAAGCTCTCCACGTCCCCGAAGGTTAGGGGTTTCGTGGTCATCAGGGAGGCTTAGGAGGACCCCTCTGAGAGGGCCCCGCGGAAGACCCCCGAGTGCAGACACCCCGGCTTCATCCTGGCCGGCGGTGCTTTTATTTTTTTTATTTTTATAATGGAATACCTCAGCAAGTTTGTAGAAGCATTTCAAGTTTTGGTTTTGCCTTGTATATGCTAATTTACATTACTTTCATTTTTACTGATTAATCAGATTTCTGCCATATGTCTTACCAGTGTTTTAGATTTTTTGGTTCTGCTGCCTTATTTATATTAGCTCCTTTATCAACATTTTTATGTGTAGCTTAGTTTTCTCTTTTCCTGCCCTTATTTATTTATATGATTGAAGAACTTTCACTACTTGTTTTAATTTTCTTTCCAAGTTTCAACTCAACTAGGCTTTTGTCCATTCTTGTTTTATTTTTACCCTTTTTGACCTCTGAGACAGAGTCTCCTTGCTGATCAATCCCTCTTTTTACTCCTTTTAAGTTCTTTATTCACTCTTCATATCCTATGTGAGGTGTTTCTTCCTCCAGAGAAGTCTGCAGCTCTTTCCTGCTAAGACTTTTTTTCACTCTTGCTTGCAATACAAACTTCAGATAATGTTTGCACCTTTGACTTAATTCCATGCTGCCACTAGGTTCAAATCCTTGAGTTGTCCAGTTCAGTAAACCCTAATAACTAATTTCATAGTTTCCTGAAGTTTGTTCTTCTAAAACCCCAGACTTCAGCCATATATTCATTTTTGTTTGTGTTGCAATTTAAAATGTACTGAATCAGCTCATTATTACTCAGTATAAGCTATTTTTTTACAACCAACCCCTGTACTTTTCCTCCCTGCTGCTTACTTAAAGTAACTCTAAAGTAGCACCAGCACCTTTCTTACCTCATAAACAATGTTTTACATAGATTTGTCAACCTCCAAAAATATTTAAGGCCTACTGATACCTATGGGGGCATTTCTTTTCATATGGATGTCAGAAAATTAAAATCCCCCACATCTGTGCACTTTCTCTTCTTTCTTTTTCTCTCTCTTTTTCTTTCTTTCTTTTCCTTCCTTCCTTCCTTCCGGAATTCCTTCCTTCCTCCCTTCCTTCCTTCCAGAATTCCTTCCTTTCTCTCTCCTTCTCTTTTTCTCTCTCATTCTTACAGAGATCACTACTGCAATCCAAGCCTGGATGTTGGGGACTAGAGGAAGGTCCCATTATTATGGCTCCTAAACATACCTCTCCAGAGCAACTTCTGCATTGAGGGGTTCTGTTCCATAACATTTTTCTCCCTTTCTTTCTGTCCTGAAATTGAAATCTTTTTTAGTTTAATTTATTGTCCAACCTGCTTGAATTATTAGTTAGGCATTTTAGTTATTTGGGTTTGGTTTTAACATGGTCCTCAAACAGAACTACTGCAATCCATCTTCTGAAATACCATGCCTATTACTTACATTCTAGTTTTGTTTTTGTTTTTAAAATCCTTATGTTTTTATTTTTCTCCATTTATATATATCTCTTTTTCATGTTTCCATGTGTATCAGAATTTGTAGGACTTCACTGACTATTTCCTATGTTAAAATTCCATGTTTGTTAACGTTAGCATGAATCCTAAAATATTAGGATTACATTACATATCTTACATGTTAGACTATGTAAGCAAAATCTATTATATGAAAAGAATAGCCTCCCCATGTCTGAGTATTAAAATCCCTCAAATGTTCCTATTGGTACCAGTCCCTGTGGTACATGTCAGTCCTCAAAGATTTTGCTGCATTTTCCCCCCTTTCTTGATGAAATAGTGTAATTTCCTGAAATTCCATTTCCCATCAAGTCTTCTTTTTATATCCTATCCATAATCAGTTTCAGTTCACATCAGTGAGAACATGATGGTACCATTTATTCTTCCCATATGAAGAATAATATGTGTCTTCTTCCTTACTACAAAAAACAGCAATCTGGGTCTTGCACTCTTTTTCAAAGGCAAATCCAGATTGTGTGATTCTTTGCAAATTATGCAGTCCAAAGGAAGCACCAAGGGAAGAATGAATGTTAGTGTTAACATTCTTGTGATTTAATATTTCAGAGAAGTAATTTCAGAAACACCATTTTGATATTATGTTTAAATTGACTGATGAGGCCATGTCTGTCATTTTTGGATATCTGGTTACAAATATATTTCATAAAAGCATAATGCCTTCTAAAATTACTAAACCAAAAATAGTCTCAGATTTTGAAGTACTGCAGCCCATGTAGAGATGTCTATATTATCCTGAAGAAATTAACAAAATGATAAAATGTTATGTTGTATAAATTTTTTACAAAGTCATATCTGTGCTTCTAGCTCAGAACTGAGCTCTATAAATCTAATGGAACACAGAGTTCAGAATTAAACATTGTCATTAGTTGGCCATTTTACATGAAGTTGAATAATGCACAAAACCTTCACAGTACTCCTGAAATCAATAATTTAGAGCTAAGTTGGAATTTAAAATGTTCATGTTCCCTTGACATAAACACTCCCTTGGAATCAAATTTAGTTAAAATGTATAAGTCATCAAGATATGCAAATGTAATCTGTGTATGTAAATGCAAAAGCAATGATCAGGATGATACAGATCTGCAGCATGGCTGCTTTTGCTTGAAACCTGTTTTAAAGTCCTATTAACTGTAACTACAGGAAACTTCACTATATCAATTTTAATAAAAATTCCACTATATTATCCAAACATGCCCTCCACATTTGAATATTTAGTTATGTTCATGCTAGTTAGTATTGTAATCATTAATGGGAATGCACACAGCAAATGGAAAAAAAACAAAGTCTACCAACTTTCTGCCTGTAAAAGTTTTGATTGTTTGTTTGTTTTAAACAATTTTCTCAAAGGAGAGTCATGTCTCAGGAAAATAATTCCATAGTTTTCATAGCTTTTTAATCAGATGTGGTAGATATTTGATTTGCTGATATTATGCCCAGATTTTGATCTTCTGAAAGAGTTGCTGAGAATTCTGAGGATCTTATAAAATGTTTAATCTGTTAGACAACAAAATTCAGTGCAAATAATATTTTGTCAGGGAAATTTTAAAAATGCCCTGGATTATGTTAGATCCAACATAAACATTTAGCAATCTATACAGATATTGATTAAGCCCTTAAAAGCAGTACATTTTTTTTCTATTGAATAAAAAAACCCCCAAACCCAAAAATGCCAAACCAAACATGTTTTTTGTATCATTTTATGGTTAGATTTACAACTGCCTATGCCCGACTGCCACACCCACTTGGAGTTCTTTTTCTCATGGAAGCTTTAGTAGTCTTTTTTAAAATATAGATTGCCTTCAATAACTTGTCCAGAAAGATCACATAAGTTAGCATTTCTACATTTACCGTGCATAGATCTGTAGAAATGAGACTTTGAAACTGCCTTCTGTCCAAAACTGATATTTAAATGTTTATATAGAAGAAAAAATCCAATAAGAGAAAGTGAGACATAACTGAGTTAGAAGTAGAACCCCACATGAATGCATCTAATGAGCAATCTCAAAGGGTTTACAATGTGATCTATATTCAAACAGAGAAAAATATAACACATTATTCTGCTTTGCAGATGAGGTAGTGTAACACTGAGAAATTAAAGGCTTAGTCCACCAAAGATTTTAGATGCTGTACTGTCTACTGATTTTTAGAACAGTCTGCTTAAGCCATATCTACTCCATGAATCTTGATCAGGTAGATAAGATAAAATGAAGGCTGAGCTGCTGAGACCTGCAATAGGGAAAAATGTTCTGGATGTATTCAGAAGCAGAACTTAGATTTGGGAAATGTTTGTGGTTAACTTACTAGAGGTTCTAAGGATTTGTATACTGAGTTTATTTTTCAAATTTATTTTTCTTATTTCCACAACAGAATGACTATATTTCTTTGGGGATTTGAACTTAATAAACTTTTCTAGGGTCAGACAGGACATTTGTGGTAAAGCTGTCAAAAGCTAGGAATCCTTTGGGTCCAAGATCAATGCATTATACACAATATTGCCTTCTCTCACCAGAAATCAAACTCAGATACTGTGTCTTGCAAGCTGCCTTAATTGCCACATTTTCTTACATAAACAGAGTGTGGGGAACATTGTTATAATTGTGTGCAACATCCACAAATAATTTTGATGTTAATTTGCAGGTCATCACATTGTACAAGACTTGCTGATACTAAATAACTTCCCTATATTTCTGCTCAAAAAAAAAATAGACCAGTCAAAATCCAGCCTTCACTATTTATGTTTGAATGATGCTAGAAACTTTACAAAGTCATTAGTGTCTACCTGAAACTACCTGCTAAATATTCATGTTTATCAGCAAACACCTTTCTTTCTGATTATGTCTTGGAATATTACCTATTTCACTGGATCAAATGAAATAAATCAATATACTTCTGATTTTATATCATTATGACTGCGGATAATCTTATAAGTGAAAATTAAGTAAAGAACTCTAGAAAAACCTATTAATAAGTTTTTCAATTTTAAATTTTTTGCAGCTTTATTAAAAACATAGGCTCTTTTACTGATTAAGCTCTGAAGAATTGAAGCATTTCAGTAGGATTCAGTATTTCCTTTTCATTCTACTTCTTTTCTTTAAATCCCTCCTACTCCCAATACGTTCAGAAATTATTTTACCAAGGCCTACTTGATGTAAACTTTATTCATTTTACAGCAGCCTTGCAAAATTAATGTCTATGTTGTTCTGGCTATTTTTATTGAAAAAAATCTCCACACTACTTCATAAACTCATGGCTAGTAAGGAGCAAATCAGGACTTTTTCGCATATAGAACAAAACTGGTAATGAAGAATTCTGAGTAGGGTGGGTTTTTTTTAAGATACAGTGTTCAGGAAATGCATTGTTTTTTCTTTGTATGATCTGCCAATGATGCAAGTTATGTAAAGGCATATGAATGGAATCATAAATCTGTCACTTTAACATGATGAAACAGGGGCTTTTGGTCTTCAAACTATCAAACTTGATATGCCTATAGCACCTCTTGAGGTCTTCATCCTGAGGGAACCATAGGAGAAAATCATGACAGTGTTGAGAGCTTTTATTGATTTAATAAATAAGAAATTCAGGAACTGGGTGTTTCAATTAGTTTAAAGCCAGTCTTTTGCCATTTCAGATGTTTGGCCTCACATACCACTCTTAAAGAGTGTGAAGCTCATTCAGAGGCTTCCTTTCCCTACCAGATTTCTTTTTCTCAGAATTAGGATTTTTACTTGGAAATTGAAGATTTTCATTTGTTAGTTAGTTATATGCATAGATCATTAGGGGCTATGGGAAAATCTCTTCATTGTCTCCAAAAAACTCTAGATGAACCCCATTACAGAGATTTTTGAAGACACTGTCTCAACTGTGTTTATTAATAGAAATTCTGTGTCTCAATGAATTTTGTGAATGCTATGACACCCCATTATCTGGAAATTTGTCACTGAGAGTTTAATCTGAAGGGATTTTAGATAACTGCTAAACCATATCAAAATACAGGCCAGCAGTTTCAACATGCACAATCTGCTATTTTTTCCTATGTACTCAGTTTTGTGTCCTGACAGGTCATTCCTTTGTGGATTAGTTAACAACCTTTTCAGGAGAATATTTTGACACAAATTAAGTATATGCTTTTACTTGAAACAAATGGAACAATTTATTTACTTATTCAATGGGAGGTTCTGCACTAAGCCCAAACAGATCGGCAGTTTCTAGACATTTCTTGTTTTATGTCATCAGATGCAGCTGACATCTTTTTACTGATCATTTAGTGCAAATGGCATTCTGCCACAACTACTAAACTTAGATAAAGACTTCTAACTCTAGGATGCTTTGGGGATAAAGTGAGACTTTTAAAGCTGTAAGCAATTAGCTGAAATGTTTATAAAAGAAAAAAAAGTAAGTGTGCTGAATTTTTTTTAACTAGAGTATTTACATTTTGTAACTGGCAAAGCTCTTTAATACATTTTTTTTGTGTGGGTGTGCCAGCTGTTCTATATGTAAAGTAATACTAAGAGTTTTCTGTGACTGTTAACCATTAATTTCTTCCTTGAAAGGAACTGTGCCTTATGGTATAAAGTCTGTCTGTAAGAAAAGTTTGTTTTTTTTAATGCATAGTGTAATTTTTCACACTAACTTCAAGTATCTTATTTGCATACCTAAATTAGAAAACAATCTCCTCCTGGGAATTCAGGTCTCTTAAACTTACCCCTGACCACTTAAGTCAGACACTTGATAAGAATGATCTCTTAACTGCAAATGGCTGTGAGAGGAGCTAAGTGGGTAGATGGGAGTATCTCTGCTTTATGTAAATGTTAATATACTCTATATATATGCATATATATATATGTACGTATGTATGTATTTATATGTATGCCATAATTAGAAGACTTTTTGTTAATGTTTGTAAGTAATCAAAGCATCATAAGGAAAACTGTAATTGTGTAATATAACATGCCAAAAAAAAGAGTGGGCTTGAGAAGAATCCTGTGTAGGCTCTACTGACTTAAAGAACACAGAGAACTAATCTAGTGACATCAGGAATTTCTGTAAGAGACCTGAAATATTGAGTATGTATAGCTCCTATATACTACCAGGGTTTGCAATCCTTTTTAAAGACTGCAATCTGTATTTTCATTGTCCATGTTCAACACAAAAAACGATGTTACTGACAAGAAACAAACAAATACTAATTGAACAAATTAGTTACACTATTTTCCTATTCCCTTGTGGAGGAAAACTTTTCAATTAACTGTTTCCAGGTGTGTGCTTTAGCGTTATTGCTTTGAGAATTTAACTGACAATAGCAACAAAAAGTGTGTAGAATGAGTGGCTGTATAATTTGTTATAGCAGTCAAGCACTCCTCGGTGTTCAGTAGCACATCTCAATTGCAGTGTTATGCCAAATGCTGTGTTCTTTTGACCTCCAGAATAATGTGTCTAGGTATGCTATAAATATTAATAGCCCCTTTAGTTTCCTGTGTAATTATTTGAATCTTGAATGGATACACAGTAAAGGGCTGATGAAAATATTGGGGAAAAATAAAGACATAGTACAAATTATTTTAATTATAAAACAAATTTAGTTTATTCCAAGTGGATAAATTATAATGTCAGAGCTATTAGCAATGGAGTCTCAGACATACACCATCCTATATTATGTGCACAACTCCTGGATTCATCCAGAATGCTTAGAAGGCTGATGTAAAAGTGTGATTAAAAGTAATGCACTTTTATTTAAGCTAAAAGCCTCCCTGACACAGCTAACAGTGAGAACTTTCTTTCCCCAGATTGCCTGAAGATGAGGGATAGCTGATCAGCCAAATGGTTTGGCTTCTTCTGTGCTAAAGGGAAAAAGGAAAGAATGGTGTCTTGCAATTCCCTGAGCTCCTACCTGAAGGCTGGGTTCCCCACTGAGGAGCACTGTGGTTGTATGGCTTATTCTTCCACTTGGCTCCTGACCTCTTTTCTCTGGTGAAGTTGACATCAGGAATCTTGTTCCTCTGAAAAAAACAGGACTGTGGAAACCAAAGAGTGACCTGGATAGTGCTATCCTAGGAGTATGAAGATGTTATTTAAGTATCATTTGCTGCATACAGTCAGTGATAAAGTATGAGCTACCTATGCTGGGTTTTTATGCTGCTCTTAAACCACACTTTTCATGTAATTACTCCTAATTCATCTGCATGCAAGTAACGCAAGGATCCTTTCCTTGCTGTTTACTAAATACACAGTTCTAATACTTGTCCAATTATTTGGGTTTTCCTTTTGGTTTGGATTTTATGTACTATAACTGTCAATACCTATATTCTATGAGGAATAAAGCTGTTTGGTAACATTTCTCTATCTTTTTAAATATGTTTCTCTTTCAACTCCATACATCCATCATCAATTTAAACATAAAAAAAGATTGAGATAAAATGTGGGTTTTTTCCCATTTAATCAAACACATGTAACACCTGCACTCAGCTGAATATATACTGAATTATTTTGAAAGCACTTTCTTTGAATATCATTTATGGCATTCATTTGAGAATGCCATGCTAAAAGAGAAAAGGCTAAAACTTACCAGGGAACCTTATCCATAAAATCACAGAATGATTTTCATTGGAAGGGAGTTTAAAGATCGCCTAGTTCCAACCCCTTCCACTAGACCAGGTTGCTCTAAGCCCTGTCCAAACTGGCCTTAGAAATCTCCAGGGACAGGACATCCAATGTTTCTCTGAGTAACCTGTTCCAGTGCCTCACCACCCTCTGAGCAAAGAATTTCCTCCTCTTATCTAAACTAAACTTACCCTCCTTCAACTTACAGCCATTCTTACTTGCACTATCACTGTGTGGCCTTGTCAAAAATCCCTCTCCAGTTCTCCTGTTGGCCCCTTTAGGTATGGGAAGATTGGTATAAGGTCTCTCTGGAGTCTTCTCCAGAACAAACCATTTCAACTCCCTCAGCCTCTCTTCATAGGAGAGGTGCTCCAGCCCTCTGATCATCTTCATAGCTGTCTTCTGGATTCACTCTGAGAAGTCAATGTCCTTCTTATATTGGGGGATGTATGCAGTATTCCAGATGGGGTTTCACAACAGAAGAACAGAGGAGTAGAATCTCCTCCCTTGCCCTGCTGGCCACGCTGCTCTTGGTGCAGCCCAGAGCACAATTATCTTTCTGTCTGTGAGAGCACATTGCCAGCCCATGCTGAGCTTCTCATCAACCCCCAAGCCCTGTAGAGCTCCCCTCAGTGCATCTTCCCCCCAGCCTGTACTTGTGCTTGGGATTGCCCTGACCCAGGTTCAGAATCGCTGTATGCTAGAATCCTAGAACGCTGTGAGTTAAAAGGAACCCACAAGGGTCATCTAAGTCAAACTCCTGACCCTGCACAGAATAGCCCCAAGGATCACACCTTGTGCCTTGGAGCATTACCCAAACTCTTCCTGAGCTCTGTCAGGCTTGGTGCTGTGACAGCTTTCCTGGGGAGCCTGTTCCAATGCCCAGCCACTACTATTCAACCTGAACCTTTCTCACCTAACCTAAACAGCTTCATGATGTTCCTTCAGGTCCTATCACGTTAGTCACCAGAGAGAATGGAAGATCTTGAACTCAGCCTTCTTGAACTTCACGAGGATCACATAGGCTCCCCTCTCAACCCTGTCAAGATCCCTCTGGATAGCATTCCTTCCTTCCAACATGTCAATTCCACGACATAGCTTATTTTATTACTTATTTGCTGGAAAAAAAAGCCCCAACCAAACCCCAAAACTGTATAGAACACAGGAAAATATGTTATTAAACTTCACAAAAATTAATTTCCTTCTCTGGAGTACCACCTGTATTATTAGGACTCATATTAAAGCACTGACAATGAATATGGTTTGCTAATATCTGAAAAAGAGTTGACCCCCTTCCAGTATTTAGATGTACTGAAGCAATTTCCAGGCTTATACTGATGATACTATAAGGCTAATATTGATGATACTCTACTGATTTAAGATTAAATTTATTAATTTATGCCTGTTCATAGGGAAAAAGAGAGTTGATCTAGTATCTTTTCTCTAGTTTAGCCATTTTTATCCCCTCACTCTAGTTCTAGATGAACAACATGAAAACTGATGTATTCTGTTACAATTACTTAAATGAATCACAAGAATCTGGGTAGTCTCTCTGAGCTGCTTTTTGTCTAACTTTTCCGTTTACAATAAAAGCAAAAAGAAAGCCAGAAATCCTTTCAGAGTTGAAACACCATGACTCAGCTGTCGCTACTTCTTCCGCAGTGCATCATTTCCAAAAAATCTTAGAGGAGGCCATGCCCCCTGTCAAAGACTGGTATGAACAGAAAAAGTAGAATAGGTAATGTTAAAGTCAATGCAAACAGAACTTGATAACCTGAGAAGCCAGTTGCTATGCTGACAGCTACATTGCTCCTGAAAAATAAAGGGTCTTTGAAACTAACAATACCTCAAAGCCAAGTGGCACGAACTGGCTCGTATTTACAGTGCCAAAGGGCTACCCCCTGCCTCTCTTGAGAGCAGATTAATAATTGAGCAAAGTGCTCAAAGTGGGAAACTGTCCAGAATCTGAGCTCACCTCCTGCCTTTCTACCACTGCAGTGTAGATAGTGTGTCTGAATCTAGAGCCAAAACTGTAAGGAAAGACCAAGGTTCCATATCCTGGCTGGATATCTGTGCCAAGGATTTGAAAAAAAACCCCAGAACTAATTGAAACAAGACGCAATCCAGACCACTCGGGAATTATATACTCTCCATAAAGGGATACATTTTATCAGGGCTGGTCAGGCAGAAGCTTTATGAAGGTAATCAGTGTATAAGTCTTGCTACAGTACAACTCACTGGCTGGAACACAGGATCTTCCTTGCTCTGTGTTTTGTAGGCTGCCATACATGCAGGCATCAAAATATGTGAAAATATGTGCAAAATCCACAGAAACTCATTTACACTTGGAGATTTCTACTCTTAGAAAGTATGAGGGAAATGAATGGAAGCTGGACACCACGGTTGCAGCAGAAGAGCTAAATGTTTCTGAGGGTGAATAAGTACCTGCACTGATTATCTCCTTCCCAGTTTTCTGGATCTGATATATAATATAGTATGTCTAATTTCATTATTGGGAAGTCCATTAAAATTTTTGGTTCTGCAATTTACTATTGGAAGTTTGAGCTGTAAATTTGTTATTGAGGAAAGTTATACTCTGAACAACCCTCTCCATCAGCTTTAATCCATTGAATAATGAGGTTATTTACCTCACTAATGCACTTTGTGGTAAGGTTGTGCCAGCTAGTTCTTTGTTTGGAGTGTCAGTTTGACTTGGTAGTTAATCTTCATCTCTCTGAACAAGGGGGTTGTGTTTCATATTGTATTAGCTGATAGCCATGATGCTATTGCAGGCAACTGGTAATGAGGTTCAGTGGTTGGATGTCATGAAGGTGCTATCTTTAGAGTGAGATTTACACCACATTTTCATTTGCAAGTCTCTGATTATTTTTTTCAGACGTATGTTAAAAATCCCATAGCACTTTGGGATTTGGTCAGCTTTCCTTATCTAAATTAATACCATCACAGACTTAACACCAATATAAATATTCACACCTGTTTGTATGATAGATCTGAATGTAAAATGCTGTGTTTGCATGAGCTGTTACATTACCACATACAATTTATTGCTTTCTTAGGGGAATGCAACTTACATAAAAACAACCAAATGTAAAATGAAATTAAACAACAGATACTTTTTTTGAACTGCTTTACGTTAGCATAACCGTGCTATCTTCTGTGTTAGTGAGAAGCTTTTGCCAAATACAGAAAAAAAGTTGATGCAATATTTTGGCTTATTGTACGCACGTGAAGGGATATTGTTGCTGTTATTATTTAAAATATGGCTTGCAGATTACCCCTAACTTTCTTCTAGTAACAAAATGCTTACGAGTTTTTTGGAAAATAGCCTTTTTATGGAAAAGTCTTCTATGTATTTCCTGTACTTACTTGAAGTTTTCTTTCTTAAAAAAAAGAAAAAATAAAAATTTACCTCTTTAAGCAAAAAATAACAATTAGAAATAAACAAAACAATAGGAACCAAACAAGGATAATCACTTTCTGGATTATTTCTAGGATTTAAAACAAAACAAAAAAAAATTAGAATGTTAGATTAGATTTTGCTATATCTCAAGCTTAAAACTTGCAAAGTTTCCAGTCAAAGCAATACTAATTTCAAGTCTTCCTCAACCAGAAAATAAGGGAAAGTAATACATTGGGACAACTTGAGTACAAGGACTTTAGGCAGCAAGGAAGGAATATGTAATAACTCTTTTAATTTAAGAGTAATAGAGAAAAAAGGTGATTTTTATCTGCATTTGCTGGATAGTTTTTTAAAGGGAAAGCAGAGTTAGAATCATTTAACAAAACAAAATGTTACAAAAAAGTAATGTTGAGATGGAAAACCCAAAGTCTCAGAAGTCAAAGCTACATGCTAAATCGTAATTTCATCCTTTTTAAGCAAGATAATACAGCTGCTATAATCATTTTATTAAATTATTTTTATCTCAAATACTTCATACAGTGAATGGATAGCAGTTTTCAAATGGACAGAAATTCAGTTCTTTTTCTCTTCATTATTAAATGTTGTAGCCATGTATTTACAGCAAAATATTCAAACTCCCTTTCAAAGATAGATTTGCTATATTCAGTTTTCATTGTCATGGACTTTCCTATAATGCCTCTGGAATCCGTGCGATTCAACAATCAATTTATCTCCATGCACTCCACAGTGAAGGACAGGTTGTCTTAGTTGAGGAACTTAGATGGAGACTGAAAAGTTGAACAGATATTTGATGTCAAACTAATTCATGTAAGTTTTGATTTCAAAGGGAAGTCAGCTTCCTCAAGGATTTTGTATTTGTAGCACAGACCCAATGACTTTAATTGCAATTGGGGATACTTATTATTGGTGCAAATGAGACTCTAGGGTGTTAAATTAAAAAAAAACAAAAAGCAAAACCACAAAATCAACAAAAAAACAAACCCAAATTCCAAATCCAAAATAATGTTTGCTTTAAAGTCACAGCAAACTGAAAACAAAATATGTAAATATACAGGTTTTGCCACACAAATCAAACACCTTTACCACAGAACAGTTTTTTCTCCTCTTGAAAATTTTTGCTTATATTGCTTAACATACCTTCTGATAATTTGGTAGAAGGTTTAGGGATTCTTTCATCACTTCATTACACTGGTTGTAATGCAAGCATATTCTCTCTCCACAGTAAATGGAATAAAATTCCTGCCAAAAGCATAATTAAATTCCACATAGGGATGTGGACCTCAAATCATGCTTTTTATGAACAACCTTCTATTATATTCTTAATTTGTATTTGCCATTTTACTGCTTGATTTTTGACCATTAATGATCTCTGAACATGAATTTTTTATATGTAACACCCTTTTTTATTAAGAGGCTAATTAAAATCATTACTATAAATTGTGTACTTTGGTACCACAACCTAAAATGTCTCACATTCTGCCACTTGAGCTGATTGAATATCAAGAACGTGCTCTCTAAACCAACACTCACAAGGGAGGGCACCAGCAGCAGATTTCAGAGGTATTTGCTGTCATTTGCATTCCCTTCAAACATTAGAGAAAAAAATATTTTAGCAAGACAGGTTATGTTCTCTTATTTTCTTCATGTATGCATATCTAAACTGCTTGTTTATCAAAACTCTTGTTTTATCATCTGAACTTTCATTTCAACTGCATCCTCCTAATACGGAGAGCCCTACCATCCCCTTCTTTATAAATTAATTTGATGTCTCTTGCCTTAACTACTACTACCATTTTTCAGTAGTTCCCATTTGTTATAATACTGCCCAAGAAGTTCCTATTTTATTTTCTTTATTCAAGTGGTTTCTATTCTTGATGTTTTATTTTTCATATAATCTGTCTCTCCTGCCTTCCTTCATTTGCTGAAGGGAGTTTTTAATGACTTCCACACCCATTCTTATTCCTTGGGCTTCTCATTCATCCGGTCATCAAAATGACTTCTTGATTATGCCTCCTTCCTTCCTTCCTTCCAGAATTCCTTCCTTCCAGAATTCCATCCTTCCTTCCTTTCGGAATTCCATCCTTCCTTCCTTCCGGAATTCCATCCTTCCTTCCTTCCGGAATTCCATCCTTCTGGAATTCCTTCCTCTCCCTTCTCTTCTGCAGTTTCCTGTTTAAGGCTTTCAATAGCAGCTCCTACTAAAAATCATTGGGTGGTCCCTTCACTTTCCACTTACCCTTTTCCTCTACCCATTTTCTCTTTTTCTTTGCATTTTTTTTTCAGCCTGTTTCTATTCATTTCTTTTCAGTTACTTCACCTTTCTTTCCCAGGAATTGGTTTCTCTTTCTATTCCTGCTTCAGACAATGTGGTTCCCATCTTTGACTCTTTCTGGTGTGGACTCCATGTGTCATTCTAATGATCTGCCCCTGAGTCAGTCAGAAAGCTTCCTTTTCCATGCTGATTTTCCCCAAGATAAGATGCTGGCCTGAGTGGCACAAGAATGACAGAATTCAAGTGCTTATGTTCCTTTCCACAGAATACAATGAAAGCTTTGTTCCTAATACATAAAAAGTACAGCTTTTGAAGCAAATAATGAAAGATGGGAATGCTATTAATTTAACTTCTTATTAGTTGCAATGTAGATTCTGGAATAAAAGGAAAAGCCCCAAGAAAAGCCTGAAAGTTCTCTAGCAGTTTTAACCAATGTTTTAATTAATAATGAGCTAAGGCTAGCTCGCTGATCACAAAAGAGAAATGCACATATCAAAACCAACCTGGAAATAAGGTTTCATAGTGATTCTCTGATAACACAGGGGATATATATTAGATACATGTAAGAGGCAAAATATATTTGGTCAAGAGAGGGATCCATCTGCACTACATCATATTATTTTACTCAAAACTAACAACCATGCTATCACAATTACTGCATTATCAAATGGACAACCAAACATGTACAATGTGCACCGCTGAGAGAAAAGGAAAAATAGAATTATTAGGTTTTGTCCTACAGATTCTCTTTTCTGTCCCACAGCTTGCCCTGCATATATTTGATTATAAAAATAAGTCGATATGCCTAACACGAGCTTGAAGGAACTCTTAGGAAATAGGTACACAATACTGTGATTCATTCATTTCTTTTTCCTCAGTGTTGCATCTGCTTGATATTTTTCTCATTCAGAAACCCATATTAAGGATTCAATAATCAGACTTTTTTTCCCTGTAGGCAATATAAACAGCATCATAATCATAGTTATGAGCCTCATCTCACTTCATTTTAGCCACCTAAATGTTAGGAGCCAGTTTAGCCAGGTGTCTAATGTATATGATAATAACTTTGTTGCTGAGGAGGAAAAATATATCCCTCCAGAAAAAATGTTCATCCCAACTATGTCAGATGTCAACTGTCTCCTACCTCAGGAGAGAGTTATGTCTCTCTACTGGCATAATTGGCATAAAAATTCATCTCTGGGAAGCAATTTATAGTGGAAATGAAGTTTCTCCTTTGGAAGGAGTTGAGACAATCCTATTAACTGTACAAATGACCACACATACTTTCTAAACTTGTAAATGACTGGTAACAAGAAGGTGGCAATGTAACTTATATCCTTTCTCCTCCAGTCAGAGACACACATCATTTAAAACATTTAGTTTAGTATAGATATTTATCTACCAGAGTTAAAAAAAATGATATTATATTGTTATTAGAACTCAAATATTTCAGTTCGTACTAATCTGTCTAAACTTTATAAACCTGGGTATGATTTCCTGGCTCTCATTACATCAGGTGTTTTGAGTTTTATTGGTGACTTCAGGGAACTTAGATTTCACAGATAAGATCTTTATATCCTACACAAACTATGTTCTCTCTGACCAACGTTTGCAGAAAGAATGTGTGAATTACTTAACATTCATGTCTTTTCTAAATAAGGTAATAAATTATTTTTCCCCTTTTATATTTGAAACAGTTACTGACAGTAACCAATACCTGAGGTGCGGTTTTAAATGTGGTTCAGCAACACTTTCAGTACCAGTTGTGATGTTGACATATCTAGAATCCCTTAGAGTTAACAGAAGCTGTTAATTACATCACTTTCAGTAGCTAAACTGTAGTAGCTGTTACTTATTGAGTAAACAAACTTCAATCAACTATAAGACTTTCCAGGCTCATTAGGAATCTTAAAAAAAAAAAAGAAGAGAGTTGACTGCTTTGAAAGGCACATTGACTTTATAAATCTTTTAGCCATAAGGCACATAAATCCTTAAACTGCAAGACATCAATCTAATTAACTTGTATTTTAAAGATATATACCTTGAAATTAATATAAAGCAGGAAAAAAAGGACATTTTCAGGGCAAAAGCATATCTATTGAAATCTGTCACAAACTACTACCTGAGTGAAAGTTCTCATTTTTGCTCAAATTGCAGGTTATATTGCAGTTAGTGTTTTATCGATACTGATAAACCAATACTTTTAATCTGTAATGTCTAATTTTAAAGGAGATGTGTGAGTTTTGAGGTGGACTTGAATAAGATGTTGAGGTAATTTGAGAAAAGTATGATGTATCTTTCATTTTAAAGACTTAGTTTTTTTGAAATTTCAGAAACTGAGTCTGGAAATCACTTTAACAGTAAAAATGAAAAAAATAAACAAAAGCAAGGAAGATATAAGTAGCTATGTGTATAATTTTTGAAAGTGAAGTAATTTTGAATATGACATATGCTTAGACAGTTTACCTTATTTCAAAAATATTTCTGTACTAACAATCTGTCACTGAATGCACCCCATGTGCTTCTATTTCATAGTAAAGCCTTCTATAGCCTGGGGCCTATTAATAAGGCAAACACTCAAGGTTTTTGAACAGGTGGTCTACTAAAGTAGGCAAGAATACCCATCCTGTGGGAAGATATCCAAGATACCCATTTTACTCATTTTAAAATAATGTAACAAGCTCAGTATAAACCTTAGGAATTTCTTAGTCTAGGGACCATTAGGAAATGGAAATAATTTCACCACTTAAAACACATGAATGGAGGTAACGCGATATTAATATTTTCTGTTTCTTAATCTTCAAGGTATTTCATTCTGGTGATAAAAAATATTTCATTTTAGAAGTGGATAGTCTCTCAAGTGCAGGCCTTTTGTGTCTTACTCGTATCTTAATTGTATCTTATGTTTGAATATCAGGTATATTTTTCTGATTATATGGAACTCATATTGCAAAGGTCATTAAACACACTCATGTAATTAATAGTTGCATATTTTTGTGAAATTTTTCAAGCAATAATGTTCATATGTAGAAATTGGGACATATATATTAGTTTATTTGAAATCCATATTGTTACTTATGATAGGGATATAATGAAAAAAACAAAATGGCATTTAGAACTCTGAAGAAGAATATTCAAGATTAATTCAATCTCCTTGTATGTCCAAAATGTACCTTTAACTGATGATTTAAATTTATTATCTCAGTTTAGCCCCATTCCTCTGTCAGTTAACTGTGAGCTAGGGAAAAACAAAATTGGAACTGGAGTAAATTTCAGATAGTCACAGCTGTGAACATATGTGAATAGAAAATGTTTCTTCATATGACTCTAGAGAAATTGCTACATACTCTCAAAGTGAAAACCAAAGTCATAATTGAACCTGAGGGCAATATCTGTAGTAACAGACAAAATGCAGCAGGGGATAGGCACAGCCAATAGTATGCAATTATCTCCTTTTCTTCCCCCACCACATTTGGTGTGCTCCCTAGATCGCCTACAGTTAGTGCAAAACAGATTTCCCCTGCTTATTCCTATTCCCATTCATGATCTGAGAGATAGCACAGCTGAAGGAATATTTAAAGGGACTTTAGGGATAAAACATTCTTTCTGAGGAGAATGAAAGTTTTAGCCATGTGAACACAGGCTGTGTGGCATCACTTACCTCGAGGTCCAATGAACAAGGCCTTGTCATTGTATTCAATGGCATAAGAAGGACATAAACTCATTGGAGAGTGTTCGCTTAGAAACACACAGTCACGGGAAGATTATATGCAGGTACTTTTATTGAAGAGCTCTGGGAGTCGGGGATACAGACCCAAAACTGGCTCCACCATGGATTCGAGATGGATACCTTTTTATACCCTTTCCTTACATAACTGTTGTATAATCATATGTTAATCACTAACTTGATATTGTTCTATTGTGTGTATATTGTTTTCACCCAAGCATGAGTTTTAAGCCGTCTCCCCACATCTCCCCACAATATTTCTCATGATTGTTATTCCTTTCTCATGATTGTTGCTTCTTTCTCATGATTCTTGTTGTGATTAAATAATTATTTTTACTTATGTTTAATAAGCAACCATTGCATTTACCTCATTATAAGCAATCATCACATTTAACCTCATTATCTACTGTACAGGTGGGTACACAGGTGTAGGTTCACATGATTTTAGCAAAGACAATGCCCACTCCCTCTCCCAAGGCCTATGGTTCCCAAGGCCTAATAAGCTAGCATGATTTTAGAAACATTTTAACCCTATGCTATCAAGAGGAGGGCCATAAAGATGACCAGAAAGCCAGAACATCTCTCCTGTAAAGACAGGTTGAAAAAAGTTCTGAAGAACACATAAAGTACTTATGAATATAGTAGATGATAAACAAAAAGAAAATAGATGTTACTACTACAACACTGTTAAAATCGCAGTTTCTTTCTCAAAACTTTAGCACTACACTAGAACATTGAGAAAAACTATTATCAAATACTAGTATTACAATTCCTTCTTCTTGCTGTGAAGATCACTGAACAGATTTAAAGCATATCCAGATTACTAAAACGGAACATTCTGTGGGGACTAACTGAAGGAATCACACTTCCTCAGCCTAAACAAGAGAGTTGAGGGGATGTAGTAGCTGTTCTACAATAGTTGGAAGTAGGTTGATGGGAAAATGAAGCTAGAGTCTTTACTGAGGTGCCCAACAGCACAAAGAGAAAAAGATAGGTAAATTCAGACAGTGTGATTCTAAATAGGTATAGAGAAAATAAAACATTATGAAGATAATTAAGCACACAAACAGGTTGCCCAGAGTGACTGTGAAGTCTCTGTTCTTCTAAGTCTTCAAGACTTGATGGTAGAAGAGCTTTGCAAAACCTGGTCTGAATTGAGCATTGACCTCTTTCTGAGCAGGAAGTAAAACTGACTGACTGTCTGAGATTCCTTTCAGACTGAGTGATTCCTGGATTATTTATATGGAAAAAAATCAAACCAAAACAAAGCAAAACAGAAAAGGTAAAAAAAAAAATACAATCTGAAACAAAAAAACACACATAAAAAACTCTCAAACACCCCATCCCCACAAAAAAATCCCAAAGACTGAAATAATAATATCCTATTTAAAGGATTTCTGACAATACCAAATTAACAACTTATCCATCACAAAGAAGCACTAAAATAGTACTGCAAGAAATGTCTTGTTTTGTTATCTGGTCCTTTTCTAACAGGCAACCTTGAAATGTTATCATAAACTGATAACGTTCCACATGGATGTAATTTTGCTATCCTGGCGTATTTGTCTTAAAATATGGATTAAACTGAAGATTTGAAATTGACAGCATTGAGGAGTATATGAATTTGGTTATAAAGATGATGTAGGAATTTATTTTAATTGAACATGCAAAAGGTAACATGATTTTTCAAAACAGAAGAAACAAGCAAACTGAAAAGTATGTATCTTTGAGCTCAAGTGGGTGAACAACATTCTTAAGAAAAGGAAATCAGATTTATAAAGGAGTAGGCATCTCCTAACAATATTTACTGACTAAAATGTCAAAGGGATAATCTTTAGGGGAAATCAGGCATCTGAGACAGCATAGAAGGGTTTAAATAAGTGCTATCCAATAAAAAACATTAGGACACACTTGGAGTTATCTTAAAGACTGTTGATTTTTTTTGAGTTCCAGGAAGTAGTGAGAAATTCAAGGGTTTTTGCAACCTTACTTTTTATACATGTGGTATGAATTGTGACAGAATCACAGTCTGGATGAGGCTAGCTGAGACTTCTGGAAACTGCCTAATCAATCTATCTTTCTCAGTGCAAGGTCATCCTGTGCAAGGAGGCTTCACAGGGCCTTACCCAGCTGAGGTTTGAATATCTCCAGGGATATATACTCCACAGCCTTCCCGGGAAACTTATTCCAGTGTTAGACCAAATCACAGAAAAAAAGATTTCTCTTAGGATGAAATAAATTTTCTTGAATTTCAATTTCTGTCTCTTGACTCTTGTTCTGTCTCTGGGTACCACTGAAAAGACTCTGTCTCTATCTTCTTTACTTTTGCCTATCAGAAATTTATGCCTCTGGATAAAATTCCCTTGAGCTCTCTTTTCTCAAAGCTGGAAAGTCCCAACTCTCTATTCCTCTCCCTTTTACTGTCCTTAAGTTCTTGCAGTACATAAATTTCATTAAAAACTAAATTTCTCTGCCTTGCTAACAGCAACAAAATGTATCAGGCTTAACAAATTGACATTCCTCTAAAATTAGTTCTTTTCAAGTCCAAAATGTCACAATTACTTAGATTGGAGAGGCATTGTTTCTGTTCCAGGAACTCTCCTTCAGTTTCTCCCACCCTGAAAATATTGTTCTTCATCTGCAAAACCTACAGTAACTTATCCAAAATGACTTCTTCTACTGCTGATACCAATACCAAAGAAAATGTATTGAAGACTTCTGATTGATAAAAATGTAAAAATATGTTTAAATATGTTTTTTTTCTTACATAAATTAGCTTTCATAGAGTAATTTACCATTAGAAATGTAATAAAGAAGTACTGAAAATTCCATGAGCTTTTGGTCTGTATTGAAAGCCAAGAAAGAAAAACTATATAAAACCTCCAGGAATTTCACTGTAATGTTGTCTCTTGGAGATATTATGTTTCCATATATGATTATTTTCTTTTTAGTACATTTACCTCTTGATAATGACTGTTTTTTTCCAAAGAGAGCCAAACTAGGGGCTTTTCTTAAAAGGGAAAATGTGACCTTACCAAAATGTTTCTTCCAATGAATTTTTTCCTAAGATTTGGTAAAATGCAGTTGCTAGTTGAACAGTATAATTTCATTTAGAACACTGCCTTCATTACGCTTTAATACAACATGTGATAAAAATAGATGAAAAATATAGTTAAGGAAGAATTTTAAAGCATAATTTAGCTGCACTTTTATTTTAGCTACTAAAAGGATACATAGTGAACTTGTCTTTAAAAATTCATAGCACCAACCTGTCTTTAAAAAAAAAATCTACTCACTTTTACATTATTTTTCCTTAGAACTCTGTTTTAGGCCTTACTGTCCATTTTTGTAGACTAATGGTTAGTCTCTGCCCCAAAGAGCCAACACATAGGATAATGATAGGTGCAAGAGTAATCAGATTTTGTAACGGTAGGCGTGTTTCCATATCAGAATAGAATCATGAGTTCCTAATAATTCTATTCCTTATTGCTTAATTCTAGAAAGAAAATATTCTCTTTGTTCCAATTAAAGAAAATTACTACCACTAAGTGGATGTTGCACTTATTCATAAGATATTAAATAGGAGTCACCAGATGGTGCTGTAACACCTAATTTTATGAAGTCCTTTGTTTGAACAAACAACAGGCTCTCTCTTTGGCCACAGGAAAAACTATATTCTTTCTAGTTCAATGATGCACTTCATTTTAGGGAGAGCTCTTGCAAGCAACTAAAATATGTGCTTTCTAGCTTGTTTTCATTCATCAATCATATTTGTTGAGATAAGTAAATTTTTTGTGTTTGGGCTGAGAATCCTAAAACAGATGAATTTTCTGCATGCAATGTGTCTCTGTGAGAAAAAAGTAGGTGGTGTAAAATTAACACCTTAGGAACATAAGGTAAACTGTTAATTTCATTCTCAAGATTGACTATCCCCTCACAGAAGACTAACAGTCTATCCATGATACATTAAAAAAAAAAAAAAAACCACTTCATCTTTCTTTAGTTATTCAGCAAAGAAAACAGCCTTATTGGAGCATTTTAACACCAGTCTTGGTCATTTGGAGAAGGAACACTGAAACCCATGATGAATTACGTAGGCCTTGGAATTCATGATGTCTGACAAGTCACACACTTTAATCTACGTACTTAGATTCAAACTTAACACATAACTCTCTATAATAATCCATTTTACATCCAAGGTATTCTGAGTTCAGACACCTGTTTCTCAGAGCCATTGCTGCATTCTGTTATGCCTCTGATTGCTCTGACGAAAAACAAAACTTGCTTTTTTCAATCCATGGAAAACATTAAGAAAAGGAGCTGTGGGGCAATATGTTTTGGTGGGTTTTTTTAAAATCTGAAACCAAAAGGATAATTGGAACTTCATTCTTCTGTTTTGATTATATTTTCTCAATCTGTATTTCAGCCAACTTTTCCCCTCCATACTTGCTTACTCACTGCTTCATCTTGTATATTTGCTGCCAGGTACACCTCCTTGGTACAGAAGAGGCAATGAAAAGCCTCTTTTTATCAGGTGGAAAGAAGCATGAAATATTTTGTTCACATGTGCCAGAAAGTGAACATGATGTATTCTCCCTAAAACTTGAAACAAGGTCTTCCAAGTTCTGATTCATGCTAAGAATAGACTGCAATAAATATCAAAGCCAGCATGAAAAACATAGGAGAACACATGCAGGAGCTCATATTCCAGTAAGGCGTAAAAGTTATAGTACAATAAAATAGGTTCTGATTATTTTTAGAAGTTTTTCATGATTAGTTAGTTGATGAAATGCTGCCTCAGAATTTCCAGTTTGTTAATTTTTCTTCAGGTCAGAGGACTATCCTAGTGAGCTGAAGCACTTGAAAAAGAACTTGCAAAAGAAAGAAAAACACTACATAACTTACGTTCCCCAAAAAAAAAAAAAAAAGAAGAAGAAAAAAAATCAGGAAATATTGGAAAAAAATAATATATCATTAAATGTTTTACTATAAACAAGTTCTAATCTATATTTATGTATATTGCACTCTAGATAATTTCAGCCTCAATCTCTAAAAAGAAAACAAATGTTTTCAAAATACAATCAATTCTAATGTAAAACCTCCAAGACATCTCCTGGTTATCTATTTATTTAAATACCTATTTAAGCTAGCACTTAAAACCCATATATGTTATAGTTTGAACTAATCTTGTTTAAGCTTGATTTATGTAGCTTAAGACTGGAACGTAACTGGATGACTGTGACCACTGCATATTATAACAGTCTTTATTATACAAATTGCTGGAGAAAATGAGAGAAAAAAAAAAGTTGATAAAGGTCTCTTCAACTCTCTCAAAGATAAAATAACACCTTTAATCATATTTGCTTCAGTGAAACACTCACTAATACCAACTAATATTATTGAACTTAAGCTAAGTGATCTGATGCATGTTTTAAATCATCTTATTGGCTAATTCTTAAATTAATGACAAATGCACATAGAGGAGAAATGTAGAAGTCCTACATTCAGTTTCATAGATGGAAAAACTATACCAGCTAAAATTACCTGCAGAGTTCCAGAAATTCAAAGAAGCTCTCTGCAAAGTTAATTATGTTGAAAAAAATAATGATTGGTTTATCACCGTCATTTTTCCAAGCAGTAATTCTCAAGTCCTATTAAATTGCTATTCTCCACTTTAAGAAAGATCAGAAATATTTCTCCATGGTTATTGTTTTAGTGCTTGATTGTTGTATTTATGTCAGGAGCACAGATGCTTTTTGTTAATCAGCAGTAAGGTTTAGTTCCATTAGAACTTTCACTCCCACTTATCACAAGGCATAGATGAAATAGCCATCTGTGTAATTCTAAAAACTTTTTTGGGAGAGTCCAAATTACTAATTTATACATTTAAAGGAATCTATTTTTCAGCCCTTGGCAATTCTGTTTAGACCTGCATATCATATAACAGTGCATTTACATTTTTACCATTCAGGTAATCAAACCTTTGTGTTAGATATCATTTATTCAGAATAAAATTGTATATGCCATAGTTCATTCATCTATTTTCTAGTATTTTATGAACTTTCTACAATAAAATCTCATAATGTCAGAAAATAGTTGGAATCTTATTCCCTTTTTTCTCTTTTTTCTCTTTTTTCTCTTTTTTCTCTTTTTTCCCCCTTTTTTCTGTTTTTCCCATTTTTTCTGTTTTTTCTGTTTTCTCTCTCTTTTTTTCAAATTATGTTTTCAGTCTATAATTATCAGCATGACATTAATACATATTCTCTTTTGAGATATGATGTTGATACTAGCTTACAGTGTGATCATACAATAGTTTCACCTGTGTATTGGTCCAACAATAAAACCAAGAAAATTATTCCAGTTAGGAAATCCTTGAAGAGATAAATCTTTACTGTAGTAAATTTAATGTTTAATATGTAAGAAATCTAGTGACATAAGAATATACAAAAGATTTTGAAAGGATTTTTCTGCATATGAAAACGTTCTGTTGTACTAATCTCCTAAATACATTGCTGTATAAATATCTTATAACCTATTATAATTGGAACAATTATTTCTAAGCTACATTTGGGAACAATATCTGTCAGAGACCCTATAATTAGCCCAAATATACAGCCATGAGCTTTCAAAATACAAAAAATACAGAAGAAACAATCACCAAAACTGATCTATTACATAATTGGCTCCATCAGTATTTTTGAAATTGATTCCTCATGTTTTCATTCACCACTGAAAGCCCTGAAGCTTCGGATATCAAATGATTTTTGACACTAAAAAACTTATTCCTCTAGGATGGGATTCACCTCAGAACACATCCTAGTGTGTCTAAGCTTAGAGTCACTCTTTACTTGAAACACACAATCAGATAAATGCCCTGTCTTTTACCAGGCAGGCACATTCCTTATTACTAAAGCAAGATGGATACTTCACACAGTTTGCATGAATAAGGCTTCTCCCATCACTGCTGAATTTAGAGGCAAGTTGTGTTTAGTACCAGACGTATTTTTTTTTTATTCTTTGAGTCTATCACCTTTTTTGGATAGAGATAGATAAATTTTATTTTTACTGTCACTGCAAGCCAAGAATAGCAGTGATGAACTTGGCACTAAGGAGCTGCAAGGATGCAGCAATACCACACGTGTAAACATTCAGAATGAATCTGGTCATTTAAATGCGGAAGTATGACTTGTCATGCTGAATTACTACAAACAGCATGATTGATTGATTATACCCTGTCATAGGAGGTTCCCTCAGAGTAAAGGAATTAATTTAGATAAATACAAGGTACTAATACACTTAGGAAAATGTCATATCACTAAGATGTACAAAACTAGTAAGATCTGACTAGGAAATTGATAGCACTGCAGACCTCACAGCTGCATGATATTGCACAAAATGTTTTCTTTGTATAAACAGGTGGCTCAGTCAGCAGAGAAAGAAAGACAGTCTTTGTAACATTTAACCCTAATGTAAATTTTGTAATTATCATATTAAAATTGAGTAAGGAAAAATACCCCCCTAAAACTTATAATCTGGGAGACATTAATGCTCTTGAATATCTACTGAAAAAAGGGGACAAAACAAAAGTTTATTGTGTATCTACTGAGATACAAGAGATGCCTGTGAGTGAGTTAAGGAATAATTTACTCTTTAAAAATCAGTGAGAAGATCAGCATGAAACAGTCTACAAAGTGCAAGAAGGTTTGAGACTCCAACAGATTCTCTGAATGATCCCCAATTACAGTGTGTACAATTTGACAGAGAAGACATAATACTGGAGGCCCAACTACAGAGAATTCCACTGCAGATAGAAAAAGTTACCAAATTGGTTAAATTTGGGGTAATTTTTCCCATATTTCTCAGATCCATTACAGATTGCCATTACTTTTTGGATAATGTGATAATAGTTCAAAATAGGAGTCATTTTACTTCTCCAAGACATTTAACTTGCACCTAAATTTTTTGTCTATTAATCCATTTATATAATTAAGACACTAAAAGAGGACTTCAGGTGGTAAAACCTCAGCCCCTTTTCCACACTTAATTCTGTATATGCTAATAATGCAAGTGCCTAGTGACCCTTCTTGTTATTTTATGTATCCGTCTCACATACTGGCAAAATTCACCTCCTTGACTAAGTGTGTCTAGTGTCCTTCCAGGCATTACATAACTAATTTCTTTCATGGCAACTTCCTGTAATTTCTGTGAATTTAAATTTACTTCAGATAATACCTGCTTTCTTCAAGTAGTTGTGGTCTGTAAGGTGATGAATCAGCACAGAGAGCCATGAGGTGCTGTAGTTTCCATTTCATGTCAGAGATCTGTGTCTCCTTTAAGAGTGTCTGTATCAGGACCAGTTTGGAATGGTAGTGTGGTACAACACAATAGCCCATGTGGCATTGTGTCAAACATGGAGTGCTCTGACACCTTTAACAGAGGATGTGGACCACTAGTAGTGGTTGTGGGCTTGCTGGTTTTGTTCTGGAAATAAAAGCCTTTCATTTGCAGAAAAGCCTTTATGGAGGTATTCTTCTTTATGGGATGCCATATGTTCTGGGGGTTTATAATTCATGTTTGCAATGTATTTTTCATAAATTCATCTGTGCATATGTGGAGAGGTAAAAGATGTAGCAGGCAAGATAAAAGAGTAACATTTAGGCTGGAATCTGCCCAGCCTTTCATTCTTAAGTTACTCTAGAATGATTTGCTGGGAAATTTGAAGGTTTTGAACAAAAGTTGCAGCACAAATAGAAGACTGCTATATATTTTGGAGTAATTATAATTTATCTAATTAGCTTAGAAAGCCTGAGTGATTCAGTCTTAATTAATGTTGCAGTAAATCTGAAACTAGGATTCAAGTCTAAACTAAGAACCTCAGGCAATTGATGGAAGGAGATAGGCACTTTAAGGACAGCTCCACTGAAGTGTCTAAATATGGGCAGATGCTAATACCTTCATACTTCCCCTCAACAACTCACTAGCTGATAAAGCTGCTTCTTAATTTAGCTGTAGTGAAGCTGCCAGCAGAAAATATTCATGGCACCTCCCTCTCTTTCATGGCTGTATTGGGGTAGGAGTCAGTTCAGAACTACTGGCTTACTAGGTTTCAGTGTTGGAGCAATTCCATCAGAGACAAAGCGTAGTTAAATCCCAGTGGGTAAAGTTAGTACTGGGAATTGTGAGAACTGAAACAATTTTCAGCATCTGCTGTATGTTATATATTTGACCCAAAACAAATATTTTAGGGTGATCTTTCTTCTGGCATCCCATTAGCGAAGAACAAATCTTGTGTAAGCTTACTGGTCATCACTACATTAAGGACTGCTTTCCCATCTCCAGGACATTTTCCTGTACTCTTTTCTATTAATTTGGTTGTAATTTTTTACATTGTATCCTCTTATCCTGTTTTAGTTTTTTTGACACAAATTGCCATCAGGAAGCATAGAATAACTAGCGAAAAACTGAAGGATTTGAAATATATACACTAACTTTAAGGAAGAGGAGGCCATTATATCATATTAAATACTATCAATTAATTTCATCTAGTTATTCTTACACTGATGGCAATAACCTTTGCTGTTCTGCAGTTTATGCTCACTAAGAGCATCTCAGTAGGATAACAACACTTTAGTAGGACTGACTATGAGGATGCTGCATGGCCTGGAGCCTGGGATCTAGGGGACTCCCCAGGGTCTGGCTGCCAGGGTCAGTCCTACCCACCAGCCAGGAGTAGGGCAGCTGAGGGGCACTGGGTAGCCCCAGACATCAGGCACAGGCTGAGACAAGGTCAGCAAGCAAACCCAGAGGTTGTGTCAACTTGGTGGGACCCACAGTTGGGCAAGGCAGGGCTGTGGGGAGCTGGAGACTTGCCCTACTGTGATGTTACTGGGATAGGGGTTGACAGATCCCAGGGAGCTGAGAATGCCACTGGCAGGGTGGGGAGAGCCCAGGGGTCTGGTCAGGGTCAGTCAGGCCTCTTAGTGCCCTCATGGCCCTGGATGAGATATTCATATTATAGACACCTAAATTATTTGCTATGTCTACACACCTGACAATGATCTGATAACTTTCTGTAGAGTAACTGCCTATATAGCTATAACAACCAACAGCAGTGATTTAGTCTACTCTAAAGCATAACCATGGAATAAAGATTTAAGCTAAAGAATTACACAGGTCATTCATTTGAAATGCTTTGGGACACTCTTTCTGATCCAGTAGTGTGGTTTCAGGATAGCAAAGTTTTCTCTAAGTCCTTGTATCAAATCTGCCCTACCCATATAAATCTATCAAGCCTTTGGGAAACCACATGTGGTAACTCAAACCTGTCCTTATGGAAAAGAACCAAATTCCTACAGACTCCCCTGTCCATATTGGCTGCATCTCCCTTGACTACACGTAAACATGTAGCTTATATGTCAATACCTGGGCATTGATTCACTTTCCTAAATATAAATGTTTAGTTCTGTTTGAAAGGATCTGTATTATCTTCCATAAGGTTTTGGTGACCATAAAACAGGGAGACCATCACCCTTTTTCAGTGGAACAAAAAGCCAAACAATTTGTACCAGTGCCTTTCAAATAGTTACTTTTTTCAACTGGTATTGAGGCCCTAAAGTTAGAGATAAAATTGTAATTGTATCCATTAGGATATTTTCCTTACTTCACTAAGTGCAACATTATTCAGCCATTAAAATTCCCAGAACTTTTGCTGTAACCGTCATATAGTCTATTGCTTCCTAACCCATATGTGTGAAGATTATTTCTACTTAATTGTGGGACTTCATACACAGTGTTAAAAGATGTCATGTTACTTTATCATCCTGCTTTTCCAATTGGTTAGGGTAATTTTTACTTCTAATCCTATCCTCCTATTGCATTGTCCAAATCATTATTAATAAGTAGCATTGGCTGCTTAGTAGAGTCCTGAAAAACTTGGTACAGCCTAGGTATTTGGCAAGGCTCATTAGTAATAGCAATACATAAAATGACTTTGTAAACTCAAGATATGGAAAACCTACTGTTTCTCCCTTATCTACATGTTTGCTACCTTGTCATAGTTAGGAAAAATAATTTTAAAAGAAAATTGTTTGACAGGAGTTGCTCTTAGAATGTTGCTGTTATTTTTCTCCTTGTTATCTCCTTTGTAGTTACAAACATTTTATTTATTATTTTTATGGTACTTTTCTACAAAATCAAGTTGACCAACTGGACAACATCTTTCCTGTTCTCACTTTTTTCCCCATTCTTTGCCACTTTAAGACAGGCACCTTGTCTGTTTGTTTTGTTTTTGTTTTTTTCTTAGTCTTGAAGGCTTCATCCATTTTTGTGAGTTCTCAAAGACAAATGCTAACAGTGTATCTCTAAAGCAGACATTCAGCAAATGCCCTTAGGTGTTATGATTCATAGGGTTGCATTGCCTAAGACTTAGAAACCTTCCACCAAGAATGAAACTCAGAGTAATGAGGTAACCATCTAAAGGGCGATATTTGTAGAAGAGAAGGAATGGGATTCAGAGCAGTTAACACTCTCAGTGCTGGGTGTATTTATACCATACAAAGAAATTAGTTGACCTTTGCAATTGCAAGATTTGCAAACTCATTATTTAGGAACCGGTTGAATCTGGATTCAAGAGCTGAAGTACCCTCTAAAGGTATAAACATGAATAATAAGAATAAAGCCTCTTTCCTTTCCCAAGCAAATGAGATAATACCTAAATCATTAATGAAAAATCTACCAATAGCTTTAAAAAAATAGAATAAGCACAGTCTAAACATGTCTGGAAACCTGTACATTTCTGGGAATGGATACTATCATCCTGCATCTTTTTCTTCAGTATCACATCTCAGTTATTTTCTTGTTGGGTATTTGGCACTTTTTATGAAAAAGTACAGTCTTTATGGTTTTTGCTAAGGAACTCCTCTTCAGAATGATGCAAAAATTATTTTCATCTTTCTTCTTATATAATCAAATTAGGTTTTCTTAGCAACAGTGCTTCTGGTTGTATATTCTTACATGCATTAGCCTTTTAATATTCAATGTAAAATTTGTCCTGCTGTTTTTAATTTGTCCTCTGCCATCTGACCTAGTTGCCATTTTTGGTGCACGTCTTTTGGATCAGGTTAGTGAAGGACTTATGATTATGAGAAATTAACTTCTACTTTATTTACTGTCCTCCTGCACATGTTTGAATTTCCAGTTTGAAACGATCTGGCTTTAGGATTCAGCTATTACATAAAATACAAAAGAAATGTTACATAACACAATAATATTCACAGTAATAAATATTTTCAAACTATTTTACTCTGTACAGTGTATGTGTCAGGTGTGGAGAAAGGTCATAATCTATGATTGAGAAAATAGTCATAATTTTATGGAGGTCAAGGGATCATTATTGGACCCAGTCCTATTTAATATCTTTGTTGATGATCTCGGTGAGAGGACCAAATCTACCCTCAGTAAATTTGCAGAAAACACAAAGTTGTGTGGGACTGTCGATCTGCTGGCGGATAGGGAGGCTCTGAAGAGGGATCTGGATGGCCTGAATCAGTGGACTGAGGCTAGTAGTATGAGGTTCAACAAGATCGAGTGCCAGGTTCTGTACCTGTGACAGAATAACCCCATGCAGTGCTACAGGCTGGGAGCAGAGTGGATGGAAAGCTGCCCAATAGAAAAGGACCTCTGGTATCTGCTTAACAGTTGGTTGAACATGACCCAGCCTGTGCCCAGGTAGCCAAGAAGGCCAATGGCATCCTGGCCTGTACCAGCAATAGTGTGGCCAGCAGGACCAGGGCAGTGACTGTCCCCCTCTACTTGACACCGATGAGGCCGCACCCCTAGTGCTGCGTCCAGTTTTGGACCCCCCAATTCAGGAAGGACATTGAGGTGCTGGAGTGAGTCCAGAGGAAGGGAACAGAGCTGGGGAAGGGCTGGAGCACAAGTCCTGGGAGGAGCAGCTGAGGGTGCTGGGGTTGTTTAGCCTGAAGAAAAGAAGGCTCAGGGGAGACCTTGTCACTCTCTTCAACGGCCTGTTAAGGAGGTTGTGGCCAGGGGGGGATTGGTATTTCATGCAATTAATGATAGGACAAAGGAACATAGTCTTAAACTGCATCAGGGGAGGTTTAGGTTAGACAATAGGAAGTTTTTCACAGAAAGGGTGATTAGACATTGAAATGATTTTCCCAGGGAGGGAGTGGAGTCACCTTCCCTGGAAGTGTTTAAGGAAAGACTGGATGAGGCACTTATTGCCATGGTCCATTTGACATGCTGATGTTAGGTCCTGGGTTGGATTCGATGTTCTCAGAGGTCTTTTCCAGCCTAATTGATTCTGATTCTGATTCTCAAAACTGTCAAATCAATTACTTCTAAAAAGACAAATTGACTTCTTAAAAAACTGTTTATATCTGTTGGACTGAATGTTTAACAACTATTAGAGTGCTTAAGAGGTAGCTAGCTGTATGCTGGAACACCTATTTATGTCTGTTTCTCTGCTTCATTCCTGATGTCTAACACTTGCATGACTAGCTCCTAGCTCTCTTTTAGCTCTTCCCTTTAACTTCTGATCAGTTTTTAATACTCTGTTCCTGATATTGACTCTTGACCTTCAACTTACCTTTTCATACATCTCCAGAGTCTGTTTTCTTCCCTGAGGTCTTTCCCTTGATTCCCAATATTGTGCTGGACTTTTTACAGATACAGAGCTACTAAGTATCGACAATTTTATGACGGTCATGATAGCCACATCAAAAAAGGTCCATTTACACAATTTTAATTATTGGAATTTTGTGTCCATTTTCTGTTGTCACTGAAAAGCAATAACCAGTCTTACAGTTTCTATTTTTGTGTGATTCATTTCACAATATAGCATTGAACTTCTTTAGATTGTGACTTCCATAACATTTCTTCCATATATTTCTGTTATTTCTTAGTACTTTATTTTCTGTTCAAAAAGACAGAAATCATCTTTAAGTTCATTAAGTTTTTAACTGTGAAAATAAGAATGGACAGCAGGAATAACCTTTCTCTGTGCAGACAGTGTAAACCTTTTGAATTTAATGTAATTCTAGTCAATGTCTAACAATGGGATTCATTTTTGTGCTGTAGGTTAATTCTTGTATTGCAAGCAACACAATTTCACTACAGCTTCCATGTGGCAGTGATCATGGCTTATAAAGTTTCTGTTACATTCTTTGGCTATTTAGTTTGATTCATCCTAATGAAAGGTATCCAATGCCATATAAGATAGCCTAGTGTATCTGTGACATTCATATTTGATTGACAGAAGCTGTGTAGGACCTGTGGGAGTTTTGTGTAACACTACACAGGAAGGTGAAAACCCAGTGGGATGTGTCTTGACATGGTAATGGACTCACTGAATCAAACCCTTAGTTCACGTGAGAATGTCAGTATTTAGACAGAAGATTTACTTGCAAGCATGGAATGAGTACCTATTCTTATTTCTTCATATTACCTGGAAAAAAAATCACCTGAAGACATATTTTATTTTCTTATAATTTCCTAAATTGTTATAAAGACTGGTATATCATTATCAAATTTTATACAACTTAATTAGTATGTGTTCAAAGCAGAGGACATACAGATCTCCTTACATTCTTAAATTTGTTCCATTCTTAATGCTCCACACACATTGGCTTTTGCAATTTCTAAATGTTAATTTTGCCACTTAAAATCATCTACACTAACTAATACTGTGCCTCACATTGTACTTAATATTAATTTGTTGAATGCAAAATCATCTGTTCATGTGACTTTCAGATTTTGGTCAGTTTTCAACTCAGTGGTTGACAGTAAGAAGGACTTTCATTTGAACAAAAAAAGAGCATGCAGATAATTTAATGTTGGGTAAATAGTAGATAATTCTTGTAATAGGAGAGTATAGGCCTACTGGAAAATATTCCTGGAAGGGCTTCCAGGACTAAAAGTCAACTATTTAACTAAATCTTCTAAACGCTTTGAATGAAAATCATTTACATGCTTGTTAGTAAGCATAAAATCAGTTTTTGGGTTAAGTGTGGGAGAAAGAAGTGATTTATTGAAAAACAAATGAAGAATATAAAATATTTAATTGGATCTCTTCAAAGTTTGGACAGGAAAAAACCACCACAAACCTCACAGCAATTTAACAGATCTTAAAGGACTTCAACATTATTTGTATGGTTTGTTGCTAACAGACCAAAGCTTTACTTTTATACAAGCTTACAACTCTGATGTTATTAGTGAAAATTATTACTATTATTAGCACTTTACTACCAGATATAAAACAACCTTGAAGTACTTAGGTCAGCTTCTAATATAGGTCTACAATTCAAAAATTGTGACAACAAATAGAATGACTGAGCTAAAACTAACCTTTTAACAGGTGAGATGAAACACTTAGGACAGGTCTTTGTTAAGAAGATACACGCACAGCTACTCTTGGTGGTGCATACACTCTATGTATAAGCATTAGCACCCCAGAGCTGTCTTTTAATACAACTATAAAGATTTAAAAGGAAATCTTGACAAATGTTTCTGTTAGAAAAATATTTTATTACTTACAATGACATGAATTTTTTTTCACTCTTATACCAGTGTTTTAGAAACAGAAATAAAATGTTATAGCTCCAGAATATTTTGAAATATAATTCAAAATTCGATGTTGGAATTAAACCTTGAAATTATTTCTTTAATAGTTAATTATAATTTGTAGTGATTTTAGTGCAGTAGCTTCACCCTTTGGTGGGTCATGGGAACTGAAAGAGTCTATACGTATGTAATTTTGTGTTTAAGTAATCAAAGGCGGCTTCCAGTCAGATCATATTGAAACATGGTGTCTTATTTTCTAGATCAAACTGTGTCTATTTTGTAATGAGAATATTTATTTCAGCTTCAAATAAGAATTAAATCAAGTAGGAGTTTTTTGAACTTACCTTCAAATTGACATTTTTGTGTTTTGATCATCTATTCAACAATAAATTGAGAGTATAAATACGTGCATAGGAAAACAGCAGGCATCCTTCATGAACAACTTTTCAGTAGATTAGATTAAAGTAAAAGTATCCTTTTCCTAACAAAGGGGCTTAGAATTCTGGTAGCAGAGCAACCTGTGGAGAAAAAAAATGATTTAGAGGATGTTCCAGAGTATTCATCTATGATTAAAATAATAAATAAAATAAGGTCTGTTCCCTGAACTTGAGACAAACCAGCATGTCATTTTCCTGTCTGTTCAACTAAAGTCTCTTATTTTGCTACCCTGCCCCACATGTGGTATGGACTTTTGGGAATAGTCCATGGCTTGTGCTAACATCTGAATTGTCCTCAGCTGCTCATGTAGAAAGTTACTAGACTGATCAAAACTGCAAAAGGGGTCACTCTAAATATATTAGTACAGATAACCATGTTTCCATCTCTATCAAAATTTATGTTCCCTGACACAGCTTGATATATTACTATAAATGTAAACACTGAGAATTTCTTAACAAATTATGTATCTTCAGCTTTTCTTAAGCATTAACTGATTTTGCAAATTCTGACTTCCTACATATTTCATCCTCCACAATTCCACTCTCTAAGGCAGAGACATCTTCACAAATGCAAAGATGAAGTTCAGTCCCTATGTCATTGATGAGCTTCAGAAATTACATTTCTCTTTAAATGTTCAGGACACTATGAAGGATTGTGTTTGGGTGCAGGACTGTGCCCAAGGCAGAGAGGTAAACAGAGGATGGAAGGATGATGTTTAATTGTAATTTCAAGGAACTTGTATGTTGGAATGAAGGCAGGAGTAACTCTTGAGTGGAGGAAGTTGGATATTATGTAATTCTCTCAAAATTAGTACTGTAAAGAGCCTTTTGTAGGGAAAGTGATGAACCACATGCTGCAGAGGTTGGTCATCCATGAGGACATCAGGACATCATTCATTTGTCATCAGGACAAAGCCATTGCTGAACCCTCTGAGATCACCACAAATATGTTTCAGATTATATTCAAAACTGTATCCAAACTCAACAGCTGACTGTTCTCTATAATAAGACAAACTAAACCTCTGTATTTTGGTTTGTTCAAAATCCAAATCCAAATGTTATTTTTCTGACTTTCACTTGATATCCATATGAACAACTTTGTTATCATTGCAGACCAGGAGATTCCCGTAAGTGCTGGTCAGTTGCTCTTTCTTTTCTAAGATTAACATTTCTTTCCTATTGCTCTTCGTGGGAGCTCAGATGACCTCCCAGCATCTCACAAAACACTCTCTTTTGATTTAGACTGGCACATTACCTGAATGGTATTGTGCATATGTGCAAGACTAACATAAATCAATAGTTGAAAGGAAATATTGTACCAGTATCTGCTTCTGAAAGGATAAACACACACATATTTTGAAATCTAAGGTATTATAATACACTATGAAGTGTAGGAAATGGGCATATGGTTGGTTTTTTTGGTTTTTTTAAAATATTTTAAAGATCAACATTAGTTTAATATATGCAACCATTGTCATTGTTCATTCCTTATATTCTATGTTAAACTAAATTTGAATGATGGGCTGCAGCATCAGGGAATCCCACACCTGCAATACTTAGGATTATTCACTTAACTTAATGAATTCTCCTCTAAACTTCATCTTCCAGAATTGTTTACAATAAAAAAGAGTAGGCAAAAGAAGTTATCAAATGAAGATTTTATTTTTTGTCACTTTAAATTCCTTCACATTGAGCAAGATGACTGGTAAGAGAGAATCTGATTCAGAGTTAACCTGAGAACCCTACCCAGTCAGTATTTCACCATTTTCTCATTTAATATCCAAATACTGATTTATTCAAGAATGTGACTGCTATCTTAACTATCTGTTGCTTCCCTCTGGCAGTATTGTTAATGTGTTTTGGGTCATTATCTGATAAAAGACACTGGCTTGTGTGGCACTTACAAAGACTTAACCTAAACTTTTAATTATTCGAGAGTATGGGCTCCTACCTTGCATTTGCTATATGCTACATACACTGTTCTTGATAATTTTGTAATGAACTGTATCATACACTAATTTTTGCACTAAAGAAAAGCATGGAAAATCAGTGGGGTAAGAATACAGGCCCTACACTAAATAAATGAAAATATAATTAAATAAATAAGAGTGAGAGAAAATTTCTTGTGAGGTAAACCTGGACTCCTTTAGATAATTTGGTGGAATATCTACATCTGGTCACAACAGCAATGGGAAGGTTGAAAGATGTTAAATGCACGTTTGCTGGAGGCAATATTACATTGCCTTACTTCTCTTAGAAAAAAAGAAAATATTGCGGATATTGAGGTATCAAATTCTCATATGATTCACCAGCTTGCTTTCTGGTTGCTGATTGAGAGATCCTTTTTTGCCTGAAGAGCAGTGAATTTCAGTTATCTCTGAACTAGCAGTATTAGGTCTGTTACCAGTAAAATCGTGGGATAACTTGCAGCATCACCGTATGTTTCCAGGAAACTCTGCTTCATTGAGCCAGTGATAATGAGGGATAGAGGCTTCATGGGTAGGCACAAGTACAGCAGGACAGTTCTCTCTACCATGGACTTAGGGCCACAGATATGAAAACCGAAAAAATAACTAACAATTTTGAACAAGTGCTGGTGCCTCTCCTTAGCTCTGAATTTCTTAGTTCTAAAGCTTAAGAACTGTGTTTGTTCTCTTGCAGGGCTCATGAATCTTGCTTTCTTGACTAACCCATGACAGAGCTTCCACATGGGGTGAAAAGGGTATTCCCATTTTCTTTTCTCCCTGTTATCTCCTACTTTCCTTCCTTATGCTTATGTGGTCATCAGGGCATACTCCTTGGGAGAAAAAGAAAAAAGTGATTTTAGTTTGAAATCCTTTAGATTAAGGATACTGAACTCTAATCTCCCAAGTGATTTCTTTAAGCAAGCCTGTCATACAAAACATGAGCAATGCCTCCCCTCATCACCTTTCTCTGACTGCTCTGTTTTAAAGGCAAAGAAATTGAAGCAGAGTTTTATAGGTGGCTCAATAACTGTCAGGCACTGTCACATTGCAAGTTTCAGAACTTCAGTCCTACCACATTGGTCTTCTCAGAAACTTACGAATTCCACCTGGAGATAGTTGAGGGCTGTCGATCCTCAAGAGGAGACAAGAACAATTCCAAGCATAAGCAAAAATGGAATTTTGGGCAATTAAGAAAATTATAGGTCAAAGACAGGCTAGAAAATTTAGCTGTTTGCTCAGCATGGGTATTTTCAATGGCAATTAATCTGTGAGAGGTGTAAATTTGATCGACATTTTTCAAAGGAGTCTATATTATTTTAAAAGTATGTGCTTTATCCTAGTTTATATTATAATACTAGAATTACTTCTATCATCTGTCATTCTTTATAATTTTTTTTCTGAAATATTGACTTTCTTTTTATGTATTGGAAGTATATGTTGCTTTTCCCTTTACTGTTGATATCAATTTTATCCCTTTTTCTGAATAGCTGTAGATATAAATTTGATATAATTAATGTAGCAGTCTTTGACTTTATCTTTCCAATCTCCACAGGCTGAATTATACTGGAGATGGCTTGCCTTGTTAATTAGGCCTAACTTGCCATTATTCTAATTTGTCAAAAAATGAAAACAAAATGGGTGATAGTATGGCTGTAGACCACAAAATGTGAGAACAAAACTCTAACAGCTGTTTGAGAACAATTTTACTCATGATCAAATATATGAGATCTGGTTCTAGTTCTGTTTCTCTCCCTAACTGTTTATGTAATTTGGGAAATTTGACTCAAGAAGATGTATAAAATAGAAATACTAAGATCGCAGAGTGGTTAAACCTGCTGTTGAGAACACAGTCTTAAAGAAATTCAAGTGGGAAAAAGTTCATAAAACTTAAGTCAATCAAAATAAACAATGGTCTAAATAAATAAAGTCTAAATAACTCATTCAGATTCCCTCTCGCTGTAATAAAGAATTACCTTTTCATGACTTCAAGTTTCTATATATTTCTTGGAGGTTTTTTCGTATTTTCTACTGAGGTATTTTAGACATCAGTGTTAGACTGAATGTCCAACTTCAGATAAGTCAATTTAGGTGAGACAAATCTCAGGCTGGTTGTCTGAGTGGGTAGAAAAAGCTGAACAGTATGTGACTAGAGGTCATTTACACGATGTCCTGTTACAATTTTGTGGTTGAGAGTCAGAAAATATTATTACATTGATTGATCTACCTGACACAGCTGTTGTGAAAATGATTACTCTTTGTATAGATAGAAATAAATCCGAAAGATACAATTCTAACTCCTCCAGTCCAACTAAACTGTATGGAACATTTCTCATCAGTTTGTGTTATAAATAAGAAGATTGTTCAAAGCTTTTGGTAGAGGAAATTCTTTCTCCTATCTGATTTCAACAGTAAAAAAATGAATTAGAAGAAAAAAGTAAACCTCCAACTTCCCTCATGTTTTCTTATTCAAATAAGACCCATATTTATTGCCTACAAATAAACCCTTCTAGTACTTGAAGGACAATTTTCTATTTTTCTGCATTTATATTTGCTTTATTTGTTGAATGCAGAGATTCACAAGGTTTGAGGATTTAAAAATTCACAATCTCATCTTTTTAACCATTGAAATGGGCAAATCTGTAATTGTGAATTCAAACTTATCACAAACTTAAGCTGTTTTACTGATTCCAGGTTGTACCTCAGTAGAGAAAAATACACATATCAAATTACCTGACTGATTTTCATACAATCATAGAATCATTTAGGTTGGAAAATACCTTCAAGATCATTGAGTCTTTGAGTCATTGAGTCAGCCTTTGACTGACCTTGTCAACTAAACCATAGCCCAAAGTGCCACAGTCAGTCATTTCTTGAACACCTCCATGGATGGTACATCCATCACCTCCCTGTGTAGTCCATTCCAGTGCTTGACAACCTTTTCTGTGAAGAAGTTCTTCCTGATGTCCAAAGTGAACTTCCTGTGGTGCAGCTTTAATGGGTCCACTTGTCCTGTCTCTAGTTCCCTAGGAGAAGATTCCAACCACCACCTGTCTAAAGCCTCCTTTCAGGTAGTTGTAGAGAGTGATAAGGTCTCCTCTCAGCCTCCTTTTCTCCAGGCCAAACAACCCTAGCTCCCTCAGCTGCTCCCCATGGAGTCCTAGACTCGCTAGACTTTCCGCAGCTCTGTTGCCCTTCTCTGGACTCGCTCAAGCACCTCAATGCCCCTTGTAGTGAGGGGCCCAAAACTAGACGCAGCATTTGAGGTATGGCCTCAACAGTGCCCAGTACAGAGGGACAATCACTGCCCTGGTCCTGCTGGCCACACTAGTTTTATTATATAGGTCAGAATGCCATTGGTCTTCTTGGCTACCTGGGCACACTGATGGCTTGTGTTTGTAGCCTCTCATCACATCTGTCCTATGAAGTCGTATTTGACACTGCAGGACATCTGAAACTACATTAAGCAGTGATGAACAGGCCATAGAATTGAGTCTCTTGTCAAAATAATCTGAAGTGCTTTTAAGCCTCCTAGAGAGTCATGTTTCTGTGATTCAAAGCCTCATTTTAATGCAAAACAATGGCATAATCTTGGCTCATGCATCCAAGAAAATTGCCAAAACTCTGGGAAAGAGTGCTGACAAAACTGCATAGGCTAGTTCCATGAAAGGTAACAAAGGTGAGACTGCAGAAAAAGTAAGAGAGAGTTGTTCAAGGCTTCTGCAGGAATAACAGGTGAGAAGAATCTTAAGGGGAAAGTAAAAAAAAGAAAAGCTTTTAGTCCTAGTAATCAATTTCATAATATTAGGCAAGAAATATTTAACATTTTTAGTTTTACAAAATTTGTGTGTGTGATCTCTATCCATGTGTAGAATATCTACAATTATTTGATATTCATGTTCAGTTTCTACTGCTGCCTTCTCTCTTCATTTTCTTCTCCAAATACTTAAGTTCCACAGTGAAAAGCTAATACGTTTTTTGATCAAGGTTTTATACTAAAGAAAATAGTTTTTTAAAATGCATAAAAACAATTTTATCTCTTTTATAGTTCTGCAAAATAAAAAATTCTGCTCCCAGTCAGGAGAAAACAGGATGCTTGTGGTAGTTATTGTTAAATGCATTACTATAAATTTCTGATGTAAAACTGAAGCAAACCTCAGTTCTGAAGTCTTTCAAAATAACATTGCTCTAGTGTGTTCTGGACACCTTATTTCCAAGGAGTAGGCAAGTTTTCTCAAGGTACATACTTGGGAACAAAGAGACAGTGGAGTGATGGTAAAAAAAAATATATGAAACCATTTTCAGAAGATGAAGAGGCAAAAGTTCTTGAGCTCCTTCCTACTTAATTATTAATTATAAATAAACTACTCCACTTAATTTTATTACACTTGAACACAGAAAAGGAATTAAAATAAGCCTTTTTATCTGGAGGGATGTGAAGAAAAATAAGCATGAGGAATTCAACCCAAAGAGTGTGTTAAATTATCTAAAAAATATTCAACCCTCTCTCAAGGCCTATCCTAAATAATTTGAGAACAGAGATGACATTTAAAAGCAGAAGGGAAGGTGGGCAGGAAGATCACAGCAGAAAAGATGAATTTCTTGTGCTGCTATATAACACCATCATTTTTCTTAATTATTCTTGACATTTCACCTATTATTCTGCGAGCTCCCTCAGAGCATAGAGGGGAAAAAATGCCAGTTGCTTTTCAGAATAAAATGTGAAGAGGTACTTACTGTCAGCTTTTATGGCTGAAGTCTGCCCTTTGATACATAGAATCATAGCACCACCTATCTGGTAACATTAGCTGTTATGTTTGCAGATGTGCAACCCATGGCAGACTGTGCAAAATGTGAGATGTGGAGGGTATTTGTGTGAAAGGAGGACACTAGGCTAAACTTGGTTTTATGCTAGAAGAAGAATACCAAAGATACGCTGAAGCAAAGTATTGCTGAAGTGCTGAATTAACCTTCTAAGAATCTTTTTCAAAATTTGTCCATGAAAATAAATAGTGTGTATCTGCATAAGACATTTAAATTTAATGTATGGTCTAAACCAAAGGAACAAAATTATCTATCATAATGAATGAAACATTAATTTCCATTGCTCCTCTAGGGGACTGGTGTAAAGCAAGGATTCAGAATTGTTCATCAACGTGAAAAGGATGTAGGGGTTATACTAAGAAACCTAGAGTTTGCATGGGAAGACAGAAAAAAAAGCAGAAAACTCAGTCAAACCACTAGTGGAATAAAATTTTATATTCTTCATAGGACACTTTCATTTCATTGGGTTTTTAAATTTATTTCTATACTTGAGTGAATCATGATGTATATGTAAGAAATAAATTGCTAGCTCACAAGATTACATCAATCAAGATAATCATTAATATCAGAAAGAACAAAAACTCCTTAATGAGGTTTATAAAATAAAAAGTATATGCCTGGGAATCAATAAACAGAAGTCACAACCAATAATTTCACAGAGCGAAACACAGATGCGATAGAAGGCTGCCATCAGCGGCAGAATATATTTATCCATCTATTTATTTATTTATTTATTTATTTATTTAAGGTAATACTGATCTCTTCATGGAAGTACAGTCTCAAAATGAAAATCCACTTTGCTGCCATGAAACTTCTTGGAAGTTTGATACATTTTGAAGATAAACATCTCTTCCTTAAGTCTTTCCCATTTCTAATAAGATTCATGAATGTAAGATAATGAAACTACATTAGCTGAAATCTGTAGAATCTCAGAACCTTCCCCTCTATTACATTTCATTCCGGGAAAGAAAATCTTCCATGTCAATCCACTATGAATAGTCAGTTCTTCAGTATATTTTTGGTCTTCTCATAAAATCTGCTCTCCTTTCCAATAGTAGGATTTCTCTTGAGCTTCAGCATCCTACCAACTAGCACTGAAAGAGAAAAAAATAATTGTCACTGCCTGATGGATAGCAATATATTTAAGAAATTGTGCTTGCAAAGGATTAAGCACTAAAGCACTTCCATTCCATAACACACTGTTATGATTTATGTTTGATGCTATTTAAATATATTAGATTCTGAGTAGCTTTAATGTAGATATGTGATGGGTTGACCTTGGCTGGATGCTAGGTGACCACTGAGCTACTCTAATACTCCCCTTTCCAGCTGGACAGGGGAGACAAAATAAGATGGAAGACAACTCATAGGTTGAGATAAGGTAGTTTACTAAAGTAAGAGAAAATTTGTCTGCTCATAAGCAAAGAGAAAAAAAAAAGATTTTTCTCTACTTCCCATCAGCAAGGTATGCCCAGCCACTTGCCAAGAAGGAGGGCTTCAGCATAGTGGTTGCTTTGGAAGGCAAATGTTGTAAAAAATGAATGTACACCATTCTTCCTCCTTCCCTTAGGTTTATATCTGAACTGACATCATGTGTTATGCAATATCCCTTCATTCAATTTGGAACAGCTGGCCTAGGTGGGTCCTCTCCCAGGATCTTGCCCATGCCCAGCTCTTGATGTGGAGTGAATGTTGAGAGACAGCACTGATGCTGTTCCAGCCCTGCTCAGCAGTAGCCAAACACTGGGGTGTTATCAACACCTTTCCTGCTACCAATGCTAAGCACAGCACTGTGAGGGCTGCTGTGGGGGAATGAATTCTGTCTCAGCCAGACCCAGTACAATCCCCAACCCTTNGGTCCTGCTGGCCACACTAGTTTTATTATATAGGTCAGAATGCCATTGGTCTTCTTGGCTACCTGGGCACACTGATGGCTTGTGTTTGTAGCCTCTCATCACATCTGTCCTATGAAGTCGTATTTGACACTGCAGGACATCTGAAACTACATTAAGCAGTGATGAACAGGCCATAGAATTGAGTCTCTTGTCAAAATAATCTGAAGTGCTTTTAAGCCTCCTAGAGAGTCATGTTTCTGTGATTCAAAGCCTCATTTTAATGCAAAACAATGGCATAATCTTGGCTCATGCATCCAAGAAAATTGCCAAAACTCTGGGAAAGAGTGCTGACAAAACTGCATAGGCTAGTTCCATGAAAGGTAACAAAGGTGAGACTGCAGAAAAAGTAAGAGAGAGTTGTTCAAGGCTTCTGCAGGAATAACAGGTGAGAAGAATCTTAAGGGGAAAGTAAAAAAAAGAAAAGCTTTTAGTCCTAGTAATCAATTTCATAATATTAGGCAAGAAATATTTAACATTTTTAGTTTTACAAAATTTGTGTGTGTGATCTCTATCCATGTGTAGAATATCTACAATTATTTGATATTCATGTTCAGTTTCTACTGCTGCCTTCTCTCTTCATTTTCTTCTCCAAATACTTAAGTTCCACAGTGAAAAGCTAATACGTTTTTTGATCAAGGTTTTATACTAAAGAAAATAGTTTTTTAAAATGCATAAAAACAATTTTATCTCTTTTATAGTTCTGCAAAATAAAAAATTCTGCTCCCAGTCAGGAGAAAACAGGATGCTTGTGGTAGTTATTGTTAAATGCATTACTATAAATTTCTGATGTAAAACTGAAGCAAACCTCAGTTCTGAAGTCTTTCAAAATAACATTGCTCTAGTGTGTTCTGGACACCTTATTTCCAAGGAGTAGGCAAGTTTTCTCAAGGTACATACTTGGGAACAAAGAGACAGTGGAGTGATGGTAAAAAAAAATATATGAAACCATTTTCAGAAGATGAAGAGGCAAAAGTTCTTGAGCTCCTTCCTACTTAATTATTAATTATAAATAAACTACTCCACTTAATTTTATTACACTTGAACACAGAAAAGGAATTAAAATAAGCCTTTTTATCTGGAGGGATGTGAAGAAAAATAAGCATGAGGAATTCAACCCAAAGAGTGTGTTAAATTATCTAAAAAATATTCAACCCTCTCTCAAGGCCTATCCTAAATAATTTGAGAACAGAGATGACATTTAAAAGCAGAAGGGAAGGTGGGCAGGAAGATCACAGCAGAAAAGATGAATTTCTTGTGCTGCTATATAACACCATCATTTTTCTTAATTATTCTTGACATTTCACCTATTATTCTGCGAGCTCCCTCAGAGCATAGAGGGGAAAAAATGCCAGTTGCTTTTCAGAATAAAATGTGAAGAGGTACTTACTGTCAGCTTTTATGGCTGAAGTCTGCCCTTTGATACATAGAATCATAGCACCACCTATCTGGTAACATTAGCTGTTATGTTTGCAGATGTGCAACCCATGGCAGACTGTGCAAAATGTGAGATGTGGAGGGTATTTGTGTGAAAGGAGGACACTAGGCTAAACTTGGTTTTATGCTAGAAGAAGAATACCAAAGATACGCTGAAGCAAAGTATTGCTGAAGTGCTGAATTAACCTTCTAAGAATCTTTTTCAAAATTTGTCCATGAAAATAAATAGTGTGTATCTGCATAAGACATTTAAATTTAATGTATGGTCTAAACCAAAGGAACAAAATTATCTATCATAATGAATGAAACATTAATTTCCATTGCTCCTCTAGGGGACTGGTGTAAAGCAAGGATTCAGAATTGTTCATCAACGTGAAAAGGATGTAGGGGTTATACTAAGAAACCTAGAGTTTGCATGGGAAGACAGAAAAAAAAGCAGAAAACTCAGTCAAACCACTAGTGGAATAAAATTTTATATTCTTCATAGGACACTTTCATTTCATTGGGTTTTTAAATTTATTTCTATACTTGAGTGAATCATGATGTATATGTAAGAAATAAATTGCTAGCTCACAAGATTACATCAATCAAGATAATCATTAATATCAGAAAGAACAAAAACTCCTTAATGAGGTTTATAAAATAAAAAGTATATGCCTGGGAATCAATAAACAGAAGTCACAACCAATAATTTCACAGAGCGAAACACAGATGCGATAGAAGGCTGCCATCAGCGGCAGAATATATTTATCCATCTATTTATTTATTTATTTATTTATTTATTTAAGGTAATACTGATCTCTTCATGGAAGTACAGTCTCAAAATGAAAATCCACTTTGCTGCCATGAAACTTCTTGGAAGTTTGATACATTTTGAAGATAAACATCTCTTCCTTAAGTCTTTCCCATTTCTAATAAGATTCATGAATGTAAGATAATGAAACTACATTAGCTGAAATCTGTAGAATCTCAGAACCTTCCCCTCTATTACATTTCATTCCGGGAAAGAAAATCTTCCATGTCAATCCACTATGAATAGTCAGTTCTTCAGTATATTTTTGGTCTTCTCATAAAATCTGCTCTCCTTTCCAATAGTAGGATTTCTCTTGAGCTTCAGCATCCTACCAACTAGCACTGAAAGAGAAAAAAATAATTGTCACTGCCTGATGGATAGCAATATATTTAAGAAATTGTGCTTGCAAAGGATTAAGCACTAAAGCACTTCCATTCCATAACACACTGTTATGATTTATGTTTGATGCTATTTAAATATATTAGATTCTGAGTAGCTTTAATGTAGATATGTGATGGGTTGACCTTGGCTGGATGCTAGGTGACCACTGAGCTACTCTAATACTCCCCTTTCCAGCTGGACAGGGGAGACAAAATAAGATGGAAGACAACTCATAGGTTGAGATAAGGTAGTTTACTAAAGTAAGAGAAAATTTGTCTGCTCATAAGCAAAGAGAAAAAAAAAAGATTTTTCTCTACTTCCCATCAGCAAGGTATGCCCAGCCACTTGCCAAGAAGGAGGGCTTCAGCATAGTGGTTGCTTTGGAAGGCAAATGTTGTAAAAAATGAATGTACACCATTCTTCCTCCTTCCCTTAGGTTTATATCTGAACTGACATCATGTGTTATGCAATATCCCTTCATTCAATTTGGAACAGCTGGCCTAGGTGGGTCCTCTCCCAGGATCTTGCCCATGCCCAGCTCTTGATGTGGAGTGAATGTTGAGAGACAGCACTGATGCTGTTCCAGCCCTGCTCAGCAGTAGCCAAACACTGGGGTGTTATCAACACCTTTCCTGCTACCAATGCTAAGCACAGCACTGTGAGGGCTGCTGTGGGGGAATGAATTCTGTCTCAGCCAGACCCAGTACAATCCCCAACCCTTATTCCATGCTATGTGTGTCATACTCAGATCCCACAGAATTTATGTATCTTCTAACTGTTCCATTGTATTTATTTGCCATTACTGAAATCTCTTCTTACTAACACGTACAACTCAAATGACATCCTTAAACCATCTCTATATCCAACATACAGACTTGTACATTTTCCTTAACTACTATCCCTTGTCCTTTCCCAAATAGATATTATTTTCTCATTTCATGGGCTTCTTCCACCCCTCCAGATCCTTGACTTGGGCTTAAAATTCATTTTTCATCAGTTTATATCATTCCTTCTACTTTACTTCTTGTAACATACACCACAGATTATTTTCCCCTCAAGGGAAAATAATCTTGAGGCACACTCCGGGTCTCCCCATCCTTCTGCATTACCCTCAAAGTACACCCTGGTCCTTGGGCAAAGATAATCCCATGAATGGGTTTTCCTTTTCTCATGGGAGGCGAAATTCACACAGACTCCCCCATCCACCTGCTTATGTGTAGTAGCTTATCCATTCCCCACAGTGTGAAGGGGTTTAGTTTGGGCAGGACCAGGGAGGTTTGCAGATTCTCACCAGCCAAGTGGTTTCTGCTAAATTTACACCCCAATGCTTCCTTGTCCCATTACCTAATATTCTTAACATAGTCTTCAGCAGTCTATTATATCTCTCAGTCTTTTCAGAGGCTTGTTTGTGATGAGGGATGTAATATATCCACCCAATGTCATGCTTCTTTGGCCAAGAGGTTATACAGTAATTTCAAAAATGAGTCTGATTGTCTGATTTGATTCTCTCTGGGGTACCCTGTTCTCACAAAATGTGTCTTTTCAAGGCCTGAGGTGTTGTCTCAAACAGTGGCAATGGATTACAGGGTATGTTTCCAGGCAGTCAGTTGTTGCCTCTACCATGATGAGTATTTACCTGTCACCTTGGTGTGTTCATCACAGTGGTCCAAGGTAGTCAATTTGCCAGGCTTCACCATATAGGAAACCCAGACACCCTCTATTCCAAGGAGATTTCTTATGTAGCTTGCTTGATGGCAGCACAGGTTTCATATTGCTGGATAACCTGTGTGATGGCCTCTGTGGTCTGCTACTTGATCACAAGCCCATGTGTTTGTTGCTTCCCTTCCTAGGTGTCCTGATCTTTCATGGGCCCATCAAGCTATAAATAGCTCAACTTTTCACTCCCAGTCTAAGTCTACCTGAGCTATATCAATCTTGGCATCCTCATCTCATCTGAGTCACCTTCTCAAGCAATGCTCCAAATTCTCAGCCTTCTGGCCAGCCCATAATCTCTTCCAGAATCCCTGGTAAATTGGATTTTCCCATTTGGACTCGTATAATCAGTGCCACTCACAACAGCACTGGTCACGTGATGTGTTCAGGGGATGAACACTCAGTATACCATGGGCAATCACAGTGCCAAGAGAAGACAATAACTTCTGTGGCAGATCAAACCTCCCCCCATACTCTGTTAATATCTCTTTTTGAGTTGGAGTGTAGTGGGATTCTGATCCTTGATTTCCCCAGCTCCAAAACCCTAATGGTTGACCCTGGATTTCTCCTTATGTTCTTTGCCAGAGTTTCCATGTGAGAAGCTGCTCCCCAGCTTCAATGTAGAGCATATTTTGCAAGGCTGATCCTGTCCAAATGGGTTGTTAATCACCTTAACAGGCACATGATGGTGTTTATCCTGCCATTTTATTCCCAAGAACAGGATCTCCTGTGCAGGTCCCTTTACCTTACTTTTTTTTATGGCAAAACCAGCTTTCAGAATAATTTGGGTTATTTTTTTCCCTTTCTCAAAAAATTCTCTTGTATTTCCCTAGACAATGATATCATCAATATATTGCAGGTCTTTTGGAACTTCACTCCATGCAGTCTGGATCAGTCCATGGCAGATGATGGATCTCATCCCTGGTGGGTTTTCACTCCTGGGGCAGTTGATTCCAGGTATACTGGACACCCCTCCAAATGAAGGCAAACTGTGTCCTGCACGTTGCTTCCAGAGGGATTGAGAAAAATGCATTAGTGACAACCCTAACCCTTTGGCTGCCTTTGACTCCAGATGATATTGAAATTCCAACATGTCCAGTATGGAATGAAGATTTAATTCCTGCTTTGCATCCATGTTCATACATTGCAATTTATCTTCTAAAAATCACCTGTTGTTAAAAAAGCTTTAAATCCTGAGAAAGAAGAAAATTTATACTGCTGAAGATAGGTAGGTAGATAGATAGATAGATAGATAGATAGATAGATAGATATGTGCATTCTGTGTAATGACAAAAGTAAGGTAATTATGACAGCTTGTCCTTGATGTCCTTCAACAGAAAATAACTGACATAAATATTTAATAGAAGCATGACACAGAGAATTCACACTCTCCATTTATGATGTTTTTTATATGTTATTAATTTTTAAATTATTGAATGTCTACATTTTTTCATAACAAAATCTTATAACTTGAGAGGGGTGTTGCCTCAGGCAAAGCACTGCTGTTTGATTTATCTTCTGCACTCTTCTTTCTTTAACAATATGAACTTTTTTTTCAGAGAAGTGCAAAGCTGTGTTTGACCCCACAGGGAAAAAGTTTCCTTTTTTAAGAAATGTGTACAAAGTACTTAATAAGTTATGTCACTCAGTTTTACTGTATATTATTTTTTTCAGTGACTATACTTAACTTTCTAAATCCCCAGATCCCAACATTTTAATAAAAACAAGACATTTTTAACAAAATGTCAGCAGCGAAGTGATCAAAGTGCTATGGGAGCATTTAGGCAACAGTTTGAGCTTTGAATTTCCTATTCGCTTTCCAAAACATTCACTTAAAAAGCATTTATTGAAGCTGAACTGCCTTTATCAGCCTGATCAGAGCTCCATAAAGAGCATGCATGATTCAACTGCCTTTCCAAGCTTTAAAAATATAACTTTGATATATGCCTCACAAGTACAGCACAATAGTTTTCATGCTCACGTTTGTTAAGATTTAGTGCAGCGATTAAAGAACAGAAGGGCTCTTTGGTGGCAATTCTCAGACATACCAAATATCCCAAAGCACAACCTTCTACAAATCAGAGATTAAGGTAGTGACAAAAATTTCCACTTGATTGCAGTTTTTTCCCCTTAAACTTGTATCAGGAGTGACTATCTTTTCAATCAAATCTCTGCGGGTGGTGATTTTTTTTAGTTTTTTACTCTCTGAGAAAAATATCAACTAAGAGCTAAAAAGTGACATTTTATGTGCCTTGTCCAGAAGTCAGTCGATTTATTTGAAAAACCTCATGTGTCCTGACCTATACATGAAGTTTGTGACATGTCTCTTGTCAAGTATTGATCATTTAAGACTTTACTGTTTGCTTACTGCAATGTAGCTAATAATCTCTTTTTATTTAGTTTTGTGGCTTTGAATTCTTATCATGACCCAGCTGATTTCTCTGGGACATTCTTGCCTCAGCTGGGTAAATGGGCTATGGAAATGAAGCCTGCTAAGGCACCTTCCCTGGGCAAACAGACTTTGTTTTCCATCAGTTCACACTGCAAGTGGTTTGCATGCAGATAGATACATTTGGAAGCAGCAGATGCCATCAATCTTTATGACTTTCTGATACACACCATTTCACCTCTACCTCTTGTAAGGGATGGCTGAGCAATCATCCTATATTCTCCTTGAATGACGTAGAACTTTCTCATTCAGCTCACCTCAGCATTTTGTGGTAATTGCTAGGACTACACAGAAGATAGGACTTTCATCAAGTCTCTTCTTGGTGTCTTTCAGATGGCATTCCAGTCTGCCAGACCTTCTCAATACTTTAGTTACAGTCATTCTTTCCATTGCTTCTCAATCAGGATGCAATTACATTTTATTTTCTTAATGTACCCAGACTATTTTTATACAGACTCAAAATGCTAGCAGAGACATTATTCCTAGGTTCACTGGTAAATCTTGTATGGAATTGTGAAAAACCAGTAATACGAGAAAAAAAGCTCATATCTTTAGGAAATTTGTATATATCTCACCAGAAAAACAGGATGATATTCAGCAGAGTATTTGAATTCTGTCTTTTTCAGAACTACAGATATTGCCTCCACAAAGAATAATGTGATGGAGTTTCTGAAGCTTACACCCAAGTAGTTTGCAATGCAATGGTTCATTTTCTGTAAATTTCAAATGTAATGAACTGAACAATATTTCAGCTAATATTCAGCATTAATTAGGCACATGTGTCTGCAACAGCTCTTTAAACTAAATCTTAAAATCTACAGGTGGCTTTAAATTTCTGCTTGAACTGGGGTGTGGAAAAAATGCATCAGACTTTGACTTGAAATTCATCAATCACAATGGCAACATCCAGCTGTATCAGCCAGAAATACAATCTCATTTTTTCAGATTAATTTAAAAAAAGCCAAAACTCCTCCCCACCAAATTCTGTAACTTACAATGAGAACAGAATAGAAATTACAAACAGAATAAAATCTGTGATTCTAAAAGTTACTATTTAACTGTCCTTTAACTCTCTGCCTGCCTATATTACAGACACTCACGGTCCCTTTACTTTAAAATTCTTAAACTCTCATTTCTTTGTGCATGCCTAGAACCGTGCCAGTTTTATTACAGCTCAGCAGTTCCGAGATTACTTTGTAACTCCATTCAATCAAAACACAAAGCAAGAAATTCTTCTTCCAAAATATCACTATGGTCGATATGAAGATATTTTTCACTGTTAGCTTAGCACAGTGACAGAAATGGACTGCTAACGAATATTTTTCTGATGTTATTTTCATTAAACTAAGCTGGAAGAAAGTGTTCTCATTTCTGTAAGAATGAGACAGTTAAAAGAGCTGCCCAGCTGGTAGAAGGGGCAAATTCATTTATTTTCCTCACTTAAAATTATTCAAAATAACATTCCATATGGGAATAGGTTAACCATCTGGCTATATCTGTTTTATCTGACTAGGGAGTGGTTGGAAAATCTTGCTGGGAATGGAAAAGTCTTGAACTATTATGCATGTTCTAAATTGTTATTCTGAAATTTATTTATATAGACACTAACAAAAATTTGACCATTTCTGAAACAGCTATTATATTTTGTTTCTTCCCTTTTTCAAGTGACATCCTAGTCCCTTGCATTCAAAATTATTTTTTTTTCTCTGCTTCAGTGATTCTTGCATTCTCTTCTGCACATCTTCAGCAGAAGAGTAAGAAGACACTGAACACACAGCAGACTGTTCTCTATTGGTGAGGAAGCTCTTCTTGGGGAAAACAATTGAATCTAATTCTGTCCATATATACCAATATTTGAACAGGTTGGCAACTGTGGGAAAAGGTCAACCACCTCAAATTTAGACATGATTTCAAAAAAAGCACAACTGTAAAAAAACAAATTGAGAAGCTCTCTGCTCTCAAGAAGTGTTCTGGAAGTTCTCAAAGTGCTTAGCAGCTGAACACTGACTTCTTCAAGTCGGGCAAGAAATGAAAGTCTGCGATTTTGGGATTGTATATATATACTAGAAACCTAGGCAGTGCTAGTAACATTTCTCAAATTCCACCTAGGTGGTTGATTGAGCATAGCTTCACTCACTTGCAAAATTCATTCACCCTCAGATGCCACAGCACGTATTTGAAATGGTAGTTAAACTGCTCGACCCAAGAAACTATGCCTGAAGAAAAGTCTAAAGAGCTATCTGAAGTCAAAAACTATGCAATAAAACATATTAACAATTAAACATCACAGATACCATGACATGAGTGTTAGAGCTCATGTTGTGACCCTGATAAATTTACTAGTGCAGTTCTGGCAACTCCACATTCTGGCTAAATGTGAGGGTAATTTTAGAAGTGTAGTAGTTTTGTCGTCCATGATATCTCTCTATACAGTATTTTCTGAGATTTTCTTCAAGCCCTGTTGAACTCACATTTCAGCTCTTTATGAACAGGAACATTTCAGGCTTTTCTCTTCTACTTGGGTACCATTTTCCATGAAGCTTGAGGAGCTCAGCATATCTGAGATTACTGACCTTTTGTCAAAAACAGTTGAAATTAATTGTCAGAAGCATATGAGGATAACAAACAAACAGACATAACACATACACACAAAGTTAATAAATCCTAGTTTGACCAGGAAGTAAGGCTAAAATTAAATTTAAAAAATATACCAAAATTGGGGTGCTTTTCTTAAGGGATAACTCATGGTTTAGATCTTTATATCAAACTGCATGCTGACTGACTCTGTCTGACACCTGGCGATTGCTTTCTTGATGCCTGACACTTAACTTCTAGCTCCTGCTGCCTTTCATTTGAGTTGAAGTTTGATCTCCTGGCACCTGAAAATCCTGACTCCTAGAATGTTGATAAAGAATATTCTTTACAGAGGTAAGAAAGAGTGAAAGTGAAGAGACTTGGAATTATTTGACTAGAAATAACACCAGGAAATGAAAAATTAATGGTTTCCCAGAAAATGAATTAAAATTTCTCCTGGTGATTTGAAAAATAGATTCTAAAGTATTACTTATCCATTATTTCAACATCACAGACTAAAAGTCCAAGGTAATCACACTATGTCTCTAATAAAAGAAAAACTTAAGTAATATGAAAATTAAAATGGGGGAGGACTTTAAATGAAAAGCAGAACTCAAGGCTTTCTTCTCATCATCAACACATTAGCAATAAAAATGGAAAAAAGATCCTAATCATATGAGGTAAATTCTAGCTACCTTTGCAGTGATTTGACATAATAAAACACAATTCAGAATGGCAAATAATACCTAGAGGAGAGAACGACCTCATTTACTGCTGATTTTCCCTGGTGAAGCTTATTTTTTTAACTGTAAAATTACATAAACACAGAATTATGCTCCTAACCTTGCCAAGGCGTTCTTCTGCCTTATGGAGTGTTGTGATACATAAACCTAAATCCAGTTGAGACTGAGAAATTATTCTTTACTTGGCTCTGTACCCTGAGGCAGCTGTTAGAGTTGGCACTCTCAAACATGCCTGACAGACACAGTCTGAAAATGTATAGCAATCTCCAAATTTATGCAGATGTCCAGATGTTAGAGTGCTGATTGAGACATGGATGATGAAGGTTTAGTTTCATGATCCTTCCTGAAAGTAGGAAGTTTAAATCCTAATTTCCCACTTCCATTCAAAAGACATAACCTTGAGGGTATATATTTCTACGGCAAAAGATCACTGACTAGCTCTGTTACTGAAATCATATTTCAATTCAGAAGACATTTGATGAGAAAATGCACACAAAACAGTATACTTCATTAATCTGGTAGATTATCATGATGGAAGTATTACTAGAAATGTGTCTTTTGTGTAATATAATAGTATTTAATATAATAGTATTTAAAGTGGATGATAGAGTTCAGATCACCTTTGTATGCTTTATTCATAATAATGCTCTTCCTTTCTGCTTTAATGGTTTGTTTGCAAACAAGCGCACATCTTCACCAGGTATCTGGATAATGTGGTGCAATTTAAAATACAACTCTGTGTCCCTCCCAGCAAAAGGTCTTTGCAGGCATAAATTAAAAAGAGAGAGAGAGAGAGAGTAAAGTAGTACCAAGGCATATTTGAGGCATATTTGAAGCTAAAACCATGAAACAGGTATCAAGATTCACCCTGTGTTTAACATTTCCAGTTGACGACTGTAGAGAGTGTGTTGGATGCATCATATGCTGACATGTCTTTTTCATGTTTATATTAACAAATTAAACTCTTCTAGGGAATGTATATATGCTCTGGAACTTCAGCATCTATTTCATTTGATTTTATATTTTTATAGTGAGCCTTGACAATTTGTCTTGAATCAATTAACACTTTTCCAAATAATTTCCGAGTATGGTTCAGGAGTTATGGCATGCTACAGACATTCTTAATTATCATTTTGGGTGTGTTTTCCTTTTCTGGAAGATGAACGAATTCAGTGATAGGGACAGACACATACAAGGACATTTAATGCCTGTCAGCCTCAATGTCAGCTATTGGTTCTGGAAAAATTCAGTATAGTAGTATAGATGTAGCTTAAAGCTACTGATACATGTTTTACAGTACTCAGATTTTTATTTTCACTGTACTACCTGTGAGGTCCCAAGTGATTTGCCAGTGATCTTCTTTGGAACTGTTCCTAAAAAACTTGCCCAAATTGACCCAAGAGGTCCATTTGTAGAAAAAAGAAGAGAAGACAAGGAGGACTGTCATCTTTCAAATGAAGAAATGATTTGTCTTTCTGACGTTTTTGCAAAAGATGTTCAAGAGAAGAAAGAAAGGCTTTGCTTAGTGAATGGGAAGTGGAAAATTATTCCATACTAAAGTAAAAAGTCAGCAGCATAAAATTGTCTGAAAGGAATAAAGGATTCAGAAGAGTTCAGAAGGTGAAGAACAGGTGAACATTCAGAGCATATTTAAGAAAATAATTAGTAATCAGACATGAAGTAATATAATGGAGAATCTGGCTATAAATAAATGTGATTAAGATTGTGATGAAAAATTTAGAGGACACCAAGTTAATGTTAGTTTTCCAGAATAGAGTGATGTATTTCACTTTGATACTTTGAAAAAAATGGACAGAGGATGGTGAAGAAGCTGTATGGGAAGAGGCTGGAACTGTCAAGACAACAGATAACAAATAAATAGACCAGAGTATTGGCTGGGAGAACAAAAACAGGAGAGGTATTTTACACTGAAGAGTGAGTGACAAGACTTTGACAGAGTTAGCTGAATAGTGGAAGTCTTGAATTGGAGCTCAAATAAACAAGAGCCAATATCAGTGTTCTTTCCTTGAGACAAGTCTTCCATGCATGGTGGTAGTGTCAGTCAGTTCAGTCAGTCCCTCTGTGTCTATATGTGTATGTCAGTCATCTAGTCAACAAATGTAGATTTTTAATTCTGAAAGTATTGGATTTTAAATATTTTATCCGTGTACATAAAGACTTGTAAATATATACATCCCTCAGAGTACTTATATCACAGTAGAGATTTTTTTTATATAAAAAAGCAGGAAGTCTGAATGAAAGTTTGGCAAACCAGTCTATCAAAGAAAAAAAATACTTTGTTTAGTTACTAATGTATTTCATGCCAATTTCATTTTCATAGTACCATGTTTACTGCAGAACTTGAAAAACCTGTATTCCAAAGTTTGCTTCCTTTTTTTGTTGCTTTTTTTTTGTTTTGTTGTTTTCTTTGTTGTTGTTGTTGTTTTGTTTTGTTTTGTTTTGTTTTGTTTTTGTAGGTTTTTTGTTAGCTGTAGAATGTATTCTGTCATGGAATTAACCAAATTTTGGGAAAAACCAAAAACAAAGCCTTTTCAACACCAGTCTATGATGGAAACCATTTGGAGGGAGTTACATATTTGTCTTTAGAATGGTGGTATTCCCTTCCATACTTCTCTTGTCTGAACCATTTCTTAGAGGTGGAAGATTTTTTCATTATTTCTGTGATTCTCTTCTGCAGATTTACCAAGAAACTCCACTCATGGCTCAGAGGCCCATTCTGTCACTGGCTAAACAAATATGAAACAGTCAGTTCCCAGTTTAAAAATGTGTGACTGATGCATAAAGATCCAAATAAAGAGATCACTGACAGGGAAGGGGCAAAGAAAACGTGAGATAAATCTGGTTAAAGCTTAAAGACATAGTCAGAGCCTCTCACTACACAAATTTTATCCCATTTCATTTAGGCCAGAGATTAAGGTTCAATGAAAGGTGTAAAGAATGAGAGTGAGGTGGCTTTGTTGCTGTTCACAGGGAAGCTCATGTACAGCCAGAGGTCTGTGGAATCAGTCATCTAAGTACTTGTTTCAAAAGAGCATGAGCGGAAAGGTAGTCATTTTAGTTTGAGTGGAAGAGGAAAGCAACATTTCAATACTTTAAGAGAAAAAATAAATTAGAAGGAAAAATTTATACAAAGATGCTGGAGAGAAAGATGATCTAATAGAAAGCTGCAAAGGAAATAATGACCCTAAGTCATTGTAACTTCCTTCCAGTAGGATGGTCATTACAGATTTGAATTCCCTATTACCCTTCAATCAGACCTTATTTAGAATCAAATAGGCAGGCTAATCTCAATTTTTTCTTTTACAGGCTTAAAACCTTATACATAAACCCTGGAAAACATACTTTCTGGTGAATAGCCAGCTCTTATTTTTACCTCATTCACGTACAAAAAGTGTTTGACTTAACAAAGAATATGTTATTTGAGGGATAAAAGGAAAATGTAAAAAAGAGCATAAGCAGGATAGCATGCAGTCCCCCAACTGCTCTATTTATCATGGGCCTTTCCTATAATAAGGCAATTCCTAAGTCACCTATTTCTTTCTCTGCTTTCACAGCAACATGTACCTCACAGTTGGGATTGTTCAGTCTTGCTGGATAGTAAAGCCCTACTGCTGACCTTATGGTGATGTGACCTGCATTGCTCATCATGACAATCCCTCACTGCTGCTTGTTATGTTACCTGCTCACCATTTTTCTCCCCTCCTTGTTCTGCTAGCAGCTTTTGTAGCTATTCCTAGTGTTTATAAACTCTTAACAAGAAATCAGAAAACACTACAAAACAGGGGTCTTGTAATATACAAGTTATTCTTAAGTACACAATTTTTTCTTAAGTTAAAAATACCTCTTAAACTCACTATCTTGTAGAAAATATTTTCCTGTCTTTATGTTTTGTTTTTTTTTTTTTAATAAAAGCAGTAGCTTTTGGACCCTGTTACAGAAACCCTTTTTCTTAGGTTAAATGTTCACTCTGTTTGCATACATTTAAATGGCAATTATTCCTGTACACTGTTATCATCAGAAATGTCTTTTTACATTAGGGTATTAGCAGAAGCTGTTTCCAAACACAAAGAAGCAATATATGCAAACAAATAAGCTGCAAGTAGGCTGCTGGAGCATTTAATTTGTCTTTTCTTTCCACCAGATGTCAATAGAGTGCTCTTTCTTTTTGGGCTTCCCTACCACTTGAAAATTTGGAATAAAGAATAGCAGGGCTTTGATTTTTGCTTTATCCCTGAACCACAAAGCCTACATCCCTATATATCCCTGAAATGATATATAAAGAGAATGAGGACCAAGAGGTAAGGTTGTTGCTAAGGTAGAGAATGTTTTTTGTTTACCAGATCAAGATTAGACTCTGTGGGTGCTGAATTGAAATAAAATTTCTTCTAAATAGAGCCCTGAGAAATCAATTGTAGCCAGCAGTTAATGGCCAGTTTGGAACAGCTTGAGGGAAAGCCAAGAGCACTTAAAGCTCCAGCAAATTAGTTATTAACTGTGCTAATTAATGGTATTGCAGAGATTATTGCTATCATAAACTGTAATCAATCAGGTTTATCATTGTGTCAAAGAAAAAGTTTGCAAGTAACAATATCTTCTGGATACAGCTCTGCACTTCCACTTTTAATTAATATGATAATCTGAGTAGGCCAGGATGCTAAATTGTACTTTCCCTTCCCAGGCAAATATGATCATGCATATGACCCACAATAATAAGTACCTCATGATAAAATGTGGTCAGATGAAATGATAAATACAATGGCAAAGGCATCAGGGGGCTTGTCATGATTTACAGGAAGATCATACAAATAAAGAGCACTAACTGTGGCTGGATTCACTGTTGTACTTTTCCTAGTAATGCAAAGTTGTAAATTTGAGTAATTCATGGCTGCTTTGTTGATTCATCTCTGAAAATTTCAGTGCATATGTAACTTCTGCTTACAGAGTGGCTTGCTAAGCGCTGCATCTCTGTTCTCAAGTGCAGTAATTCTCTCTTAGCCCCAGGTGATGCACTGGCTAGTTTATACCATGAGGGAGGTTTGTGAACTGTTGCTTTAGCAACTGGGTCTGCTACGTGGTTTCTGGAAGAAGAAGACTTCTTGCCATGGGTTTGGTTTGGTTTTTTTAGTTTGTTTGGTTTTTCTCCAAATGAGAACCTTATCCAAAGCCTATCCTCTTATAAGTGGTTTGCAGTGTAATTGGCCCTGTGCAAGAAATGTGGACAATAATACCAATAGAGTATGGACCAAACTGTATGGACAGAGGCACCAATAAAATTAGTACAGGTTTGCATTATGAAATATATCCACATTTTCAAGTAGATTCAACATGTCTTTTGCTTTGGGTGCTATATTTCTGTTGGCTTCTGTTGCATATACAGTACTAATGTGAGTCTCCAGTGTTGCAATGTGGAAGGAAGAGGGATGCAATTGAAAATTGGGACCACCCCTTCACAGAAATAACACCGTAGAAATGACCTGACTGCCTCATTTGGGCACCTTACAAGCACAAGTCAGATGTAGGTGCTTCATGGGATTCGGAAGCCAAACAATAGTGATTCAGGGACTGCTCCTTGTCTTCAAGGCCTAAGGGTACATGCTGTCTTACTGTCACACTATTGAGACCTATCTATCTTTACAAACTTTTTGCAGCCTTGCTATTGATCATGTGTTTCTGGACCTCTCCTTGACCTAGAGGCTGAGCCTGTGGTCCAGAGAGGTAACTGTGATTTTGGTTTTTTTTTTCAATCACAGGTCATAACTTCTAAAATAATAACAAAAGGTGTCATTCAGTATGATTTTTAGGGTAGCTGTTACCTGTTACAAGAATGTTGCAGAAGAGAAGATGAGAGTGCAAAACCCTTAGGATGTGCTGGAATACTGTTTGGGACAGAGGAATGTGGACAGATGTGACTCTGTCCAGTCACATTCATAGTGCCATTCGACAGCAGCTCATAGAGCAATGACTGCCGTGATCTCTGCCCAAGGATACCTCTTGAGACACCCAGGTGGAGTGTGCACAGATGAGAGATCTAACAATTATGCAAAATAAGTAATATAGAGGTGCAATTTGTGATATTGCTCCCTGGCTCTCTATTTAGCAATATAGATGTAGGCACATTCAGTCTGCCCTTAACCATGTTCCCAGTTCTAGTTTAAATTAAAATTACCGATATGGATTAAAATTGAAATGTTAACAAAGAATGGAAAACAATGGCATAATTATTGTAGAGATGCTCTTGCTGCTTTTTCTAATTGGATTTTAGATCAAATTCATATTAAACAAAACGATCAGTGCTGACACCTAAAATCTCCTGCCAGTTAAAGCATTTTATGCATTGTAAAGTAGGTGGGATAGTTCAAATCAGTATTAATCTTGGTAAACACATGCTTACGATATGTCATGCAAACCAAAGGGAGAAAGGATAACTAAGCCCCAAGTGTGTGTGTGTGTGTAAGTGGGATTACATAATTTGTTGCGGACAGTTTTTTTACTTCCTTAGCAGGAAAAATATGGATCATGGCCATGACTCATAAACTGTGAAGAGTTAGCATTACTGGACGAAATGAGCACTAAAGAGATGTTAAATGGTTTAGAACAGAACAAAGAAAATAGAAGTAACAAGATTTGTGTTAGCCACCAACCTCACCATTTGTGCATCTTTTAAAACAGCTATTCATTACTGCTTTTCTCAATGTGTTTAATTATACTGATATCTGGTAGATATCTCTTCAATTTCTTCTGTCACAGAAACTTGCTGAAACTGATCTTTTACAGCTTGCAGTCTCTAAATCACCTTAATGTCTCCTTTTGTTCCTGGTTAGTTCATAGATCTACTGCATTCCTCAAAGATTTCTTAATTCTGATATTGTTAGACATGTTTTCTTGCTTGGTTTTTTTGCTGTTCTTGTGATTTTTCTTTTCAGACATTTCAGATGCTTGAAGGATAATCAGGAGATTGAAAAAAGCAAGACCTGCTAAAGAAGTTTGGACCATAAACTAAAATTATTATTTACAATGTAGGCTAGAGATTGGTCTTGATTATTTCTTCTTCTGTCAGAATAAAGATTTTAATGTGAAGGAAATTGTCCATAACCTAATCTCATCATCAATTCACTTTTCCCGATAAATTGAAAAGTAAAAGAAATAGCACCAGCTGCTGAAGGAAGCCAATGAGCTAGCACATTGAACATTTTTTTATAATTAAAAATAATTTATCTTAGTTTATAATGTGCTTACATTAACTTGTAGGACATGTATTTTGTAAATATCTTAGTAAGAATTTTACTCTTAATGGATGAATTGAGTGTAATATTAATATAACGATAAACTTTCCTTGCACTTAAATTGGAATAAATCCATACTAAAGTATTCTACCAATGTTATGCTAGTAATTCATTAGGTAGAATGAAGGAAGTGTTTTCCTTACTAATCTAATATCTCTTATTAATAAAAGGTAGAATATTTAATGAGATAAAAAAGCCAAAACCAGACTTATATATATTTTAAAAATTTTGCAAGAAACTGCCCTGGCAGATAAACTGTAGGTATCTAGACTTAAATGATAGTATTTAATATATATTGTGCAACTACAATAGTATACTCAGAATCAATTTGAATTTGGGTTCAAAAGGTTTAAACCTTTAGTCATGGGACAGTTTGCTTTTTTGTTGTTGCTTTTTTTTCCTAAATAAATCTTTCTTCTTCAAGGACTTACAGAATATAGAATAAGCTGAGTTGAAAGGAACCCCCAAGGATCATCAAGTCAACTCCTGGCCCTGCACAGGACCCTCTCAAAGAGTCACACCATGTGCCCAAGAGCATTGTCAAAAAACATCTTGAACTCTGTCAGGCTGTGACCACTTCCCTTGGGAGGCTGTTCCAGTGCCCAGACTCTTCTGGGTGAAAAACCTTTTTCTGATATCCATCCTAAACTTCTGCGAGCGCAACTTCAGGCCATTCCCTCAGATCCTGCCAGTGATCACCACAGAGAAGAGATCAGTGCCTGCACCTCCTCTTCCCTTCAAGAGGAAGTTGTAAGTGCAATGAGGTTTCCCCTTGGTCTCCTCCAGGCTGAACAGATCACATGACCACAGCCTTCCTCATACAGCTTCCCCTCATGGCCCTTTGCAATCCTAACTAACTTTCATCTAATTATTTTAAGTTTTAAAAAGTTACCTACATAATTTATTTAAAATATAATGGGGATTGTGTTCTGAAAATATCCAGATTTTTTTTCTGTGTATTTCAGTAGTATGTGAAGATTTTTATAATCCAGAATGTTTGCTTTAGAATGAACGGGTTATTTTTACTCTAAATGACTCATCTTTGTCCTCTTCAGGATTTGGTATTTGTTAACTATAAGGCATACAGTTTCAGTTTTCCAGCAAACTCCTTTGTCACCCAATGGCTGGATATCTTCCAAACTGGTTTATGTGATACTAATTCAAGCATTCAGTATGTTGAAATAATCTCAGCCTTAGAGTTTTTTCAAGTAATTACCTTCTTTGAATCACAGAAACAGGTCTAAACTTCTTAAGACTGGAGGTTTACTTTACTACATGAAGTGTTTGTATACCTTTTTACAGATTATAATTTTATACCTACATTTTCCTTATACTCAGAAATGCTTGTTCAGTATTTTTTCCCATCCATAACTAAATAACTAACCAAAAAAGAGCCTTTCAATTTAGCATGTTATCATGATTGGGTTAAATGCCAAGAACTTAGAGCCTCAAATAAATATGATACTTCTTGCCAGCAGAAGATGATGCAGGACAGAAGAAAAGCTGTTGAAGGTAAAAAGTGAGGGAGGGGAAAGAAGGAATAGGATTGAAATCAATAGAGTGAGAGGATGTTGGACTAGTGCCAATTCTGCTGAAGTCACGAGAAAGGCACTCATTGATTTCCTGGGCAATTGGATCAGACTCATTGTCTGATGCTACTGCATTTTTTATATTTAGTAAATGGGAGTAATAGCCAAATTTTCAAACTGCTAAATTTGATACCTTCTAATTCTCTGAAACTCCTTGGTTTGTCCGAGTGCATAATTCAGACCTTCTGACTAGCTCCCCTCCTAGCATATAGCAAATTTTGAGTTTATATATAGCCTCACTGAAGGCTGTTGGGAAGGAAAGCAGCTATACATTTCCAAGTACTTCTCTCCTGCATGGATCATGCTTGCAGCTATTGATCACTATTGCCTTGCAGGTGTTTGCTTGCTGCTCCAGCTGGTACTGAGGGAAGGGCTGCAGTTCTTACCCCCGGTTTTCCCAAGTCAGAATAGCTGGGATTGAGGGTATCAGGGGCCACTTAGAATATAGAAATGCTTTGTTGGCGTACTTGAAGTCTGTAGTATATGGTATGAAAATGGGGTATCTGGTTCAGTTAAGATGTAGGATAATATTTCTAATTCTACAAAAAATTGTCTTTTTTATTTTTTTTTTTTTTAAATTGACTGGCATTTACCATTATTTACAATTTTTACTTTCAGGTCTCAATTTTCACACCTTGCCTTGCCTGAAATGCCTCAGTTTAAGCTTCCTTCTCCCATACTCTCCCCACCTCTCCAGTACTGCATCTCTCCTTTGAACCAACAGAAAGCTACATTTCATGCATTGCAAATTGAACAGAGAGCAGCCATTATAATCTTCTGTTCACATGTAAGAACTTTTTTCTTTTTTTTTTAACTCAAATTTATATTTTTTTTTAATATGTATTTTTAAAAAATATTTATCAACATTTATTGATTAAGTGGAATGTTTATTAATAAGCCTATTGTGACTAAGTTACTATTTAGTTCCATTTATTTCATCAGGACTTCTTATCTGAATAAGGGTTATTGAATTTTGAGGCTCTTTCAGGAAGGTTATCTTCAAAACAGAAGGGCAAGACATACTATATATTTATTTATGTGGAAGATGTAATGGCTCTAAGAAGTGTTAAATGGGACCTCAGATGCTGCGAACAACAATGTAGAGTATTCGCTATGCAGCAGAAAGATGTTTCTGTGCTGCAGGCTCCTTGAGTCCTAGATGAAGTCTGTTGTGTATACACTAATTATTAAAATTATTTACCAAGCTTCCTCTGTACTGGAAGCTACTCTATGGAATGTGACAGGAGACACAAATCCACAACTATCATAGTTGTATAAAACTCCAGTCTTTGGTACATTTTAAAATAAGAACGATAATAATTCTACACATGTATAGGTTCAAATGATGAATTGGATATGAAAGGAAAGATGTGAACTCAGTGAGCTATGAAGATGTGTGTCTGTCTATAAATTTATTATGTGTATCCTTAAACCTTCAGTCATTTGATCAAATGAATAATATACTTGTGAATCAGATAACTGGATTATCTGTGTTCTCAATAGAAATTTAAAATCTCATCTAAAGAAATAAACTGTTTCACCCAATCTAGGTCCTATTTCATTCAAGCAGTTTTACTCAGAGACTATAGACTCAGGGGTGCATACACAGATGTGATTTCATATGTGGTTCCTATTTGTATCTATTTTTCACAGCAAGAAAACTGCTTGTTTTGTATGACTAGTAATTTGGTTTTACTCACACAGCCATTTCTGTAAACAGGAGCTGAAATTCTGTCCCAGCTGGGAAGTTTCTGAGTATCTGTTGTCAGTTGCTGAATATTTTGAACTCTGACTGATGTTGCAGCATCTCAGCAGCACACGAGAGCAACTCATTGCCTCATAAAAAAGGGCTTTAACCAGAAAAAAATATATCAACATGTTAGCTTGATAGTTAAAACTGTCTCTAGGGCAGTGAAAGATAGAGACTTACATTGTCTCGGGAAACAGAGTAACTTTGCTGTGTACACTCTGACTTTTTGCCTCCTCTATAAGAGAAGCCTGATCTTAGCTGTTACCACCTTACTCTGTGTAGAATTTGGATGTGCTTGGGTGCATGAGGGCAATGACTGTTCATCAAGCAGACATACATAAATATTTTAGTTTCCAAGGACATCTAGTTACACTGATTACCACAGCCTGAGACAAAGACAAAACACAGACCTGTACGCTTGCAGGAGATTTTTCAGGTAAAAAATGTGCAACATGCTATGTGATTTAAAGCAGCTCAAGGGATAGATGTCTAGTATTCATCTGCAGGGAAATTTTTAATGATAATATTAGATTGCTTTTCAAGCCTTACTGAATGTGATTTTCATTAAAAAATCTGGCATGTGCAGAAATATATTTATGGATATTCAAGAGTCTGAAGTGAAATAACAAGTTCTTGTAAAGAAGTAGCTCCAGTGGGGTGCAGATGAGAAGGGATTTTCAGCATTTCAGTGGATATGGAGACTTCCTGTTTACCTTTACACCTCAATTTATCAGCTTAGATTCCTTACAGGATTTTAAGAGGTTGTCTTCTTCATAGGTGATCCACTAACAACTTAGCTAACTAAACACATCTCTTTTGCCAGAGCTATTTTTCATTGCTTAGCTCTATGCATGAATATCTGTAAGTCTATGGTTTGCCATGGATATACTCATTTAGGCAAGCTAGGACTACAATTCGTTCATTGTAGCAGTTATAGGAAATTCACAAATGTTATGTAGCTTAATTTCTTTGATTAAAATTCTTTAGGTGTCAAATTGTCAGAATTGTAACTTTCAATTAAAAAAAAAAAAAAACTGGAAGCAATATTGTGACATAAAGCCTGTTTTTAGTATCTTCTTATTTTGTAATTGTCTGCATTTTACAGTATGCTTATCCAAATAATCTATAAATTATTTGACTTAGAACTATTGTTCATATTGTACAACTCATATAGTTTTTCAATAGTTTCCATTTTACTCACTCTCAGAAGTGCCTTCAACTAATTGCAAGAAATTCTTCCTTAGAAGTACAATTCATGCTACAATGTCCATGTGTCCCATCTTGTGTTGGATCTCCCACAAAGACCTGGTATTAACCTTTATGATAGATGTAACCAAGCTCAGCTGCATGTGTTCTTTCATTTCAGTGAATATGAAGAAATATTTTCCCCTAAGAGGCCAATATTTGAAGTCAATACTCATCCTTTTGGAAATTGTCTTATTCACCTCAGCAAAGATCAATATTTCCTCAGTGGATTGATAAGATTAAATTCATCTGGTCTAACTTTAGCCTATGCTGTATCAAATGTACATATTCTTATTTCAAATATTGCTTTTCAGACATTGATTGCAATATTCTTGGATAGCTAGTTACGATACAAGGAAGTAGTGATAAAACTCACCCTTGTTATGCAATATGTTTCAAATATTATGGTGCAGTGCAAAGCTGGTATAAAACACATTAGTTATTATAATTTCATTTTAGTAGATCTGAGTTAAGGTAGAGTACTTCAAGTTAAAATTTATGTCCACACTATTAATAAGACATTACATCTCACCTTGTACATCCAGTCATGCAAAGAAACAACTGTACATGAAATAACTCAAATTTGTATTAATCCTATAGATTGAGAGTACCTTCAGTGCACAAAAGTCGGGGCATAAGAAAGCTTAGAAAAATAAAATAAACAGAGATGCAGAAGTTTGAACTGATCATAAGCTGTGTATGTATATTGTCACTCAAATAACATAGCTAATGATGAGTGCTGCCATGTACTCAGAAAGTGAAGACTTTTAAAATCATAGTTAACTAAGGAAGCTTAGGATTTTACTAAATCTTGAAGAATTAAAAAAAAAAACAACAAATGGATGGAAATGCTGCTGTTATCCAAAGAATTTTTATACAGAAATCAGAAACTATGTAATCTTTCTGTACTCTAGAAATTACTTTTCTGTGTGCTTTGGAAAATCCTATTTTTAGTATGTCTATTGTAATCAGAAGGTATCAGAAATCATTCCTGTCATTCAGAAGGATGAAAGCAAGAAGAAACAATTTGCATGTAACCACACCTTTCCCAAACCTCTTGTTTCCAATCTATTTTAACTAAACCTTGGGATTTTTTATATTTGCTTTTGCTCTTATTAGACAGAAAAATAAAAGAGCAGAATAATCCCACTGTAAAACCTCAAATTCTTCTTTAGCAAAAAAGTAATAAGAATGCAACACTATTTGATGGCATCAAGTGATTTATCTATAACTTCTCATCCCGTTATGTCTCTCTCTTTTAATTAAATAGGTTCCCTGCATGGTTTTAAAACTAATAAATGAGTATTTCACTAGATTTTGGTACCTACAGCCTTTACAATCAAAGCTTGTTTAAAAAGACAAACTCTCACTTCCTGAAAAGAACTACAGCTTAATAGTGGAATATGGTTGCTTTTGTATCACATACTGTGCAGCAGTTTCAGTAGGGAAAGAATAGGATTGGGAATGCAGGTAGTAAATTAGATTGATGTGTTGTCCTCGACATACTGGCATTTTCATTTCTGAGGCCTACCAAGTCCAAAACAAAACCATTTTTTATACTTGTTCAAAATCTCTAGAGAAATGACTTCAGGTGGTCTCAGCCCAGTTTTTCACATACAAGAGGACACATCAAAAAGCTGTCTTGGTTGATAGTAATTCATCACTTTCATCTGTGGAAAATCATGGGATTACAAGCATGGAGAAAAAAAAGTACTGCTAAACACATTTTTTTCCCACCAACCGTGTGTCTCTGGCCCATTTCGCATGAATATATGAGCAGACATGTCAAGGGAGGCAACGTAGATCATGTCTTCATGATTATCGGGGATTGTTTTTTAATTCATCTTTCCTACACCTTGTCTCTGACTGAATCCAAATATAATTAAGCAGAGTCTCAAAGTATGGAAGGCAAAACAACAGGAGTTGCAACTTTAAGAAGAACAGATAATGAAAAATGTAAGTCACTAAAGAACACTGATGAGATGTTAAAAATGTAATCAAGCAGTATGTCATTGTGTATGCTTTAATTCCTTTTATCTCTTAAAATGACCTTGGGAAAATTAGAACACTTGAAAATGTTACATCTTCAATGAGTTTCTCCCTGAAGTTTAATGAATGAGACAAATTATTATATTCAAGTTAAAAGAATTCTCTGAGGAATACCTATTTCAAGAACACTGTTCAGTTTTCAATGGTCACACCACAAAGTGCAAAATTGCTTTGAACGGCTGTTTTTATAATTTCTACTCTTTCAGTCCTCCAGAACTCATTCCATGTAACTCCAGTGAGGAGTCATCACACTGACAAGAATATGCAAGCTGTGAGAGTGTCAATGTCTTTTGTTACTTTTGTAGTCTTCCTTTGAGACATACAAGTAACTAGCATAGGCAAAAGTGAGACAATATAACAATTCATTATATATCTGCTAGAGAAAATGAGCTCAACTGGTAATAATGATTCACACAAAGGCAGGTATTCTGTAGCAAGCCCTTGAAAATATTTATTTTAACAGAGTATATTAAGTTTAGAAACAGTGCAATCCTCTTCTGAAGTATTTGACTATGCGTAAAATGAAGTAATTAATATCCTATTTGCTAAACATTGTTTTCAATAACCATGATACAGACAGACATCCTAAATCATATATTTAAATGCCAAAACTTGAGGTTGCGCAAAAGCTTATCACCAAATATATAATTTGCAGGTTAGATAGGAAAGAAATTTATAGGTTTAGTGTGCAACAGACACTGACAGAAAAAGTAGATGCTGTTCAAACAGCTATAATTTGGAGGGTCTGTAATGTGAATCTCATATTGTTATTAATATTATTAATGTGTAATTTGTATGTACATCAAAAAAAGGATATGAATGCCCTACTTCCTCTATTGACTGGATATTCTGTGGTAACAAAAAGAAGTCAAAGGATCTATTTATTGGAATAATATGGTAAATTAATCTTCTTCTTAGATTCCCATACACGACATTAATAGGAATATATGTTAGTGTATTATGCGCAAATTATTCTGGTAGAGACGTTTTCAATAGATCCAGTGGTTTTACGCTCTTATCACTTAGACTGTTTAGATGTGATCATGAACCTGAGAGACCCAGCAATTATGTTTGCACTTGACTTTGCCAGAATTCTCAAATCAGTTGCAATTTCTAAACAATTTGACTGTATTTGATTTTCATTAGCTACTTGAAGAGCTTGTGCTTCAGAATAAAACATTAATATTAGAGGTACACACAAACCGCAAAATCCTGATACTACTGTTGTTGATTTGGAAAACCCATAATAATCAGATTTAAAACAATGTATAACTCCATAGGGATATTGGGTGGCTAAATGTTAGCTTGTTTTGCTAATTATTATTAAAAGTAATGTAGTTTATTATTATTAGTAATAATCAATATGATCTGTATTGAGGGTAACCTCCTACCTTTTCTCTCCCCTCTGACAGTACTTATATTAATGTTTTCTGTGCTCCAATTTTCTTTGCTACCTACAGACAACATATTATAGCACTGTAAACGAATTTGTAGAGAACTGCACTACTTTGAGTAGGAAATAAAGACCAGGAGAAAGAGGGGAAAGAATGGCCTAAATTAAGTTGTCTTTGTTTCTGAAAACTGTGTGGTTGTATAACTCACCCAAAAATCTCTAAGGAAACAGGTAGAAATTCTGCTACTTACATTCATGGATGAAGGCACTTGGACACCACCTGGGTTCCTTTGTTCTAGTTTCTAAATGCCATTCTCAAAAACATTTGTTATTTCTCACAAAAAAACCCAAACCAACAAACCAACAAAAAAAAACCCTCAAACCAAACCCCAAAAAACCCCAGTAAATTACTCACATGACTATAAAAGCAAAACGTTTTCACAAAAAATATTTTCTGCATGAAGTCAATGCAACACTGAGGTGACCACCCCTGCTATATAAAAAAAATGTACTATTCTCAGATAGACAGTATGTTCCCATAAATTGATGTCCTCAATTTAGTCTGTGATAATAAATAATAAGTAATATTATTTATACTAATCAATGCAACTTGTTTTGTTTGATGTCTATATTCAGTGTAGTTGGACTATAAGCAAGGATTTTCAAGAAGAAAAAAAGAAACCAAGCAAGCCTCATAGCTTCTTTTTTATTATGTCTGTCAAAATTGATCTTATGAGGTATGGTCTTCCACAACAGTAATCATATGCTGTTGTTGTATGAATAGGCATACTATTGGGTATTTTAAATTGAAAATCCCCAGATAAGAATGAGATATGAAGACTAACAGACTAGAATGATGGGAGGGGAGATATAATATTTTTAAGTAAAGAAACCCATTCTATAATCTGACTGCTAATGGAAATATCTGGTCCCTGTCAACATCTTTAAACCAAGAGTTCTTCACATCTATACTGAAGCTATACTGTTATATACACTTTTCAAATATCTTAATTTAGCTTTCCAGTAGAAAAATTAAAATGGAATGCTTGATTTCTGATCAAGACATTGTTCAACAGGTTCAACATACTGTAGTTTCTTACAGGAGTTTTCAGGGTTCATTTAGACTCATGCAACATTCTCCAAGGACAGAAGTTAGAAAGGAAGAGTCTTTTTGGTTCAACAGGAGAAGCTGAAATTATGCTTCATGACTGTCAAAGACAACTAATATGAATTGTCCAGCTGCAAAATTTGGCCCATAGAGGAGAAAAGGCTTATGAGTCATTTGAGAAATAACTCTCTTGAGGCCTGTAGCCACACAGAGGATGCAATGTCCAAGTGACCTGAATCAATATATTTCATTGTGTCTTTTCATTTTGTTCTTATAAAAGATGAAATACATGCTGATGGAAAACCAGACCTCATGTCATATAAAATACAATCTTGATTAAAAAAAAAAAAAAAGAGAATGATTGAATGATATTTCTACACCATGCCACAGAGTTTAAAGCCCTGCAATATCACAAAAATATCTGACCTTAAGAGCAGTTTAACCCAACAGGCAAGAAATAAGGCAAAAATGCCAGGAGCCTGAGGTGAATGAACCAAATGCTCCTAACAAAAGCGAAACATAAAAAGGGAGCATACCTTCAAGTTCTGCCCTTCAACCAAATTTCTGGAAGAAAACCCATGGCAGTGCACCTGAAACCCCCTTCCCACAGCTGGGCAACTTGTCCAGAAGAATGCTGGGAAGGACAGCAGCAAAATTCTTACTAAAACTGTGATAAAAATATATCTACTGCTTTCTGTAAGCCTGGTCCAATCATGTTCAGGATCTTCATTAATGGTCTGGATGATGGGACAGAATGTGCCTTCAGAAAGTTTGCTGATGACACCAAACATGGAGAAATGGCTGATATGTTCAAAGGTTATGTTGGCATCCAGAAGGACCTCAATAGGCTGGAGAAATGGGCTGACAGGAATCTCATGAAGCTCAACAAGAAATGCAAAATCCTGCACCTGGGGAGGAAGAGAATAACCTCAGGCAGTATATTTTGTTGGGAAAGCTCTGGAAAGGAGATTTGCAGAAAAGATCTTTTGGGAGATGGATAACAAGTTGAACAGGAGCCAGCACTGTGCGCTTGCCACAAAGAAGGCTCGTGATATCTGAGGCTGCAGTAAGCAAAGTATTTCCAGCAGGCTGAGGGAAGTGGTTCTTCCACACCACTCTACTCAGCGCTGATGGAGCCATAGCTGAAGTACTGTACCAGGACAGGAGTGCCATGAACATACTGGAGAGAGTTCAAGGAAAGGACACAGAGATGATAAAGGTGCTGAAGCAACTATTTTATGAGGAAACACTGAATGGGCTGGAGCTATTTAGCCTAGAAGAGAGAAGGGTCAGCGGGGTTTGGTATATAAATACTTATAGCGGGGGTGAAGATAGGACAGAGCCAGACTCTTCTCAGCAGTGCCCAGTGGCAGGACCAGACACAATGAATCACAGGAGGTTGCTTCTGAACATTAGGAAACACTTTTCACTGTGAGGATGACTGAGCACTGAAATAGGTTGCCCAGAGAGGTTATGGAGCTGCCAACCTTGGAGATGTTCCAAAACTGTCTAGATATTTTCCTGGGAAATTGGCTTCAGGTCGCCTTGCTTGAGCAGGGCTGCTAAACCAGATGACTTCCTGAGGTCCCTTCTTGCTCAGCCCTTTCTGTGATTAAATGAAAATTCTTTGTGATTTAATTTGTTGTGCTTGTAAATCAAGCAAATTAATGACTGTGAAATTTTCTCTGCACCCTCTTAATTCCCTAGAGCAAAAGTTCTTTCAGCATTTAACCGTGGTTATAAAATGCCTTTAAGCACTTGGTTTACCAACATATATCCCTCTTAGAATTATTTCAGAGAAGTCTTGAATCTTGCATTCTGTATTGTTAAAAGACTTTACGAACCAAAAAGACCTCTTCAAAGCTAAACCAGCACTTAAAATGAGTGGGATTAAAGAACACAGGGTCTGGTCACATCTGCTTCATTCTGAACAAGTTTGTTATTGCAGTCTCTAGAAGCTGAAAACAGCAGAGGACTCATACTGAGAAGCCTGGTAAATTACAGTTGTGCTAACGTCCTTGGTGACAGATATTGCAAGGCCCCTGGAAGAGAAATAAACAATCAACATGATTTAACTGTGCAGTTGGAAATATTGTCCAAATATGTCTAAACATGGTCCACTGCTGAAAATACCTCTCAGAATTTAGCCTAATCTGCTGTTTGAGGGCTGTGTATACAGAAGAGCAGGGAGCCTCTCTATAGTGCTGACATTTTTTGTTTTCCTATAGAGGTGTTGACACATTCAGCATAAGGTATGAATGAAGATGACTTCTGAGCAACTGGTGCATATCTTACAGCCACATTGGCCTAGGAGCCAGTGCAGAGATCAAGTCACTAGGGGCCATAGTGCTAAAAAAAGGTATGAATTATCAGCAACATAACTTCACCATAATTTTTCGTCTCAAAAATATTTTCAAGGAAGTGATGCTGGTCTAGGAGTCAAATAAACTAAATGACCTAAAATAGTGTGTTTTTCCGTATCAGATCTGATCAATAGATCAGCTAAATCAGAAATTTTCTTTCAACTTAAAAAGAGAAATCCCTTTTAAAAATTACACTGCTGTCAAAATACTTGATTGGCAGTTATATTTTTGGGAAAACCACAGTTAAACTAACTGACTGGACTTGTTCATCTGAATCTGTTTCTCTTCATTTAGGTGATATTTTCACACCAATGTGAAAAAAAAAACCCAAAAAAATACAGTGGGAACAAAAACCTGCTTTTAACTCTTAAGACTGTCTACAGTTTCAGTGGATGGTATTTCAAGTGAACACAAATATTGGTGTGCATCTTCTAATGTTTGACCCCTTTCTAATTTTTGGTGTGTTATTTGACTTTCATGTGCATTTCATCACTATCTGAAAAAAGACCTTGATTTTCCTTAAATACATTTATTTTCATGTATTATCAAATGCATTTTTATTAACAGATACTTCTTGAATGTCAAAGACAAATACTAGCTATGACAGATCTTCTTTCTATAGACAGCCTTTACTGTAAAACAGCTAGTTTTGACTGCCTTTCCTCTTAAATAGGCTATTGATCAAAAGTATGTATCTTAACATTTCTTAGGCTGCACATTTCCAAAAGTTTGTTGTTTGTTTACTCCTATGTCATCACCTGGTTTTCCTGGCTGTTCAGTGAATTGGCAATAGTTTCATAATTTTTGTACAGTGGTGAAAGATTCACACTCTACTTTTTTGCATCACTACTGTGAACTCAACAACAGCAAAAGAAATGTTTTTAAACTTTTGCGTCACACTGAGACCTTAAAAAAATATTGCAAGGACATGGGCAATTGCAAAGAAATAGTCATCTAGTGGCACTTAGCATACAGCTTTTAGTGGCCTACTGCTCCTAAGATTTTAACTTCACAAATCTTTGCTCCTTAAGATCCTTCAGCTCCTTTATTGCTGAATGAATTCATGATATCTGTTGTTTTTCTTTTTTTTCCCTGTGGTAGCACATAATAAATAGCTTATTTTTATTTACATAGTTCCCATGCTGGTCCAATTAATTCATCAGATTTGTATCTGGGATGTCATTTCTGATTATTCATTCTGGACTAATTGGATTTCAGGGGCCTCTATTGGTCAATCACTTTTTCCTTGTGTCATCTTCCAAAAAGTCTTAAGCATGTGATTCCCCAGTTGGTCAGGAAAATCTAAAAGCTTTCTCTAAACTGCCATTGTAGTAAAAAGAAATCTCAACTTTGAGACAAGAGATAATTTTGATTTACTTTATGAAATATTGTAGCAGAATATTTTTACTATTATTTTTTCTTCTTTATCTTTTCTGAATATACAAAAAAAGGAAAAGAAATAGATTACTTAGTTTCGATACTAGATTTGTCTTACATGTTGTCAACAATGTGACTCAGTTTACATGTGCTGCAGTGAACATATCTGGTGTTATACATGGTATTATAGAGTCAGAGGATTTGGGGGTATTTTTGGTAGTTGTTGGATTTGGGTTTTTTGCGTTTCTTTTTTTTTAATTGACACTAGAAAAATAACGAGGCTCACATTGTGTGAGGAACTTAAGTTCCCCGGTGATTAAGAAGCCATTTAAGATATATTTATCATTCTGCAGTTTAACAAATTTATAGAATTAAGCTTTTGCATGACTTCATCCTTTGAAACTTGTACCAGAAAGTCGATGTCTATTAGCATTTGCTTCTGTAAAGAATAAGCCATTATGAATTTGCTCATTGCTAATGCAATATGCTTGGCTTCTAGGATATTACTGTTCTGGCTTCTATGACTATGAGCTGTCTGTTTTACGCTTGCAGCAAGCCAAATTTTGAAGTCCTTACTGTAGCACAGAGTGTATTGCAGCCACTGGGAGATTTTACAGAATACCAACTTCATGATTTATACAACAGTATTGCTTGCTTCAAAAGATTTAAATTTCAACTCAGATGCAGGTATATAGGTACTATTGATCTAGTGTGTGGATATTGCTTATCTGACATTAGAATTTGATCCTGACTGTCTGCTTCTGAAACCCAGACCATTTTTTGATATAAAGTTAACAGATTCTTACATTCCAGTCTGGTTAGGTGGGTCTAAGGGAAGGTCCCTGAATCCATCCAGGTAAGCAGACAGTTATCTATACATTGTTGCCACGGTAACTTGAGATTTTCAAATCAGCAAATTTGAATTTTCTCCAGAGTCACTACAGTCTAGAAATTTTTCTGTGTTTTGATAAAACACAGAGATGGCTGTCTTCTGGTATATACCTTAAAAGGAAATCTAGGCTGCTTTTTAAATCTAATCCCATTTAAGTCAGATTGATCAATAAATCTATTACAGTTTGCTTAAAAAATGTGTGTTTATGCAGATAAATTAATCTAATGTGCTTGAAAACAAAAACTAGCAATATCTTTAGGAGGCTTTTGGACATAAAGTCTTTTAAGGAGAAAAAAATGTTACAAAATGTTAGTTTTATGGTGAAAAGATTGGAAGTTAAGGCTAGGGATAAATGACAAGTTTTCATATTAGAAATTTCACCTGATTATTTTCTGCTGGGAGCTTTTACTATATTCATAAATTAGATGGTGGGAAAAAAAGTCAAAAAATTAAACAAAAAACCCAACAACCCTTAATCCTGGCAATAGTGAGATAATAAAGTGGGTCAATCCCTCTCACCTCCTTTTTTCCTCCCTCTCTCTCTCTCTTTTTCTTTGTTGACCCGAGATCTGAAACATTTATGCCGAAGGACCAACACAGGATCTAAGGACTGGTGATCCTTTCTTCTCTTTCTCCCTTTTCCGCCTTCATTTCTCTCATATTTGTCTTGGCAAAGTGCAGCTGTCATATTCTACCCCTTAGTCTGTACTGAGGTTTGTTGTGAGGACCAGGGACTTGTTGAAGTGTGTTGTAAAAATTAACGGCTTGTTAGCCAGAGACTAAACAGAGGGCTGTTTGCTGGAGTTATAATGACTATATACTAAGAGCATAGGAATTCCCTGACTTGAGGACTGGTGTCTTTGTTCAGCTTGATGAGAGTTTATGATGAACCCTCTTCTGAGTGGATCGTGACAAAGGTCCCTTCAAAACCAAACTATTCTATGATATTATGATTTAGAAAGGAAATTCAGTATTGGTAAAGGCAAACTACTACAGGAAGAAGTAACTGTTGCTTTATGGAATCAAGACTACTACAGAAGACAGAATAATAATAGATTACTTTTTTCCCCATTTACTTTGTGTTACCATGCAAGCAGAGCAGAACATAACAACCTGTAAGCAGTTTGAAACCTCACACTGGTGTTTATGACACTTGCTCACTACTTGTCAAAATGGAATAAATCACAGGGTAGGTGCTGATTTTAAGGTGGGGCAATTGAGATCTTGTCCGATAGCTCTCCTCTCTTTCTCCTCAGGGCTCTTTTCAATACTTCCATAGACCAAATAATAGGCTAAGTGGACCATTTCACATTAAGTTTACCTAAAATTAGCCAGATGCCTAACGAAAAAAAAAAAACAACCCAAACTTCCTATCTATGCCAGTACTTTGGAGTAACTTGGCCCTTTCAGTATCTAATATATATAGTGTAGTAATAATGTATTTTGGCTCGACTTATGTTCTCATTTAACAGATACTCCTTTCAGTTTGGATCATTAGTTTTATATCTCGTACAGACTATTTCCAGAATAGAGTAAAAGTTTAAACATGCCACACCATATTAGGCAGGCCTCACCATATTAAAGTAAAATTAAAGAAGAATGAAAATATGAAAATTTAAATTAGACAAAGCAGCCATGAACTGCCAGCTTTTTCCTTACTACTAGAGTTATAATGAACAATATCATCATTGACTTAAAAAATTCCCCATTTTTTGCCTTACTTGCCAGTGAAACCAACTCATGTTAATTAGAAGTTTCAGATCCTTTTTTATTTTTTGGTAGATTACTTTCTAATCCATTTCTTCTTTTTTGTTGGGATTTTAAGTACTGTTAAAAAACATGAACCATTAAAATTTCAGTATTTAGTTAGTACATTAACACTTTTTAAGTGAATAAAAATAAGGTAAACGTAGTAACTTTGAAAAAAAAATAATGGATTCTAAGACAAAAAAGGTGTGACTGGAACTTTTTAAAGTTTTTTTTAAGTTTTCAATGAGGTGAAATAGAAAAAATTGTGAAAATACTTTTCATGAAAATAAACTTTAAAAATTTCATTACAGGAGAATGAGGATAATATTGTCCCACATTTAGATCATCTATGGATGCATTTTCATTCTTGATGAGCAGATTTTAATAATTTTATTCATTATATTCAAGTTTAGAACTTGAAGTCCTATGAAATGGGTATTGTGGTGAGTTTAAATAAAATTTCTATTGAGGTCAAAGTTGAGAAAGGGTTTCATTTCTATTGCTAGTTAGAGTATCTTTTCTATATATTCCATTAATACAACAAATGATAGCACAAAAGTGCATCTTGTTTCTGAGAGTTTTCCAAAACTGATTTCCCAAGAATTTCAAGAGAATATTCCATGCTAACATTTTAATACACTTAAATATTTTAACAATATTTACTATTTTTTTTTTCTGGAATAAAGTTAAATAGAACAATCTGTTATAAACTCAGAGATGACCAAGTTCCATGCTGAAGTGTCATGAAGTCAAAAATTGGTTTCAAATTCATTTTAAGTTTTTCTAAACAAAATTATTCTGAATTTCAGTCTAATAAAGACAGTATAAAATAAGTAATTTTTCTATAATTTTGAGAATTCTACTGCAGACATCTGGCATAATTGTTGAGTAATTGTTAACTGGGTCTTTTGAAAGATACTTCTGCTTTTATCCCCACTAAACATAATGACTGAAATATTTTCCCTGGGAATGGTGGGTCTGGGAGAGGAAGCCTTCCCTGGGAACCTGGATGTCACCCACAGAGACCTCCCAGCACTGAGTGCCCTCACATCAACCCAATGTGGTTTGTTGCTTGATGTCCCTGAGTGATCCTTCAGCTTTAGGGTGGAGTGACATGACCTGCTGCTACCCTGAATAAGAATCTTCTGTGTGTGAAATCTCCTGAGATTAGCTCAGATGGTTAGAGCATGGTGCTGATAATGCCAAGGTTGTGGTTTTGTGGTCCTTCACCACTCAGAATATTCTGTGATTCCATTGTGAGTGCCCACTTTGGATCATCATCCTCGTCCATGTAGTAATGATATCCCCAACAGGCACAGTGTAAATATTATTGGAGCTGATAATTTTTGGTGATTTTGGTTGTCAATTAAAATTTGTCTGAGGTTGTTATCTGAATGAAGAATTTTTTTCATGCTCCTACGTGACACCTTCTCTGAATATAACTACTGAAATAGAAAATAGTATTTAAATGTTTTAACCCATTACATATTTCTAGGAGTTACTACATCTATCTTTTTAATTACTCGTGTTTGAAACCACAGAAATTTGCTGAAAGGGCCACCTGAATGTATTGATTTTAAGAGTAGCATTTTTTTTCTTTAAAAAAAAAAATTCACTATTCGTTCTCACTCCTAATTCTCTCTGTTTTTAATACGTTAATTCATTTAGGTGATATCAGTAGATCTTAGGATAAAAATATACAAATATACTTTAAAGTTATACGTGATTTTTTCAATCATGAAAGAAATCTGTGGTAGAACTGAAGTTCAGATCCAGATATCAAATTTTACATCCATTTCCAAAATATCTGGTTGTTCCTGCTGTATTACACTCATGCATTTAACTCTGTGGTCTTGGAAGAGTAGACATTATAAGAAGTTACATAGATTAGATGGAATATATTAGAATTTTAAGCATTAAGAAAATGATTCATAAGTAGGAATAGATTTATGGTTCAGACCACCTGCAAATTACATTCTGCCAGACTCTGTGAGCAAAGACATGAAACATATTCTTTGGGAATAAAACTGTTCACATGCAAATGTATATTATTCTAGTCAAGTTGTATGTCAGAGGTTATCTGCTTGTAATTAACATTTTTCTAGGCTCAAAGAGGGTTTTGTAGTGATGATATATTTTAAGTGAGAGGAAATGAAAAATAAACCATCTATCTAGGGAAACATATTTTCATTTAGTGTTGAATAAATGGGACATGAAATGCCAGAAGATATATTGGTCTCAGTGCTCTTTCTATATCCTCAGCTTGATTAGAAGTTACCAGGTAACAGAAGATGCTCATACTTAAGAAAATCAAAGGGCTCTGACAGAACAATGGAAATGATTTCCTGAAGAAAAAAGGCTTCTTAGCCTTGAAAATCTGTGATAAGAGCAGAAGGAGAAATCCCAAAACCAGGATAGATGGCAAATGTAAGTAGTAAAAAATCTCAGATTCATAAATTTTTCTTTTAGCTTTTTCATCACAATACACTAATAAGTGGTGAAACCTTTTTTATGCTGTTGTTAATGAGTAAGATGTTAAAGGGAAAAATGGAGCAAAAAGGGAGCCTATTTCAGGCATTTAAGCTTAAAACACATAATAAAAAATATGCTTGTTTGAAGTTGTTGAAGAGCCTTTAGATAATGTGGGAAAGAAATAGAATCCTGTTTCTCTTGCATGTTCATAGTAACTTGATATGCAATCTCACAACGTCTTAATTTTATATGTACACAGAAAATATCAGATTAAATGGAGCACTTAATGATCCTCTCTGAAATGTGCTCGAAAACTCAAAATACAACCTCTGGGAAAGCATGTTTTACTGACAGCCAGAAGATGTCTGTAAGGACTACTGTCAATAGAAATTCTTCAGAGGCTGTCCTTTTCCCCCTCTCTTTTATTAACTACTGTGTGTTTATTAACCAGGTGTCTAACTTCACCAAAAATCTAGGTACTAAGGAGGAAAGTAAGTAATCCAAGTCTTAAAAACAGCCAGTGGAAGCAGAATCAATGGAGAAAATGAGGAAAAGAAATGAAGAAGACAGTCAAAATTGAGAAGCAATTAAAGAAAGCAACTAGTAGAAAAAACAAGAATAGTTCAGGGCCAATCAACTATTCAAGGACAAACCTGCAAGGATACTTAAAGAACATCCCTTTAGAAGTGTATTTCACATGCTTGCTTCAGTACAATGCAATACTGAATTATAAAGATTTCCCTTCAAATACATCCCTGCATCTACCTGAGTACAAAAGAAAGAAAGCAGATCGTGATCATAGAATTTATGCCAGTGCCAATGTTTACCTGTTGCAGAGAATAACAATTATTTTTAAAAGGGGAAGTCATTATTCCTTTAGAAAATAATTTTAAAAGCATATTAGCTTGTGACAGCCATACAAATTGAAATGATTTTCTTATCACCACAGGCAGATGCATCTGCAGTCAGTTATCCCCTGATATTAACTCATGTATCTCAACTCTAGTCCTTGGGGACTGCACCTAAAGATGAGACTGCAATTGCATCTTCATGTCAATCTTTATTCTGTTATCAGAGATTGCCAATGAACACCAGATGTTTTGATGATTTTTGTGCTATAGGTGCTTGTCCACTGGGATTTGACTTGTGCTGGTGACTTGTACTTCAGCTTTAGAGCAGCTGCCAGATGATGACCTTTCAGTCCCTTATCAGCCTCTGCTGCATTCCAGCCCATGACTTGGAGGTGAAAGACCTCATACAGTCTTATGAACCATTGCAGTCCTCACAGTATACTATTTTTTTTTTAATCTCTCATTGAATTTTATACCTTGCTGTAGGCTTTGAGAAAGAAAAGGTAAAAGCAAGGCATAAAATACAACAAAAATGCAGGCATTGGTGAAAAAATGATCTTTTAAATATTTCTATCTTTTTAAAATTCCCAGTGATAAACTTTCATTAAAATTTTATTGCAAGAAAATATTTTTGTAGGTTTACTTATTCACTGAAGACTGAGTGTAGTACATTATGTTTTGGATATGTATAAATTTATCTAATCAGCTTGAAAATGACCTCAGATACTGTGGAAATGAAAATGGGTGAGCACGAAACACAAAAACCCCCTTGAAGAACAAAGAAATTTGCTATCTATATATGATGTAAGATAGTGATACAGACCTAGAGAAATTAATACATAAAGAATATAAGATGTAAAAAAAATTAAAAATTAAGGAAATATTTGAGGACCTCTTAAGGACTTCTTTTATATGCAGCTGAATTCAATAATACTCTTATCCAACTTGTCTCTTTAAAGTGTTTAATGGTTTAAGGAAGGATGTCTACAAGGAAGATGATAAAATATATGAACTGCTAAGAGTTTAAATACAGCACATTATGAGAAAACAGGGGGCTTTATATATATATTTATCAGTAGTTGTCAAAAGATGAAAAAATTCATTGTCTTAAAAAAAGAAGTTATATCAAAAAAATTATATGAGTGATTTATCCATTACCTGATAGTTTAGCAGAGCTTAATCTTTCACAATTTTAAATGTTTGTTTTTGGGATAATAACTTTATACTTCCTCCATAATCAGTTAACGGAAATAGCTATTTTTTTGGTAATGATTAATCTCATCCATATGCAGAAGTACCAAATAGTTTTGGCTTACATCATTAAAAAAAATGCTTATTTCTGCTTTGATTAGGAAGGAAGTCTGCAGTAAATAGCTCAAATATTGTTATCAGTATTAATAAAAAAATAACTGAATTGGACACCATAATTTGTGCATTTCTGAATCACCAAGAAATACACAGCAGACCATGCTTTGAAAATCACAGTAACATCACTGAAATTGGAGCAAGAGTAACATAACATCCAACCAAGTACACTTACATTAGCATTCCAAATTGTATAGGACTCTAGGGGCCATCAATATTGCAGCTTCAAGGGCTGTTTTCAATTGTACTCAAAATCAAGGTTGCTTTCTGTGCAATTAAATCATAATAATATGTGAAGACTTTTAAAAAAGAAAGGAGATGATTCTGGTAGATACCTGACCTGTTGGGTGAAGATGCATGAGGTCAGGTACATTTTCTTAACAGAGTAAGAAATAGGATATGAAGCTGAAAGTTATCTCTTTATACCAGATATTAGCAGAGAGACAATACAATTTCCATTGATCTTTTTCCAGTTTGCCAAGCATGGAGATACTTAATTTCATTGCTTAGCAGAAAATGCCCCAGCTGGTAATATTCAATCTAATCTTGAATTAATATTTGTGTTTGTTAAAAATTGCATTTATTTTAAACCATTAAATATATTGCAGAATTCAAACATCAACAGGTAGAGACCTAAGTAAATGTTCAAATATATGTACTTAGAACTACTTTAGCATAATTTCGAAGATTTTTTTTCCTGAAAGACATTTTAGCCAAATTGAATCATTTCGTAAGGTTATGCTTATGTTGTTGCAATTCAGAGAGAAAAAAAAAATATCATGTATTCCTTCTAGGACATTTCTTTCATTGTGTTGTCTTTTCTGAGTGCATTCATGTCTTCTGTGGATAATATGATTGCTATAAAACTAGGGTTCTGCCTTCCTGTTCTGAGATCTGATGTTTCCATATAATTTATTTCTGACTGTGAGAAGAAGAATTAGTGAATGTAAGTTGTGAATTTTTTGCTGAAGGTTTCTACCTCTCTCAATCAACTCTCATATGATTATATTATTTGTATATTGGCAGATAAAACAGCCCAAAATAGTAAAACAATTGGTTTGGAGAATCCTATAACTACACTGTAAGACAAGAGGTGAGGAACGTAGATTACTTTAAATTAGATTTAGCTCAGTCCTGAGAACTGAATGTCTGTAAATATGAAGAGTTTACTACTTTAATATTTTTTTGGTTTAATTTCATATGAAAAGGAATGCTTATGCACTGTATGGCTAAACTGAAATAAAAATGTGCTTTAGTTTTAATAAGACATGCAATCTATTTAAATTTGGATAGGTCTTTTTAGGAGGAATGCATGTTTAGTTAATTGTACTATTTGCAACTTACAAGTTTTACAATTACTGATGCCTCGAGTATGCATTTATGTATGCGCATAAGAGACAAAAAAGGAGAGAGGAGCACCAGAAAAAATGATGTGCAAGAAGCATTGTTGAAATTATTTCCCTGTTCTCAGACAGCAAAATTTTAAAGTTGATAAAGTTCACATGTACATTTAGCCTATAATTTTTTCTGTCTGAAAATAAGAGTTTATCTATCTAGCTTTTCAAAACATTCCTGTTTTTAATTTTGCTAAGGAAGCATAGGTCTGTGTCATCCATTGTCACATTTCCCAATTATTACTGAAATAGAGCTTATCAGGAAAGAGAATGTTTCAGTATGAATTAGTTTTACCTTTGAATCTCATAATTCAATGTAATTTTTTCAAAATTTGGAAGTTTGTTTTGTTTAGTTGTAGGGAAAATTGAGAACTGTGTTTTCTCTTTTACTTGAAATGATTAAAGAAAGAAGAGGGAGAATATTTGGAGTGATGGTGTTTGCCTTCCCAAGTCATTGTTGCATGTGATGAAGCTCTGCTTTCCTGGAGATGGCTACCCATGGGAAGTTATGATTGAATTTCATGTTTTGCTTTGCTTGTGCACACAAATTTTGCTGTACCTATTAAACTGGATTTGTCTCAACCCATGAGTTTTCTCACTGTTACCTTCTGATTCTCTTTCCCATTTCACTTTAGGGAGTGAGGAAGTTACAGTGTAGGACTGAGCTGCCACCAGTGGCTAATACAGCAAACTAGTGCTTGTATAGGTCAAAGAAAACACTTTTTAATATTTGAAATCCAAAGTCTTGTAAGTCTTAGCATACAACAGTAGCTCCTATTACCAACTTTATTACATTAGAGAAATCTACAGCTATGTGACCACAACTAATTGCATTTTACTGTGCTCGAATTCTGCTATCTTTTTTTTGGTGTTTGAATAAAAATCTCAGTCTGTAGTGTCAAAAGGTGACTTGGAGTATCCTGTATCCAACTGAACAGGATTTTGAACAGTTCAAAGAAATTGATTTGGGAAGTGACAGTACTGTAAGCTCAGGAAATCTAGTGAACTTGGCATGGATCCATATATCTCCCTATATAATTGCCAGTAGAACTGTAATTCTGCAGACAACTTCTTGCCTTTGTTAAGCTAAGAGGAAGATTGCTACTACTTTGTGTAAAAAAAAGCCAGAGCGGTTTTTAAAGTGGTGATTCTTGGCCAGTATATATTTTCATTGCTAATGTTTTATGATGTTCCTTGTGGTTTTCAATTTTATGTAACATATGAGGACCTTGAAACTTCCCTATTGAGGTGATACAATATTTTATTTTACTTGTAGATGGGAAGACGAAGTTCTGGTTAAACTAGATTTATGATCATAATTGATGGATTTTTTTAATGCAAACAACCTGCTTAAGTCATTCTGGAAAGAAACATGTGACTTGGATACTGCAACATCAAAATATTAAACATTTAATAATGTCTATAAGTAATAATTAAATAACCCAAAAAATTTTTCTACAGAGCTATTTTTTGGTGTAAATCTCTGAATATCAGTGGTTTCTATGAAGAGCAATCCTGGAAACCTATATTAAGAAGACTGTTTGAAAATTAGCAAGCAAACAAATGTTAGTGCAGTTAAGAGTGTATTTTAGCTCTTTCCTCTGAAGTTTAGTGATATTGAATTCTCTTCTGGGAACTGATGCTTACTGAAAAAGGAGGAGAAGATAATTTTAGCATTACACCCTAGTGGATGGGCACTTGGTTTGAAAGTCAACCATTCTTCTTACAAGACTGTAAAAGTACTAAAACCAAACTGATTTTATTTAAACCAGATAGTTCTCCATGAAACAAAGCCTCTGTGGAGAATATGTTTAATTAATGTTTAATTCATTCCAGCTCTCAGTAAGCTTTAAGCATGACACTGCATGGCTTCCAATTTAATCTTAGCTTGTCTATAATGTTTGCAAGCAAAAATGTCTTTTTGGTATACACTATGGCATGGGCTTTAAATCCTCAGTTTTAAGCAGTGGAAATTATGGTGAACTGAGACACAATCTCTATGTCATATCAGACATGATTTCAGCTTCCAGTTTCTGTACCCAAATATATACAGTTTAGGGTCATGTATCCAAAAGAAATGCTCTGACCTTCCATTACGTATCAATCAGCCACCTGTGGAGAGGGCTTTCTTCATGGATGTATGTCATGCTGTATAACTTGGCCTTGAAGGCCAGGAATTACTCCTTGCAGCAGAGCATTTAAAAATGTAGAGGTGACCCAGAACATTTAGGCATTGTTCTATAAGATCCAGACTACCACTCCTAGACAAGTGTAAACAGATTTCAAAGGATCTGAAGTTTTACCCTTGAAAAGCCTTACAGGAAACCTCACGCTAATTTACTTGCCTATATTTTAGTTTTTGGTTTTTTTTACAGATAAGATTTGAAACCATCTGTCTGTATGAATGGTATTTCTTTAAAGCAACATTTCTTAAAAGGGTTGAACAACTTGTAAGGTAAGTTCAGTATGTACACAGAAAAGAAAAACGGCACAGATGGAAATGTAATTACTGCTCACCTGCTGTAAAACAACATCAAAAATATCACTACAAGCAACATTTGCATTTCATTTATCCCAAATTCAACAGTGAAATGAGCTATTCATACACATAAAAATAACCTCAAAGAAAATATTATCCAAAATAAACCCCACAAAAACTCCTCTTTAAACTCATTTCTGTTTCTTTATACGATATTTATATATATATAAGAAATCACCCACACTCAGAGATACTTTGTATTTTCTTCTTCTGTATTAATTATTTCTCTGTCTTCCCAGAAGATACCGATAGAATAAATTTGGATTAAGTTTTATCAAACAGTTGAACTTTACATCTGTCTTACAATGGTTTTTATGTGACAGTGGTAATACCAGTATATGTAGAAATTTTACAAAGGTAATCAAACATAGAGATATCAGTGTTTACTCACATTAAGTATGTTCTTAACTTTATATTCAAAATTGATGGCTTCCACATAGTATTTGGCATTCAGGAAAAACTGAATCCAATTCATAATGTCAATTCTTTTATTTGAAGGCTCATCTTTGCGGCTTTACCCTCTTAAATTCAGAAACAGCAGGTCACTGTGGCGAGAAAACTTGAATTTATGGAAACTGGACAGAGTGTGCATGGGAAATGTGAAGTTCTGTATAGTTCCATATGCTGGTTTTGGCTGGGATGGAGTTAATTTCTTTCCCAGTGGCTGGTATGGGGCTGGTTTAGGTTTGTGCCAAACACAGGGTTGATAATATGTAGATGTTTTTGTTATTGCTGAGCAAGGCTTGCACAGAGCCAGGGTCTTTTCTGCTTTTTGTAGTGCCATGCTGGCAATGAAATTGGGGGTGCATGGGAGATTGGGAGGAGACACAGTCAGAACAGGGGACCCAAAATGACCAAAGGGACTTTCTAGACCATATGGTGTCTTGCTCAGTATATAAAGTGGGGGAAAAAAGGGGAAACGAAAGACATTTGGAGTGCAGGTGTTTGTCTTCCCAAGTCACCATTATGCGTGATGGGGTCCTGTTTTTCTGGAGGTGGCTGAACACCTGCCTGCCCATGGGGAGCAGTGAATTAATTCCTTGTTTTGCTTTGCTTGTGTGCATGGAATTTGCTTCCCCCATTAAACTGTCTTCATGTTAACCCAGGAATTTTTTACCTCTTTCCCTCCTGATTCTCTTCCTGATCTCCTGGTGGGGGAGTGAGCAAGCGTCTGGGTGGGGCTTGGTTTTGCACTGGATTTAAACCATGACACCTCATGAGCTAGAAAAAATATAGGTAATAGACAGATTATGAAATGGGTATGGCTTCTCACTTAAAAAAGCCTAGGCCTGAAAATTTTTAATGTGTTCAAAAGTATTTCTGGAAAACTCAAAAATGAGAAATGTCATCAACAAGAGTTAAACAAAATATGTCAGTTTATATTTAATTTCTTTTCCATGGGGTTTTTGTGTTGATTTTTGTTCCTGATGATGAAACAGAGATATTTTTATGTAAATATTAAAAACTTCTTAAATTTCCAGGTCATTAGAGAAAATACTGTTATTGTAGCTGCCAAACATCTAGTCAGATCTCAGTTTTAAAAAAGGAATGTAGAGAGAAACTTCAGAATATGCCTATGGTTGGCTGTAAGGATTGAAGCGCAGTGCTTATGAAGAACCTTTTTGAGCACTTTTCGGAGTATCACTAGGTCTTCTGAGAAAACCTTTTGGACTACATACAGGGGAAAAAATATTGTCTACCCAGTACATACACATGATATACTATTGCATAGGTGCTAGAATCTAGCGGTGTGACTTTAATGAAATGTCACATTCTTGGTTTTTTTGCTTTGTTTGGGTTTTTTACCAGTAGAGTTTGTGGGGGCAGCAGGATATTGGGATATAAGTCCATATATAAAAACACACACCTTTGATTTGTCTATCAACCTATGTATCCATCTATATATCTGTCTAAACACCTGCATAGTCATATGTAATACCTTTGTTTAGTTATATAATGTATCTTGATAGATCACAAATATTAAGGAGAAGAGTCTTCAGAGACCTCTAGCACTACATCCATGGTTTTTAATCATATATCAAAAATTACTCATTTAATTATTAACAAAATTTTTTGTGCCTGATGAACCTTGCAAAAGTTGCAGAAAGAAAATTTGCACTTATTTGAGCTTCAAGCCCCTTCTTTTTTCTATCTGTTACACTTGTCATCTATATTTTGGACTCACTTTGAATGTAATATATTATTACTTTATGGATTTACAAATGTGAGATTGTGTTGATACTGAAAGACTAGTAAGCAAAGAAAGCTGGTGAAAACCAGAGAGGCCATTAGTATCATTAGGTTTCCTAGATATCAGCAGTGTGAATAAATTAGATGTGTCTTACAGTCTACCTTTGCTTTAGTATTGCATTATAATCTATAGTACAGTATTTCACTGCTGCATGAATAAAAATATAATTATTGTATCTGTAAATGAAATCTGAAAGTAAACAGGTATTGTTTCAAAACATATTTAGTGCTTAATTAAACTTTTTTCTTGTTTACCTAGAATATAATCTGTATACATTAATGCATCAATATTTCTTAAAATGCAATTATGCTGAGAACTAAACACCGTGCATCAGTACTAGCTAAGATGTATCTACAATGCAAAATTAATTTTTAAATAAAACTGCATGTAAACAAATTTTTAAAAATATGCAGATGGTATTATAATTTTTCAACTTGAACTTTTCATTTAAAGCAGCAGAGAAAAAGGAACATCTGCATGGATTTCTTAATTCAGCTAATGAAACTAATTATGTACAAAGCCTTTATAAGTTTAGGTGTAAATCTAAGCCACATATTAAAATAAGAAATGCAAACAATATATCAAAATTACAAAATTTAGTGTATGCCTTCAAGACTGCAATTATTTTTCATAGCAATGACCGCTGGAAAACTTTAGTGTTTCAGTATATTCAGTATAAAGTCAGAGCACTCATCCTTCACACCATGCATTCATGAATCCTCACTGTCATTTCTGAGCACATACTCCAATACCTTTTTAACATCTATTTCTACATGAAACAAAATGTGTTTTAAAACACCTTACACAAATCATATTAAGTGTGATAGATTTTATTTAATTGTAGATACTACACATATATGTGGATATCTCAGCTGGTCTCTCATGGCTCCCTCTGCCTTGTGCAGAGAAATAGATGCTGATTAAGGTGTTATTCATGTGTCTAAATACCAACATTAAATGGAATTATTTCCATTCACAAGTTATACATTTTTCCCTTACCTGTAAAGGAAGTCTATGCTTAGATGTGGGTATCTATATTTTAAATGTCTAAAGTAAGATAATATAAAGCCTGTGCTATGTGTCAGAATGAAAAAATGTAATCCAGATTCAACTAACTTCTCCTCAAATCAGATTTTTTTTTTCTCGGGTTTTTTTTTCATTCATTCTTTGGGATACTATCTGAAATGTATAAACTTCCTTTAAATGCTCTCTAAATGGAACTCTTCTGAAATAATAGGGGATTTTATTTGGTTTTGGGGGTTGTTTGTATTTTTTTTTCTCTTCTCTCTCGATGGGGGAATTGTTTTGGTTTTTTGACTTAGAAACTATGTCCTTAGAACCCCATATTTTCAGGCCAAAGACACCATCATTATAAAGTGATCTGTCTGGTTGTACAGTATATGTAGTAAATGTCATCAGAATTTATTGTGTCAGCTTAGATTACCTTTTAGAACCATGTCATCTCTTGATTCAAACACTTCCCAGACTGCAAAATTCATAATATACATAATGGCTACCTTCAGCACTAAAATAATATGTTCTGCACTACATATTTTTAACACTGCTCACATAGAAGTGATAATGACAATTGATCATGGCTAGGATTATGCTAATCAATAATAGTTGCTGTCTTTAGGTTTTCAGAAATTTGCATTATCTAATTATATCAGCCATAATCATCACAGGGCTCTGTTGAATGCTTAGTCCATTGGTAAAAAGTGGACCAGAATTTTTAAGCAAAATTATGTCATTGAAATCACAACCTGAGTCAGTCTTGGTTTCTCCACTATTTCTAGAAAAGCAGCTATTAAAGGAAAAGAATTTGTGTATTACAAAATGTAATTTTTTTGCATATGAGCTTTCCTCTTGGATGTCCAAATAAACAATAAAACCCAGAAATTAACAGACTAAAAGCACTTCTTAACTTTCAATCTTCATCAATACCTGGCACCACATGTATCAGCAGAAAATATCAAATCCCATATGAGTGTAAAAAAATACTGCTTCTGAAAGCACAGTTGCTTTTCAGATTTATTAAACAGTCAAATAGTTAACTTAAAAACTTTGCTTGAAATGTAATATGTAATCAGTTCAGTAACCTTGCTCAGAACACACTAAATATATCCAAAAACATGAATTTAACATTTGCTGCTGAATGCTAAACTACACTGCCATGGATCACATCTCTGAAATGCAGGAGTGCTAAAGTTTCTGTGAGTGAAGCCCAGGAAGAATGAGTTGGCCCTCTGAAAGGCGAGAACTTAAAGTTTACACTATGTGAGAATTAGATGTGCTTAAATTCTGAGTCTTTCACAATGTATTTCTAAACTGCAAAACTCCTCTCTGTTGTCTACTTTCAGCTAACTCAGAGGCTTAATATAAAAAGTATGTGTCTTTAAAATATTAACGGCTCAAAGACATAAAAGGTTGAAATATTCCTTATGAGGCACTTCAAAAACCAAAGTTCTCCTTTTGAAAAAAACAAAATGAAAACAACAAAAACCCCAAACTCAAACAACAGCAATAGCAAAAAAGATAATTTCTAAATTTAAGCTAAAATCATCTCTGTTGTAATTCCCTTAATTTTTTCTTGTAGGCAAGTGAAGGCATTGTGAAGGAAAATATCATGAGGATGGTTTATACCATTTCTTTAAAAATCAGTGTATCAAAATGAAAAGAGTGCGTGTCCAGTAGCCAGTACAATGAATGAAAATATTTAATAGTATATGTTTTTCAGTTTTCCATATGTTCAGATGTAACCACTGCTACTTCAGAACACTTTAGGCTCTACTATCAAAGACGCTAAGTATGGTGGTATTTTATTTTTGCCTTAACAAACCTTGTTTTTCCCAAAATTCCTAGTGAATAAAAGATAAAAATGTAAAGAAATTGACTTCAGTCAATCTTCATGTATTATTCAGTAGTTTTCTGTGCGAATGCAGTATCTAGATACTTTTAATTAGCTACCTTGGGCAGAGAAGACCTAGTTTAGAATCTTGAAAATAATAGGTTTCAGAGCACAATTAAAGATAAATATGGGATTAGGTTTCCTAGTGCAAGGTGACAAGCACCCAGCATCATTTAAGTTACAGCTCTACACATTATTTAATTGTGAGATGGAAAATAGCAAATAATCCAGAGCTGAACTAAATTCTTTAAACTGAGTTTTAATTCTCTAACTCTTTGGGAAAGAAATACCCCAGAGCAATGAAGCTTCTCTTCACAAATAAAAACACCTCTCCACCAATAAAACTCTTTTTCATCTGAGTTACTAATGGAAAAAAAAAAAGAGAAAAATCCTCAATTGACATAGAGTTATGTCTGAGTTGAAGATTTATCTTCTGTGACTGACCAAAGAGTATTTTATTACACACTGTACAATAAAAATATCCGAGTTCCAAACTGTCAATGAAAGCTCCAGTCTCTAAGCCATATTCTGATCATTCTTTTTCTTTCTTTCTTTTCTTTCTTTCTTTCTTTCTTTCTTTCTTTCTTTCTTTCTTT
>VZTZ01028616.1:0-29429 GCA_013400955.1 Drymodes brunneopygia | reverse complement strand
TTCTTTCTTTCTGTTGAATATCTGCTGTAAAAAAGTAATATTTTTAATCTCATGTTTTTTTCTAGATGATGGAAATTTCATTAATAAAAACTGACTACTTTCCTGATTGGCCTTCATATAGAGGTAGAGATTGACAGAGAGAGTAGAGATACAGAGATAGGGATAAATGTGACACACATGGAGTACAGCTGGCCAGAATGCAAACTGATGATGATGGCTGATTGTCTTCAAATGCTCACAGCTGCTCTCCACATCAGCTGAGAATGATGACAGTTATTTGTGTATTATTATTAATCTGTACCTGTATCTTTTTGATGAAACATATGCCTACATCGTATGCACTGATGGTTTAGGGGTGCTTCAACTTCAACCTTATATTCTTAGCAATGAAATCAGGTTTAAGTAATATCTATGTGGTTCATGCATTTCAAAGTGATACACCTGAAAAATGAAAAGACAGGATGAACTCCCATTCCAGAAGCATACATGAAGTACATATTTAACTAGTTCTATCAATTTTCCATACTAAATTTTCCTTCCACTTATGTTTTGGAAGTCTTGGGCTTTTTGTTTATGTTAATTTCCTGCCAAAGTATGATATTTAAGGACACACACAATTCTTTTTTTTATGGCTGCTACAAAAAATTTCATTGTTTCTTATACAGAAGATATTGCAATATTTCATTCTCCCTATGACTAATAGTTCTGATATCACTCTAGGAGACACTTCATTACATTTGTGAGATATCTGACTATAATTTAACAGCTTCCTAGTGAGTATTCCCATGCCATTCTGAATCATGATGACTATAGGTTGAAATGAATACTTTAAGACTGAGGATAATGTGTTAGGAGACAAAACTGTTACATTGATATTCATTTCTATAGACTTTTGCTGAATGATTTCTCAGATGTCTAAAATTTTTGTTACAATTTTGGTGTCTTTGCCAACCTCTGTGAAACTGGGGACAATTCAAGGACAAATGTATGGATAATAAATTGTTTTCTGACTACTTTAATCACTCATAATATTGCAAGAGGAAGGCATTTCCTTTCTATTCCTCTAGAAGATTTAGTGTTCATTTAATCAGATTTCCTTTAAAAAAAAAATTGAATCATGAAGGTAAATGAAGATTTAAATGGAAAAAAAACAAACCCAAATAAAACCCCTACAGTTTTCTTTCAAAGATGTACACCTAAAGAAAAAATCTAAGACCATAAAATCAGGCAAACATCATGTGAATTATCTGTGACTAAAAATGAGATGGTGCTACAGGCAAACAAATGATATCAGTATTTTCTATGCATTAAAAAAATGAGCAAAGTATATGTACAGCTATATTTTTTGTTTATTTATATACATGTCAAGGTCTGCATTTGTAGTTCCTAAACTAGGATGATAATTATTATCTTTGTAAGAATTCTGTAAGCAGAATTCCCCAATTTCAGACAGCTGTAGTAACAGCTAAGAGAGCGGTAAACAAAAGTCTGTGATACAGCCTTCTGTGTGTCAGTTTGAGTTTGTTCATCTGAAAACAGTTAATAAGACCAAAAAAAAACCCAGCACTCCAGAAATTCTAATTCTAGTATTGCTAATTCCTTCTTCATTGTTTTACAGAGGTAAAAGTGAGTAAATAAATATGAATCTTACAAAATGGATGCTTACATTTGAATTAGTGGCCCTACAGTTCTTTATAGTCTCTGTAGAGAATTAGCCATTTCTGAACAAGATACGATGAACTGTCTTGAAGCACCTTTTTTTCTCAGTTGTACAAGTACTAAGGATGTCTAGCTCAGACATAGACAGTTATCTACTGTCTAATTTTAGGTGAGGCAAAAACCACTTTTAATTGCCTCTGATATTTAAAAAACCTGAAAAAAACATAAGGCTAAAAAGAGCACTCTTATCATCTAGTCTGATTTCTTCCCCAAGTCCTGAACCCTTACTTGTTACTAATTCAGCTCTATAAAGGAACCTGAATTTGGGAATAAATTTCAGGAAGAACCAAAAGTAATACACAAATATATGGGAAATTATCACTTTGAAAATGCAGTAAGAAGGCAGATCCAATGTCTTATTTACTGCTTCCTACTGCAGTAGTCTAAATCCCTCATTTATTGAAAGACACAAATAATATATTAACTGAAAATGTATTTCAGCTTAAAAAACCAAGTTTTAAGAAAACATTTCAATTCAAATTTTGCATATAATCACCTAATTAAGGACCTAAGTAACTACAGATCTTTCAGAATAGATTTGTAACATTTCAGCTATCAAAAACTGGAAAAACTGAAACTACCTGTTCAGTATATCTAGATTTTTCCTATTTGATAATCTGTATTTCCACCACGGAAAGCATACAAAATATTTTTTTTTGTAGTTTTAATAGCATATTTTTAATATTTTTTCCATGAGAAATATTCTGATTAGTCATTTATATGTGGTTGTTACCCTCAAAGAGTCAGACTATCTGATTAAAATCTGTCGTATGATTAATAAATATACACCACTACTACAGAACACTAAGAAAAAATGTTATGTATTTGCTGAACTCTCTGTGTAGAATGTGTAGCAAACACACAGAATATATTAAATGCAATGCTCATTTGCCCCTTTTACTGTTTCTAGTAAGCATAACATTTCTACACCATGGTTTGTTCTCAGTTTATGTCTTCAATTATACATTTTCTTTAGCTTAATTATGTAACACTTATTATCCTTTAGTAAAAATTCTGCTTTTCACTTTCATAAGTATTATTTTTTTGTTTGAATTATTGAGAAAAATGTACAGAAAGTAGTGAAAGAGTGTATCATCTGTCCTCGCCCTCCTTCTCAGAAATTTAAAAAAAAAAAAAAAAGAATAAATAAATTTCATCTTTCCTGCCAGCAGGGAATAATATAAGAGATTCTCTACTGTCAGTATGCAGAAAATAGTGAAAAGCCTTTTCATTTCTCTAATTCAAATTCACTACAATAATCCTACTAAAGAACATGGTGTAATTTATTGTGGAATATTAAACAGAATGGGAGTTTCATGGGATGTAAATAAAACTCCAATACTTGTAATTTGCCTAGAGAAATGAATGCTATTAGCAAAATACGTCATTTTTTATGTATATTTTTTATGTCTTGCCTTGTTGACAAGAATCAACAATCTACTTGTCCCCTTTTGAATATGTATTTAGTATCTGAGATCCTGTAAACTAGCAGTGCAAGATATTGTAATAGTGTGCTATGAACCGTGTAACAGTGTCATTTTAATTTATTGCTGAGGTTTTGTCTTTAAAAATCTGTTTTGAAACAAATTATTATAATCTTCTCCTGAAAAATAATTCCTCTCTAATCAAAACACAAATAAAATTAATTGCTCACAGGGAGCCCATTTTATTCTTTGGGTTTTTTTTACCCCAGACTAATTTCAGCGAAGCAGGGCACCACAAAGAAAAAGACAGTTTTAGGGAGCCATAGAAGTTTAAAACAATATCAAGTTCTTGCATACAGATTAGGCAACTATGCCTATTTCAAGTGCCAAAATTGAATAAACATAAATAAGTTCATAAATAAAATAGAGAAAGAGAGAAAGAGAGAGAGAGAAGGAGAACCCCACACCAAAACCAAACCCTGTTCTGAATGATCTGGATATCTCAGAAGCTAAACTAATTTAACAACTGGGACCATGGGTGTGGGTTCACAATGGATATAAAGTGATGTACGACGTTTAATGTACGCTTTCTGAGAATAAATTCTGTACAAAGCATGCACAAATCTGTAGCTTCTTCTCTCCTGTCCAGCTGAGATATTGTGCCTTGTATTTTAACCACCCTTGCACAACTTCACGCTCACTGCAAAGCATTTATTGTCGTCAGAGCACTCAGTCCCATACTGAGGGGGTATGCTCTTCTGGGGACCATACAGTCCTCACTGTCATGACAATTGAAACAGAAGGCACTGAAAAGATTAGAAAAATAACAATAATGAAGCCATAGGATCTGCATGCTGGATCCAGAGGAAACCCATGATGTACAAGGCTGTGAACACAACTTGCCAGTCCTGGGATGCCACATGCTAAAGCCGTGCGAATGTAAGACATTACAGATCACTTGGTTTAATGTTAAAGATCATTTCCTGGGATCAATGTTTCAGAAGCATAGATGAGGTTTTCAGTTCCCTTCTGTAGGCTGCCCTAATGTCTTTGAGGCTTTCTGGAAATGACACCAGTCAACTCTGTTAGGAAGTTTAATGCTTTTGAAAAATTGGCTCTGAAAAGACCTGCAGCATTCAAAGTGCATAATCTTACAAACTGCTGCTCCAAGTGGCAGCATCTGATGAATCTCAGGACTTCCAGTGGACACTTGCTTCTCCCTTACAATTACTACTCATCCACTCCTGCTCATAAAAAAAAGAAACCAAAACAGAATTAAAAACAGTTCTTCAGTATGTGGGACTATTGTAAGAAAGACAGTTTAAGAACTGAGTAGTTCATTAATTTTGGTAGATTGACTAATAATTAAATCATATTTCTTGCACTTTAAAAATAGAATTTGTGCTTATTGGAAGTAATTTGTTTCTTAATTACTAAGTATCTCTATCTTCATTTTTTTGGTATGTTTTAATGCAATTTCAGTAACACATTAAATTTTCCCAGATGTCCCTTATATCTGAAATTAGGTTTGTTCAATTTGAAAAAGCTGAGAAGTATGTCAAACCTTGTCAACCAGTGTAAGCTACCAGAGAAAAAGTCAACATTTTTTCCTCTTTTGAATTTTTCTGTGAGAATTTCTTCTGTGATGAACTCAAACAGAAACCATTCGCTTGCAGAGTCTCAGTCCAAAGCTCACTTTAGAATACAAACCTGAGTGAACATGTCAGACCACTCTGACCCTTTATTTAGTTCAATCAAACAAAAAATGCAATTAAAAAGAACATTAAAACCAAAGCCCAGATTCTCAGCTAGTGAAAACCTGTGATAATTCATTTCCTCAAATGAGTAGTTCTATGTAAAAATCTATTTTGAAACTTAGGATCGTTTACATTAAGTGGGAAAAACAGTGCAACTGATACTGCATAGGACCTCACTACAATTTGTAAGTTGACCTTGGGACAACTTGAATGTTTTCCTCATTGGATATTGTTTCATAGGCACGGGCTTAAAATAAAATATTGATAAAATGCATCAGACTCACATCATGTTTCTGCTGCAAAATGTGAAGGGCTACTTGAAAATCAATATATTGTTTAACCAGCAATCTGAGCAAAGATTTCAAAAAGAGTGAAATATGCTTGGATTGTCCCTTTTAGAAGACAAACCTGGCAATTGCATCCTGAACCAGCTGGAGTTTATGCAGCATCCAATTGGGCAAGTAGCCAGTAGGGAATAGCAAGAATCTAATTTTGAAAAAACAAAAGCATGAATGACCATTTCAAGGTCTGACTGTGAAAGACATTCCTACAACACAGCAGTTCTCTAAGTAATAGGATGATAGCATGCCCTGGAGTTTGCATGTTTTTTAGAAGATAGGAGAATGAAAGTATCTGAAAGTTTCCTGACTCTATACTGCTGTAGGAAAAGATGTAGTTTTGTTAAACTAAATAAGACATTAAAAGTAATCTAAAGATGCCTATGCCTAATATTTCTAAAAAGTCTATGCCTAATATTTACTTATCAGATTGACGAAATGATAATGAAGATGAAATGAAAATTGTTTGTGTTCCCAGTGCTTTATCCATATCAACACTTATTATGGTAAGGGAGATTCCAAACTATCAACTTTCAAAATTGTGTTCATTTTAATAGTATTAGGCTAGCCAAATAACTAGATGAAAATTACAATGTACAATTGCATTATATTGCATTCAAGATGTAAAATTTAGGTGAAAAAAACTCAAACTGATGTACACATCTTTTTGCTAATTTAGAAATCAATTACAGACAGGAAAAGATGCAATTATTACTACTGTAATAAGGTTCTGTTAGACAGTGCAAATAAATATTTCAAAGTTAAAACTTGCCAGTTAGGTGCTATGTGTCCATTTTGTTATTCAGTTCATAGCCATGATATTTTTTAAAAGTAGATTTGAGCTATTTGGCAATTGTTTATAAGCTTTAATGTCTCAGACTACAGTCTCAAGTGACTGCTTCAGATACTGTAGGGCCTCTCAAATAGTGCAATATGCTACTGTGTAAGCAATTGAATTGAAATTTTAATGTATTCATATTCACAAATGTAGGTGATGCATATAAATAGTCCACCCAAGATACACATCTTTAGAAGGACCTCAGAAAATAGCTGAGACCAATTGCACTGTGAGATATGAAAAAGCAGAAAATTCTCTGAATTACAGGAGATTGTTTTTCAGCGCATCCTTCTTATAGTCTCCTTTGGTTGAAGAGCTCTAAATATTTCAAGGAGCACATCTTTTTTGCATGTGATATAACAAGTTTTTGCCATATCATACCATAACCTCCCTTTTTCAAGAGAGTTTAGGCCATATGATTGATCTTTCCAGCCCCTTTCAACCTGGGCTATTCCATGATTCTAAGATCTTTCTCCATTTTGTGTACTAAAAGTTATCTGAAGATAAGGTAATTCAGCTTCTTTCTATTAATGTACTTTTGTTTGATTCATATATTGTGCAGTTAAATAAACAACAGACACTCAGAATATGGCTTTTCTCAAGAGAATATTTAAATTTAAATTCTATGTAAACTTAGAAGTAGGCAAAAGTATTCTTTGCATATTAAAGAACTTCATCTAAACTATACTGAAGTCTATGTGATTTTTTTATGGGGGGGTCTGTTTGTTTGTTTGTTTTCTCTAGTCAAGATGCTCTTTCTTAAGCAGGTGCCTCTTCAGGTAACATTCTACCTATAATTTTTTTAATCTGTTTCTGCAGAATTCTGTGCATTTTCTTGTCTGTGTAATAAAGTGTATTATAACACTGGCTAATTCCTATAGTCTATCTGTATTAGAATAGGAAAAGAATAAGGAGAATATTTTGATTCACTCTGTCTGAAAATTGTTTCAATGCAAGGATATATGATACCTAACAAATGTTAATGTGGAAGACAAAGCTTTTATAAAACTTTGAAGACCTAAAATATAAATCTAAAGGAATCTTGTAGGTCACATATAATTATAGCTTATACAAAAAATACACTCTGTTCAGAATAAAGGCATGTCTGTGCTATGGAAGAATGTGCACAGTTTTTGTTAGAACATCTAGGTCTGCCGGGGTGTCTGCTCTGCCTGGTTGTTCAGGCACAAGCATTTACTAACAATGTGCCCATGTCCCTGCCCAAATGTTTAAATCTTTTTTCTTAGATTCCGTAAAGTCCTTGTAGTAATCATCAAATGAGGAAACATCCACAGCATTTCTTCCTAAAATGGTGTGATGTCATCTGCCACAAGGCAGTGAGGGAGTGGCAGCTATGGGTACTATGTTATTTTGCTATTATATTGGTATGTAGCAAGTGGGGTACTTAAAACTTTGTAAAATAAATCTGCAAAATTATTATAGAAAGTCACTGAGCTTTTGAAGAAACTTGAAATTATTCTAAATATTTAAGATACTCTCCTTAGGCTGTTATAAATGACCTAGTAATTTCCTGTTCACATGCACTCTCTAGGCTAAGTGAATGGGCTCTTGCTTGAATGTAGTGAGCTACAGAGATATGTTAAATTACATATTTTATAAGGGAGAATCTTCTTGGCTGAGCTTGGAATTGAAAGCAACAAAAGAAAAGGACTAGGAGAGAAATTAAAACTGTTATTCCTCCCCAAAAAAGTGGTAAGAAAAGATTAAAATTGTACTTGTGATGAACAAAGTCTTCTAACTCGACTTTCATATGGGCCACTGATACTTGAGAATAAATACAAGGATACACTCTTTTCCTTAAGACTGCAAAACTGTTCATGGATTCAAGAGTCCCAATAAAGAAAAGAATTAATATATCATACAAAGTTGTAAATATTATGGGGAAATATCTTCCCACAAAAATGAAATATGTACTTTATTTTATCTTTTACCATGAAAGTGTGGCTTAGAGTTTTTTTCCTAACAAAGAGACTATCAGGGTACCTCATCTGCTGCAGAGATGAAATCTTTGATGAAGCACAGTGATACACACCTGGGTCAAGTCATAAGTCAAAATTCCAGAGTTTAAGGATTTTTTTTATTTAGAACATTCAAGTAGAATAAGATGTCTTATTTAGGATAAAGAGGTGAAAGACAAAAAAGACAAGGTGGATATTGTCAATCTGTTTTAAAATGATGGTGCTGCTAACTCAGATTCGTTCACAATGTCTGTTTCACATTCTGTACACACAGTAAAAAAGTATATAAAACAATTTATCTAAAAGAAATAAATGATTCAGAAGCTTTAAAGAGGTTTATAAAGCATCTTTTCTTTTCGTACCTACTGCAATATCTTTACCACTGAATCAACAGGTCCTAACTTTTATCTTAGGTAACTTTAATAAGTCTGCCAATCAAATTACTTTTTTTTTTAAGAGAAAGCTTCAACAAACAGATGGGCTTTCCAGCAAGTCTTCAAGGTCACCAAATACTGGCTGCAGTGAAATTAGAAGTAAGATCCATCATGAAGGACATATTTTTTCGAGTGGGAAACAGCTTTCATACAAGTGATTCTGAATGTCATGGTAACACAAGAAGAAAACTAGTTCTGAGAAAGACAACTGTTCTTGTAAAGTGGGAGTTGATTCCATAGCTGTCACTCATACCTGCACAGATTGTGCCCAGTGAACTATGGGATTACAGTGATCTCTGAAAGAAAGATATCAAAGAAAAACTAAATGGAATGAAATTAAGCAAAATGTTCTTTGACTAACAAAAGCCACAGCCTTTGAGATATGGCAGTAGGTTATCAGGTAAAATCTATCTGAAATATCCATATAGTGACAGGAGACATATACCCAGCTGTTTCATCTGCTAAGAAGGTATATATATTTCATTCTTGGAGCAATGGTGAGTTCTCTGTTGCAATACACAGGACATTTCAGAGATGTGGGGCGAAATTTGTGCTCTACAGCTGCAGAGTTTGATCAAATCTGAGCAGAGGCCAGATCAACATACTAGTAAATTACTCAATGTAATATATGTGTATATGTGTTCCTTTTCAAATCATTCATTATTTTTTCCCTCCTACCCATCCAGAAAAGAAATCAAGTTAAATTTCAGAAGTAGCAAGGGTTGAAGAAAAGAAATACACATATGGATGCATCTACATCTACATCTACGTCTACATCTACATCTACATCTACATTCTCCATCTGCATCTACATAAAATAATGGCAACATCATTTCATTGTTGCAATATTAAGAGCCACTTGGACCACATAGAAACGGAAAAAATTTTGGTAAAAGATATCCATGAATCGTATCTGGTAAAATGTATTAATTGAAGACACTGAGTAAAGACAAATAATTAAAGATTGTTTTTGCAATCTGGCCTGAAAATACCTGTTATTTTGGTAAAAATATTTCCTTGAACCACAATTTTACAAATTATCCCAGACAAAGAAGTATGCTTTAGACAAAGAACAGGAAGAATACCTAAAGGAGATTTACACCCTTGGTCTGAGAATAATTTAAGAAGGATGCCTGTAAGGAAACTATAAAGCTATGGAAACTCCATATTGCCCTGAAAATGGACAGTTAGTCTCTTTCTGCATCAACTTTCTACCTGTGTGTAAATTATATGTAAAGTGGACAGCAGCTGTCTATGGTATCTTGGAAAATTAACTAACTAGTCAATACTGCATGAAGAAAACCAAGTTGCAGCCAAAATTTTAGCAAAAACTTTGGAATTATTATGTAAGAGCCATTTTAGCATGGCAGGCATACAATTTCCTCCAACTTTATACACAAGATTATTCTATTGATTTCAATAAAATGCACATGCTTCAAGATAGGCACTTATCAAAAAATACTGATGAACAAAGGATAAGCCTGCCTTAAGCTTTATCACCAGTTTTAACCTCCTCCTAAAGAGCTGTCCAGAGTATTTTTGTACATCTGCTACAGTCTATCTACTATTCCTGGTGAAAAGAAAGGGGAATATATTTGAGTCTTCACTGTTGTTTTGCTTTGTGTTCTGGTGTTACATTCAATAGAGAAAAACATTCAATTAGAACTGTTCCAGTGCGATCAATGCTTGTTTTCCTGTTCAAGAAGCTCCAAAATACTGGGGGAAGACCCTCAAATGGTGAAAAACATCATACTTCAGTTACTTTAGCAAAGAAAGGAAGTTTACACCACCTGAGAATCCGTTCTATGGCATATTTTCTTTCTGTGTTCTCATCTTTAGATTTCACATTGGCTTCAGAGCAGAGATTGCAGATGCAGTTCTCATCACGGCAGCATTGGCTAGGGAGATGAACATGCATATTGAGACTTCTCATGTTTGCTGCTGATGTTTTCCTACTGAACAGTGCAAGCCATTTTCTAGGAAAGCACAAATTTACCCTGTGTACATTTATAATATGGTCTCCTTAGGAACTATGTATTTATACACCAAAATGATAGGGACCTGATCTTTGTTAAGTTTTTCATGCATAAATGAAAGAAGTGAAAATTAAGGGCAAGGTATACAAAAAAAGACGGTTACTTATTATGAGTTAGAATTCAATAATTTTTGTACTCCTGGTTAAGCTCCACAAAAAGCTCATGCCTATATGAAGGCCAACCCTTTCTTTATAAAATGTTTTCTTATCAAGACAAAAAAAGTCATAACTTTCTGTATTATTGTTTATAAGGCTAAGTTGAAGTGATTTTACTGTTCTTTCAGCAAATCGCTTTATAAAGAAGAATAATGTTTACTTGTTGAACAGAAAGAAGAATAACAACAAAAATTCAAGGGGGACTCAGGTTGATGGATTTTTTGTGAGATCATTTGTTTATTGCTCATGATTCTTTAGAGTCTTTAAAGTGCAGTTTCCATTCCCTTAAATTAAACTAGAAACAAGGTAGAAATAAGTGGACTCTTAGACACTGAAAATGAAAATTTAGGGAATTTGTTTGTTCAAATATGTCCAAAAATAAAGTACACTAAAGTTGGCATTTTGGGACAGAGATTTCAGAAAAATTAAAATTATTTGTGAAGATACAGGGGCATAAACAAACGTGGTTTGGTTTGTGATTTGGTTTCGGATTTATATATTTGAAAAAGAACACTGAAAAAGACAGCCACTGTGGCATGTATGGTCTAGTCTGAACAAGAACAGTCCACAAGAAAGGCCCAATTCTCCCAATACAATGAAGTTATCAAATGTTACTGAATATTCTACTATATGACTAGTATTAAATAAACTTTAAAAAATGTAATGGAATTCATTATCAGGGTCTAGTTTAATCCCATACAACTTTATATGTTAATGTACAGTATGTAAATTTAAGAGTATTTTTATGTTAGCTTTCTTAGTAGTAAAGGTAGAAGGTTTAATACCTTCAGAAGGTATTTCAGGCTCTATACTGGAAAAGCTTATGAAAGTTCTGGTCTCCCTACAGTTTGTAAAAGATTAAAATGGCTAGTGACACTTTTCTTAGTTTAGGTTTGAATTTAGTTTTGGTTGCTTGCTTGTTTTTTGAATATAGGTCCTATAATTAGGTACTTTAAGCTCAGTCAGAAAACATAGATTGTGGAGGGTTTTTTTGTTTTTATTTTTTTTACAACAAAATATTTTCTATAGAAAGCATTTTATTATTTATCAGTGGGAAAAATACTCTGGAAAACTTATAAATATTCATCTGTCCCCCTATTTTTGTTTTTTTTTTTTTGCATTAGATAACTCCACGTTTTAGGCTTTTCTTGCAGTATTTACTTTTGTTATACTAATTTTGTTTTTTAAAAGTACAATGATGTAAATCAGTCTTATTTTATATTATTTTAATTTAAAGTACTATAATGATATTAAAGACATTAATAGAGCCTTTTCTTTTCCAAATAGCAGAACTGAAATTCAGTCATCCTGATATAGATTGTATCTCATCTTTATATGTTAATTACTTTAATAAAGATTACTATAGCCTTCTTACAGTTGTACAAACTAAATGCAAGTGGTATGCTATAAAGTAAGTTCAAGAAAGAATTTTATCTTGAAAGCAATAAAAGCAAAGCTTAAAGTGTAACATCAGGTGCAAAGCTTTTTCTTTTACAAATAATTTTCAAGATGTTCTATTAAAACTGCTTTCTTTTGTTTATGTTTATGGTAAATTATTATCATTTGGGGTTCCTCTTTCAGACAATTTCTGGATATCACAGCTGCTTTAAAATAAAAAAAAGCTAAATATATACTGTTCATTATTAAAAGTAAATTTTTGTCGGAAAATATGGGAAATCTGTAAAATTTAATTTTCTTCTACTTTGTGGGGGAGATCTCATTAAAAGAGGAAAAATAGCATATGCACTCTTCACAAACCATATTTAAATATTTTACCTTTCTAGGTGTTGAATACTTAAGTACGACTTCTGACTTCTCAAAACTTACATAGCATAAGATGGTAACGTCTCTTCATATCCTGTAATAGCATAATACAGAAATCAAAAGTAGAGAAAACACCACTGATCTAGAGAAAAGGAATGAGAATCTAAAGGTTCCATAAACACAGACATTTTCAAGCAGACTCTCAAAGCATTTTAAATAAATATTTAGTCAAAGCATGATACAGATATCACATAGGTTTATGGACATCATTTTCTCTTTTATATAAATATCAACACTCAGCAGTCTTGTGAATTGTTTGAACTCACACAACAGTTTAGGCAGAACGAGGACCAAGCAATTTAAAAAAAACCCCTACACTAAATGAATGCAAATATACTAATGGAACAACATTTTCCCTATTTGTTTTCTTTTGGTATCATTTCATTGGCTGGATTTAGTAATTGTTAGGTTATTTTCTTACAGGTTTGTTCTCATCTATCTCAGTATTTTCTAGAGTGTGAATTCAACAATACAAACAAAACAGACACCCATTGGCAGTTGTAAACATCTCTGTTATGGGGGGATAATACAAGATAAATATTGGAAAGAAAAGTGCAGCTATGGAAATGCTATCATAACTTGTAAGAAAAAAAAGCTCCAAAATCATACTACTCCCAGGTGAATGAGATAATCTTTATAATGGAAGGTTGAAAGAACAGATACATGGAACTGTCAGTCAACAAACAACTACCTTCCATAAATTTTATCAGCTAAAGCAGTACCGGAATACAGCTAAATGGGAATTTACGTCAACTCACTTGAACCTCTAAATCGTGGATGTCTCCAGCACAGATGTCATTGCATATGGTACCTTTTTGGCATTTAAGATACAAATTCCCATGGGAACAGGCCTGATCAGTGAAATAAATAAGTCTGTCTTAGAAAAGAAAACCAGTGAAGTTGACTTGTAAAGTTTGATAAGGTCTAGGGGCTTCTTATGTGCAGCAACAATTGGAGCTGGGAGAAAGAAAATACAATAAACTGACAACTTATGTTTGTTAATTGATGCTACCCTTCATTCCTTTTTTCTTTATCAGATCTATGTTCATTGATTAATATTAATTTTACTTTGTTTTAGATGAAGGCATTTTTCCACAGAATGCATTATAATCACATTACTTAGAATCTAGTCTGAATATGGAAAGGAAGAAAGACTTGTGTGAGTTTATGTACTGGTATTATGCACAAATAGTATTTATCAAGCTGACATAGATGAAAAATCTTTTCAACATAACCTATACTGGCAATGCCATTTATCTTTTAAGTTTAATGTTAATTTATTCTCAAGGACTAAGGAAATAAAGGTCAAATTACATTCCCTCTCCTATAAAGTGTAACACAGATGACATGACAAGTGCATGCTTAATGCCAAACAGCCAAGTCTTGACTCCCTTGGAGTGCAGTTACAGACACTGGCAGCTCTGTTGAGATTAATGGGATGGGTTATGTGTGTGGTAAAGGTATCCTGATAAAGGGAATTCCAAACTGATTTACAGATTGTTCATTTTTGAAAGTGAGCACCCTGTCTTTGTATCTGTCTTCAAAGTATAAAGATTTTTGTATTCAAATTTGAGTATGGACACATTGGCTATATATATGCAACTATATACACACAGGCACATACATATATACTGTTTACATACAGATACATTGTACTACAAATCTTATAATTAAAAACGATTTTTCATTTTACAGCGGCATATGGTTCTGCACAAACCTTTTTTCTCCACCTTGAATAAGACATCACTCAAAATGTTTTTGACACTTAGCAGCTATTACCATAGGGGATAAAGAAGCTTCTTAGAAGTAAACCCAGGAACTGATAAAAAAGACTCCATTAAAATGTTTTTTCATGCTAGTATTCAACCAAAACTAAAGTTATCTTTTGCTTTGATGTTACCATTTGTAGTGTAACCCTTATTTAGTTGTTTTGATGTATGCAATAATTGATACTTCAATAATAAACTTGTTTATGTTCAAAATGTCTTTAATCCTTGAAAGGTTCTTTTGGTGTCTTTTCTGAGACTGAAGTGCCTTCGTGGCATATCACTACTCTGATGTCGTCTTTGCAAGTCTTTCATTGCTAATGTATTGACATAAATAGCAGTGTTTTCACATCTGCCACCTATCCAGCATGGAGAAACAAATACTGAATTGCTGTCTTCCTCTACTGATGATCTTTTGGGCTTTAACCATAAATTTATATTTTTTTTTAATTCATATATTATATTATTCCTTATTAAATAGAAGGAATTATGTGAAAAAAGGAAAGTGGTTGTGGTGGGCTGACCCTGGCTGGATGCCACGTGCCCACCAAGCTGCTCTATCAGTCCCCTCCTCAGCTGGACAGGGAGAGAAATACAGCAAAAAGGGACAGATCTTTCACCACTTACCATCATGGGCAAAACAGAGCCTATTTGGGGAAAATTTATTTAATTTTTTACCAATCAAATCAGAGAAGGATAATGAGAGAAAGAAAAAATTCTAAAAAACAGCTTTTCCCCATCCTGCCCTTCTTGCCATGCTTAACTTTACCCCAAATTTTCTCTACCCCCTTGCCCCCAAGGCAAGCAGAATGGACAATGGGGGCTGCAGTCCATTCATCACATGTGGTCTGGGCCAATCCTTCTTCCCCTAGGGGAGGACTCCTCTCTCTTCCTCTGCTCCAGAGTGGATCCTCTGCAGGGTCACATGTCCTTCCAGTGGCATGGACTCCTCTTTCCAAAAGTCCACAGCTCCTGCCAGAAGTCTGCTCCAGCACGGGCTTCCCACACTGTCACAGCCTCCTTCAGCCCTCCATCGGCAGCAGGTGGATCTCTGCTGCCTCATGGATCTCCATGGGCTGCAGGGCCACAGCTGCCTCACCATGGGCTGCACCACGGGCTGCAGGGGAATCTCAGGTCCAACATCTGGAGCAGCTCCTTCTCTGCCTTCTGCATGACCTGGGTGTCTGAAAGGCAGCTTCAAACNCTTCCATAAATTTTATCAGCTAAAGCAGTACCGGAATACAGCTAAATGGGAATTTACGTCAACTCACTTGAACCTCTAAATCGTGGATGTCTCCAGCACAGATGTCATTGCATATGGTACCTTTTTGGCATTTAAGATACAAATTCCCATGGGAACAGGCCTGATCAGTGAAATAAATAAGTCTGTCTTAGAAAAGAAAACCAGTGAAGTTGACTTGTAAAGTTTGATAAGGTCTAGGGGCTTCTTATGTGCAGCAACAATTGGAGCTGGGAGAAAGAAAATACAATAAACTGACAACTTATGTTTGTTAATTGATGCTACCCTTCATTCCTTTTTTCTTTATCAGATCTATGTTCATTGATTAATATTAATTTTACTTTGTTTTAGATGAAGGCATTTTTCCACAGAATGCATTATAATCACATTACTTAGAATCTAGTCTGAATATGGAAAGGAAGAAAGACTTGTGTGAGTTTATGTACTGGTATTATGCACAAATAGTATTTATCAAGCTGACATAGATGAAAAATCTTTTCAACATAACCTATACTGGCAATGCCATTTATCTTTTAAGTTTAATGTTAATTTATTCTCAAGGACTAAGGAAATAAAGGTCAAATTACATTCCCTCTCCTATAAAGTGTAACACAGATGACATGACAAGTGCATGCTTAATGCCAAACAGCCAAGTCTTGACTCCCTTGGAGTGCAGTTACAGACACTGGCAGCTCTGTTGAGATTAATGGGATGGGTTATGTGTGTGGTAAAGGTATCCTGATAAAGGGAATTCCAAACTGATTTACAGATTGTTCATTTTTGAAAGTGAGCACCCTGTCTTTGTATCTGTCTTCAAAGTATAAAGATTTTTGTATTAAAATTTGAGTATGGACACATTGGCTATATATATGCAACTATATACACACAGGCACATACATATATACTGTTTACATACAGATACATTGTACTACAAATCTTATAATTAAAAACGATTTTTCATTTTACAGCGGCATATGGTTCTGCACAAACCTTTTTTCTCCACCTTGAATAAGACATCACTCAAAATGTTTTTGACACTTAGCAGCTATTACCATAGGGGATAAAGAAGCTTCTTAGAAGTAAACCCAGGAACTGATAAAAAAGACTCCATTAAAATGTTTTTTCATGCTAGTATTCAACCAAAACTAAAGTTATCTTTTGCTTTGATGTTACCATTTGTAGTGTAACCCTTATTTAGTTGTTTTGATGTATGCAATAATTGATACTTCAATAATAAACTTGTTTATGTTCAAAATGTCTTTAATCCTTGAAAGGTTCTTTTGGTGTCTTTTCTGAGACTGAAGTGCCTTCGTGGCATATCACTACTCTGATGTCGTCTTTGCAAGTCTTTCATTGCTAATGTATTGACATAAATAGCAGTGTTTTCACATCTGCCACCTATCCAGCATGGAGAAACAAATACTGAATTGCTGTCTTCCTCTACTGATGATCTTTTGGGCTTTAACCATAAATTTATATTTTTTTTTAATTCATATATTATATTATTCCTTATTAAATAGAAGGAATTATGTGAAAAAAGGAAAGTGGTTGTGGTGGGCTGACCCTGGCTGGATGCCACGTGCCCACCAAGCTGCTCTATCAGTCCCCTCCTCAGCTGGACAGGGAGAGAAATACAGCAAAAAGGGACAGATCTTTCACCACTTACCATCATGGGCAAAACAGAGCCTATTTGGGGAAAATTTATTTAATTTTTTACCAATCAAATCAGAGAAGGATAATGAGAGAAAGAAAAAATTCTAAAAAACAGCTTTTCCCCATCCTGCCCTTCTTGCCATGCTTAACTTTACCCCAAATTTTCTCTACCCCCTTGCCCCCAAGGCAAGCAGAATGGACAATGGGGGCTGCAGTCCATTCATCACATGTGGTCTGGGCCAATCCTTCTTCCCCTAGGGGAGGACTCCTCTCTCTTCCTCTGCTCCAGAGTGGATCCTCTGCAGGGTCACATGTCCTTCCAGTGGCATGGACTCCTCTTTCCAAAAGTCCACAGCTCCTGCCAGAAGTCTGCTCCAGCACGGGCTTCCCACACTGTCACAGCCTCCTTCAGCCCTCCATCGGCAGCAGGTGGATCTCTGCTGCCTCATGGATCTCCATGGGCTGCAGGGCCACAGCTGCCTCACCATGGGCTGCACCACGGGCTGCAGGGGAATCTCAGGTCCAACATCTGGAGCAGCTCCTTCTCTGCCTTCTGCATGACCTGGGTGTCTGAAAGGCAGCTTCAAACATTCTCACTCCTCTCTCTGGCTGCAATTGAAGGTTTAGCTTCCTTCTTAAATCAGTTATCCCAGAGGTACTACTGCCACTGCTAACAGGCTTGGCCTTGACCAGCAGCAGGTCCACCTTGGAGGTGGCTGGCACTGACTTTACTGCACACAGGAGAAGCCTCTGGCAGCACGTCACAGAAGACACCCCTGCAGTGCCTCCACTGCCAAAACCTGGCCACACAAACCCAATACACTAATACTGCAGTAGGAAAAACCAAAGGGAACAGAGAGAACTGTTGAAGTATTTTATAAATGGTAAGGGAAGAAACTACTTTTAAACAAGCAAAATAAGTAGAATCTGTGTCAGTCCATTATCACTTGCAGAGAAAATGACAGCTTCTATTCTGGTTTGTTCTTTAAAAAACCATATAAATAAAGAACAATGACAGGTTTTTGTTCCTGCATTTATTATACTTGCTAGACTTCATATGTCAATAAACTTTCTTAAAACAATAAACATATTTTGTTTATTTTTCTTCTGTTTAGTGGAATGTGTTGTGGGTTGACCTTGTCTGGTTGCCAGATGTCCGTCCAGCTGCTGTGCAACTCTCCCTCCTTGGCTGGATACAGATGAGGAGAAAATAAGACGAAAAGGTTCATGGGTTGAGATAAGGACAGCAAGATCACCTACAACCATCACTGTCATGGGCAAAACTGACTCAACTTGGGAAAGATGAATTTAATTTATTGCCAATTAATAGGAGATAGGACAGTGAAAAATAATCACAAAAGTAAAACCATCTTCCCCCTCAATCCTGTTTCTTTCCAGGCTCAACTTCACCCTGAACTATTCTGCCTCCTCTTTCTCAGAGTTTTCTGCCCTTTCTTAAACAGATTTTCCCCAAGGAGCCTCCCCCTTGGCTGCAGGACTCAGCCATGCCCTGTGGTGGGTCACTTGGAGCTGCAGGAACCATCTGTGCATGGCACAGGGCAGCCCTGCAGCCCTGACTGCCAGCACACAGGATATGAGTGGGCTGCCTAGCTTGATATGCATCTATACACATGAAATATTCTAGCTGGACTACAAACATTGCCAGCTTGTTTGGGAACATACTAAGCTGTGTTCACTGCAGTGTTAATGAAGGAATCACATAATCTTTCTGGTTCATCAGTCACATAATGCTGGGAATACTCACCTATAGGTAGAATGTCTTGTGCATGCTCTTCATGAGGTTCTATTTCCTAAATGAAAAGGTTTAGCAGTCACCCACCGATGAATACATCTTTACAAAAATCTCCCACCTTTGCTCAATTAATATACCTACTGAAAGAATCTGAAAGACCTTTTCCTTTTGTGTAGATAGGATTTCTTATTGCTTACTTTTCAGCCAAGGGTGAAATCGGCTTTTATAAAAGATTTGTGATTTGTGTTTTCTCCATGTCATAAAACCACGGTGAAGATAAGAAGTGCAGGGAGTGCACACTCTGTTACATGGTCAGTGTACTTGAGGCACTTTTCTTGCAACTCTGTTTAATAACATTTGTTCAGAGTAGAGAGGAGAATGTTTTGTGGGTTAATGGAGCACACAACTCTTGACAGCTATTCAAGGTGACTAATGGATGTGCATTCAGATGCTCAAGTGCTGTTGAAGAAGGAAATCTGAATGGTAACAAGAAAACTCCATTAGTGACATATTAGTATTTTTCTGAGGCTTCAGTGGGATCAAGAAGAAAGACTGTTTTCTTATTCATGGATAAGTGAATCTGAATGACATTTTGCTAAGCATGAGGGACATAGGAAAGAAAACAGAGGCTTCTAGAAGTAGTAGGGGACATGCAAGCTCTCCTGGTTTTGGCTTGATTAATTTTTCTAGAAGCTGGTATAGTCCTGTGTATTGGATTTAGGATGATAATAATTATTGATAACACACACTGATGTTTTAGTGGCTGCTGAGCAGTGCTTTCACTGAATCAAGGACTCTTCAGCTGCTTATGCTGCTCGGCCAACAAGAGGGCTGGGAGTGCACAAAAATTTGTGAGGAATTATAGCCAGGACAGCTGAACCAAAGGAAAATTCCATAGCATAGAAAGTCATGCTGAACAATACAACTGCAGGGAACTGTCCAGGGGGTGGTAGCCCACTGCTTAGTCAGTGGGTGGTGGGCAATTGCGTTGTGCATCACTTGGTGTGTGTATTCTTTTACCATTACAATTATTTTGCTTTCTTTTTGTGTCCTTTTAAAGTGTCTTTATCTCAACCTATAAAAGCATCACCTTTTTTTTTTTTTAATTCTGTCTCAGTCTCAGTGGAGGAGAATAAGCAAATGGCTATGTGGTGTTTAGCTGTCTGATGGATTAAACCCCAACACATGCCCTCTCGACCCCTGGAATTATTGCCTTCATGCCCTCATCTCGGATAAGAGTCAGGGAATGGTACTTTCTTGAAGAATCTCCCTATGGACAGAGGGACATATGACTCTGTAGATAGCATGTGTTTCTGAATTCAACAGTAGAATGAGATGAACCACAGAGGCATCCTGACATCATACTCAGAAATACTTCAGATGAAATCTGACCCAAAAAATGTTCATTATTTTCCAGCCTAAATTTAGCTTTGGGATTAGATAATATAGCAGATGTGTTTAGAGTGAAGTTTCAGTTCTCTCTGTGCTTCAAAATTATTAAAAAGAAATGAAAATAAAAAGATAGAAAATGAGAAAAAACAGCAAAAACCTTCAAAAACCTAGTTATTGCTATACCGGTTCTCCACAAAATTTAGATGCTTCTGTTCCACAATTTTTTCAGAAGAAATGACCAAGATAATTGCCATCTGCATACACATCTATAAAGTTAACCCAACGCTACCATGCAAAGAGATTTTCTACATGGAGTGCTTCAGCTTCAATCTGTTATTAGACTACTGATACAGCTCTTCCTTTTCCCTGAAGAAAATGCCTGCGGTAATTGACATATATCACCTGATACATTTAACTCAGAAACTGACATTCCTCCCACTCTAATATATGTTCACATTAATTCCTGAGTTGTTTTCAATTCACTCTCATAAAAATAAGAGTGATTCCGGGTGTTAACTTCGTAATGAAAATATCAAAATAAAGGGATTTTTACCTCCCCAGCCTGAGAAATGCCATAGATAATGTAATAGATGGAAGAAATTGCAGTCTAATGCACACTTTACCGGTGTGAGCAACACATGGTGAGAAAACCAGCTTTTCTTCAGCACACTGAGCAGCAGTGATTTGCCAATGGCACTTCTGGAAAAGAAAGGGGACGAGCAATGCAGGTCAGAAATGCGAGTGTGACTGTAGCTGGTCAGAATGTGTGTCTGTGCTTCTCAAGACAGAATCAAGTCATAAAAATCAGATATTATTTATGAAATATTTTTAATGAGATTATTTTCATGGGAACTGGATGTTTGCATAATATATGTTTGGAAAAAAAAAGTTTTCAAAAGAAGCTTTCAAAAATAACTGAAAAAAGAACCAAAATTTTAATTGGTTTATGTGATTTTGAAAAATATAGAAATGTTGATATGATTTTAGTAGAAGTTACTTAAATCTTTCTGTCTTGTGTCTGTGCTCTTTTCCAAATCACAGTGAATAATCTTTCACGGGCTTGTTATTTACATGACTGCTTACAGTGCATCCTTAGTAACTGTGTGTTACCTTTATTAATAATACACTTCATGCTACTTCTATATTTCACACTAAGATAAAATATAATTTCATTATTTATTTTCAAAGAGTTTTAGAATCACATTTACTGAATATTGTTCAGTTTGTTTCACAGACAGTTAGTCCTAAGTCTAATTAAATTTCTAAGGATGTTTCATACAGGATTTTTTTTTTTACTTCAGGTTCTTTATCTGTTTCATTCATAAGTAAATTTTGATCCAAATCCCACTAAAATCAATGAAAGAATTACAATGTTTTGAGCTGTCTTTGTCATAATCTGAGTGAAGTGTGAACAAGCATTTAATAGCTTTTCTTAATATTTTCTTCTTTTTTTTAATAGAAAATCTTAAAATATAAAAGCAGAGAAAGAGAATATTCATCATTTTTCAGTTTTGATTTTTCCCTTTTATGTTAATATAAAGATGCAACCGTATTGAAACAATTCAATATACCTGACACATCTGCTATAAAACTATATATCTTACATTAAAACAACTTGGCCTTCAGATGTCTTCTTTTCAGCGTCTTCATGAGAAAAGGAGGTGCTAGCTTATTGTCATAGAATAAAGTGATTTTAAAATCCTCTAAAATCAAGTGTTAAGAATGTTATGAAAAAGAAAAAACAACAACCCCATCTCAAATTTTCCTCTAAGCAGTTTTCAAATTCAAGTGATTAGCCAGTATGAGATAATGGTAGCAATATTTTGGAGTGGTTTGCTGAGTGAGATGTCCCAAAGTTATTTAAGAAATGTACAACATCTTCTTTCTCTGAAGACAGGGTCACAAAAGGCTAGAATCAATGAGAAAACAAAATGCCATTGCTCTTTACATTTTCCTTTCTCACAATTTCTAACCCTTTTCCACATAGTTCTGACACTTAGCTCAAAAAGCTCTATGTTGAAATGACACTGGAAACAATATTTTTTGTGTCTGTGTATCCCTGTATATTGTTCCCCTCTGTGGTTTTTTTTATTGCAGGTTGCTGTTTCTTTCTCACACACAGGGCTTTAGTCCAGTCACTCCTGCACATCTTAGTTTATCACCAGATCACAGTAAGCCTCTCTTTATAGCAAAGTATAGGAAAACACAGATAACTCTTACTCCAGCTCTGTCTGTATCTTTTTACAGCCAAAAGACATTACTGTTTCAGCTATAAAGGATGTAGACAGGGTGATGGGTTTTTTTTTCACACTGAATGAGAGACATGGCATCTATCAGCATTGCTAAGGTTAACCTAACTCAAAATAAAGTGTTGAAATGGAAGCTGTAACTGGGAATAGAAGTTGCAGAGCAGAAACCTAGGGCAACTGCACTGTTAGCTTAGACAAGTCACTTACATTTCTGAACCTGGGTGGGATGAATTTAGAGGTAGGTGCCCTGAATATTGCCAGATACCCTTTAAAACAAAATCAACCAAGTATAAAAAAAGCCTAAGCAATTTTCCCTGAGATAAGAAACTTAGCACTTCTTAGGTCTTTTTCACTACCTAGTTACTGCATTGTGCTATATTTAGTAAATTGTTAAGTAATCCCTAATGAGCTCTAGCTTTATTGACACTGCTATGCCACAAGCTATTGATTGCCTGATTTTTTGTCCATGTCCACAAACATTTGTGACACTGAGATCAAGAAGAAGAAGATGTTAGGGGTGGCCATAGTTGTGTTCTAAAGACTCCTCTTTCCAGCCCTTCTCCTCAAAATCTTACTTGGAAAAAATAACCACATGGACCAAAAATTTTCCAGAGTCCTAGCCACACCATTATTTATCAGCATTTCTGGGACAGTCTTAGACTATCTTCCCAAAGTAATACTGACATACTCTGCATACTTCTAATTTATATTGAAGGATAAAATTCTTCACTTAATGGAGTAATATTTCTGTTTTTCATATAAAGTATGATATTTTGATGTCAAGATCTGCATTTCATATCTCAGACTCACAGAATTATTGAGGCTAAAAGACACCTCTGGAGGTCATCTTGTTAAACCACCTTACTCAAGCAAGGCCACCCAGAGTCTCCAGTCCAGATTTTCATGTCCAGATATTTTTTTAAATCTCCAAAGATACGAACACCACATCATCTCTGAGCAACCTGTGCCAGTGCTCAGTCACATTTAGGGTAAAAAAATGTTTCCTGATGCTAAGATGGAACCTCCTGTATTTCAGATTGTGCTCATTGTCTCTGGTTCCTGTTACTGTGCACCACTGAGAAGAGTCTGGCTCCATTCTCTTTGCACCCATCCTTCTTGTATTCATATATATTGATGAGTTATCACTGAGATGATCTAGGTTCAACAGTGTCATGTCTCAGTTTTTTCCTCACAGGAGGGATGCTTCAGTCCCTTAAACATCTTGGTGGCCTTTTGCTAGACTCTTTACAGTAGGTCCATATCTTTAAAGGTCCTCAGACCTTAAAATATATACTGATTCACATCTTAAAGTTCTCAAATGGAAGAGACCACTCTAAAGTTTTCAATGAGGTTTCTCAGCAGGAGATCAGGTTTTCAAAGTTGATGTGAGGCACAGTGTTTGAGAGCATTGGTTACAATCCCAGACTTTCCTCTACATTTCGAATTCCACAGCAGAAAATGGAATATGTGTTCTCTAACTTCAGCTGCCATACTCATTCCTAAATACTTTGAGTTTCTTTGTTTGTAAATGCACTGAAAGGGACAGGTTTGGCAGGAAAAAATAATTTATCTGTTTTAATGCCTTTCCTCAGATGAAATGGGATTGGTTTTATTGGATGTTTTTGTTCCACTGATTTTAAGACAGGCAAGAGTGACCCACTCAGGCTTTAAAAGCTTACGGCTATATGTTTAACCAAGGCAAAATAAATGCAGATATTATCACCTAATATTGGACAGTTCTCCTGGGAGACAGAACTTTAGGTTCTGTCTTCAGCCAAGTATAATTTGCAGCATGATGCATTTCAGAAGTTCTTTCCAACTGAGCACACTCATTTGCTCCCAGGCATAAACCAGGCTGCTTTGCCCTTCAGTGAGGGCCTGTTTGACTCTCATTGCACTAGCCAAGACATGAAAAAGCAAAAATCATGCTTCCCAGATATATATCATAAAACAAAAATAACATGGCCAAACAAAAGGAAACTTAACAAAGCTGTCGATACTATGATTTATTTTGTATTTCAGAGGGCTGTATGGATCTCCATCCCCCACCTCTACTGAGGTGGCAGAATGAAAGACCTCACACACCATTCCTCAAACATTGTCAAGTCTTCACCAGACCTATGTCTAGTGTACCTAATTTTTTAATTTTTCCTCTTTGAATCTAGTTTAAAGCTCTTTCAATGAGCCCTGATGACTCCTGTCCAAAGATCTTTTTGCCCCTTTGAGGCAGGTATACTGCAGAAGACTTGGACAGAAAATATTTTCAAGAAGACTTTCAAATGTGTAGCAGAAAGGATGAAAAAAATCCTGAGGCAAGGGCAGCTGTCATATGTATCCTGAAGTGGTGCATTGTCTATGCTATTTTCTATTTAGGGCTATGACAGTTTGTTCACACCCACTTTTAGTAAGGTTAGGACCACACTTCTATGTTATTAAAAATGTGCTTTTTTCCTGTATTTAAATAAAAAATAGTATGCTGAGACTAGTGAAAAGACAGAAGAAAGCTAGAAAAGGAGCATGGAGAAGGTGAAGTTTTATGCCAATATTCATGTATAATTGTATTCTACATAAAGGGGTGTATAAGCAGTTTCTCCCCTTCCAAAATTTTCACAAAAAAATTCTTCAGTTCCTCTTGATAGTGCATACAATCCAAAAAAAAACTTAAACCAAAATAACATGAATTCAGATTTCAGTTTGAATGAGCAAATTTCAACTGATGGGTCCTAAAACCTTTGCAGAGACAATGGAGCTCTCTGCATAAAATTGCCAGCTCACCATAGTGACAAACACTCCAGATTTAAATATTTCTGATATAGTAAAGGAAAACAGAATTGACATTTCCATAACAAATACATTTTTGACACATACAACTCCATAAACTTAACTTCAGGTGTAAATATGACGTACAGAAAAACCCCCAAACCTATCTGTAAAGAATTGCAAAACAGTCACTACGAGGGAATAAAATTTTTTTAATCAATTTTCATTAGGAATTATTGAATGTCCGCATTGGAAAAACCTTTCAAAATTATTGGCTATTCTACGAAAAATAGAACTAGCATCTCTCTATTATCCACAATGCCTGCAAAGCAGAGAACACACGTCCTTTAAAGGTCACTCTTTTCTTTGTTTATGCTTTAAAAAATGCTAAGGGACTGCCTACATACAGAGCAACTATCAAACATAAAAGTCAGTTGCTCTATCCTTTAACCTGTTACCAATTCAGACACAAAATTATTTTGTCGTTTTCGGTTATACTTAATTCATGGAAAAAATAATGACATTTGACAACTCCAAGTGTGACATTTGAGGGGAAGAAGGAATTCCAGAAGGAATTCTGGAAGGAAGGAAGAAATTCCAGAAGGAAGGAAGGAATTCCGGAAGGAAGGAATTCCGGAAGGAAGGAAGGAAGGAATTCCGGAAGGAAGGAAGGAAGGAAGGAAGGAATGAAGGAAGGAAGGATGGATGGAAGGATGGAAGGAAGGAACGGTTTTGCTTTCACAAGTGCTGTTTTGCTAGAAATGTCACAATATGGGTTTCTTTGTCCTCTTTCTGCTTTGGAACTTTGCCTTTGAGTATACTGTTTTGAACTAAATTCACAGGACAGAGACATATATATTTGGAATTTCTGTTACAAAGAGAGGTTCCTGATTTCTGACTTTTGTTCTGAGGACAGTGTGGTCTAGAAAGTATTCTTTCTAAAACTGCAACAGAGAGAGAAGAGGAGGTACACACAATGCTAAGAATCAGATGGTCAGTGCTTGTGCTCTGATGTGCAGTGAAAAACTTTGAAAAGTGGTGATTTGACCTTAATCTGGACCAGAAATCTGGAGCAGATTGGAAGATAATTTCCTTTCCACTTTCATACTCACCAGACACATATACCTTGTGATGCAGTAGTTCGAAGAAAAAGAAATTTGTCTTTATTTTATGGTCTATCTCTGTTATTGAAGTTTTTCACTTAATGCAGTGAAACAAAAGATCAAGATGATCTGTGTGCAGACTAGATAGCAAAAGACTGCTTATGGAAGAGTTATATAGGTAACTGCAAATGATTCACTAGGCTAAACCTGTCCAAGAGAATCACAGTGTTTTAGCACACACACATTATTTGATTTTGATGAGTTTTAAATTCTTGGTTATTTCCAACAGTGACCAAACACATTTCTGTGTTTGGAGGAAGAAAAGCAATATCTAAAACAAATGAGGCTATGGCCCTTCTAAGGTGTTTGGATCATTTGCTGATTACAACAGGGCACAGTAAAGATTTGGCCTCTGAGGATGAGGAACAGAATGGTAGCATACTGCCACCGAGGTTGCTGACTGCAAAGTAGCAGTTATTCCCACTTACTGGAATCATGCTGCTCCTCTAAATCCCCAGATAAGCAATTGGTAAATTGTGCATAAACTTTCTAACTTATTTTAAAACTCAGTGTGAAAACACCCATGCAGATAACTAGTATGCACTTTTGATTAGCTCTTGACAGAAACACATTAAAGACACAGAGCCCTTGTCACAGTCCCTAAAATTGTATCCTTTCCCCACCACCCCACCCTCCTTTTTCCTAACTCCAGTTATAGCTTCATAACTGTATAAAAATGCTGCCTATATTTAGAGCAAGTTTTGTATTCCTCCCTCACAAGCCTATAGAAATATTTTACTCTCCTCATATGATGCCTGGCAGGAAAGCACTGCTTAACAGTTTCTGGGTTGGTTTGAAGCAGAAGTGTCAGCCTTATGTATCCACAGTATTTCAATGAGGCTGTGCTGTAGGAGGTAACTTTTCTTCTACTACACACCACAGCAAGAACTACTGGCACAGGTTCAACAAGAAGAATAGTAGTGGTCATTTTTTAAGGCCAGGAACGGAACATTGTCTTGGCATAAAAAACCCTAAACCTTCCACTTCAAATATGATAAAAATTATGAACAAAGTAAAACCAATTATTTATGACAAAATCAGATTTCTGAAGATAGAGAAAAGTAATTTTACCAAAATTGTTATAGACGTTAATATTCAAACTTCAGCTGCTCACTTTGTCGCTTACTAATAAACTACATGTTCTTTGGCAAGACAGAAACAGTCAGAATATTTTATCTTCTTTTCCATCGGTGTTTAGGACCTAATAAAAAAATAGTCTGTTTCTATATTATGTTTGGTATTGTATAGTATTAACATGGTAATCCCCAGTGCAATTTTCCTTTATTCATTGTTCCAAGATATTTTGTTTGTTGCACATTAATAAAGAAGATTATCAGGCTACCTGAGGATTTGATAACTAAATTCTCAATGAACAGATTTACTTAACAAGCTTGCCTGTCCACCTATTATATAAATTAATCCCAGGTGACATAGCACAAGAGCAGTAACTATGCCTAATGTCATCTTTGTATTATTTCAAAAACAAATTTCTGCTACTTAAAAGGCTTTGAAACTCATTGAAGGCTTGTTTTAGCTTTTTGTGGGCTTTTAAAAATTTTATTTCTATTTTTTACCTTTTCCTGTTATTGAAGAGAAGTTAATGACAAATATCTTAACTGAGTATTCTTCAACTTATTTGGAAAATTGTAGAAATTATTCTGCTGTTTATGCTCATATACATGATCCAGCAAATTCCATTAAAATCTGTCACTATCTTGAACTTTTTGAGCTCTGTGTTGTGCACGAAAAAGGACTGTCTTTCTTCAACTTCAGCCAGCAACTAAACACAGCCACTCAGTCACTTCCCACTCATGGGAAAGGGGAGAGAATCAGAAGACTAACAGTGACAACTCCTGAGATAAAGATTGTTTAACAGGTAAAAAAAGCCAAAGCCATGTGCACAAGGAAAGAAGAAAAAAGAATTCATGCACTGCTTCCCATCAGTAGGGAAGTGTTCAGGCATCTCCAGGAAAGTAGGGCTTCATCACATGTGACAGTTACTTCAAAAGACAAATCACTCTGAAGGTTACCCCAGTTTTTTATTGCTGCTGATGATGTCATATAGTATGGAATATCCTTCTGGTCAGCTGGGGTTGGCAGTCCCAGCTGTGTCCCCTCCCAGCATCCTGTGCATCCCCAGCCTCCTTATTGGTGGGGTGAGAAGCAGAAAAAAACCTTGAGTCTGTGCAAACACTCAGCAATGGCTAAAAATATCCCTGTGTTATCAACACAGTTTCCAGAGCAAATCCAAAGTAACACTATAGTAACTAATGTGAAGGATATTAACTCTATCTTAAAACCAGTACATGAAGAGAAAAGTCAAAAAAATAGTCACAACAAAGGAAATTCAAACTGCACATTAGGAAGCTGAATGTTTAACTGGAACGACAGCTTTTAGGTAGCAGAACACCAAAAGTGTGGAATCTCTATCCTTGGAGATATTTAAAACCTGACTGTAGAAGTTGTGAACACTCTTATTTAAGGTTTTAAACTATCCTTCCTTCAAGTGGCAGCTTGGTTGTAAACAATCATCAGATTTTCCTTCCAACCTTTTTCTTTTTTTCCTGTGATTCTGTGATCTCTCTCCGCACATAATACTTGAAATTACAAGCCTTAAAATGCGGGGGATTGATATCCAGTAGTCAGTGTTTGCCTTGTCTGAAAAATGTTTGTGTCATGCTGGACTAAGTTCAAAGTTAGCAGTTTTCTTCCTCTAAGAATGTAAATTAATTGACACCGATCAAGTCAGTTGGTGAGACTGACCAAAATAGTCCTCAAGTGTATGTGGCAGACTGTGTGTTGCAGATAATTGTACTGGATCCAGCTGAGATGGAGATCATTTTACCACAGCAGTCCTTACAGTGCTGTGCTTTGTATTGGTAGGAAAGGTGTTGGTGACACCCCAGTGCTTTGGCTGCTGCTGAGGAGGGCTGGCACAGCATCAGCGCT
>VZTZ01028523.1:0-51524 GCA_013400955.1 Drymodes brunneopygia | reverse complement strand
GGGGAGGGGGGCATGTGGAGGAGGGGATCTTTTTCAAACAAAAGGGAAATAAAGGCTGGTTGCTTATTTTTGTTTTCCCTCCTCTTCAGCTCTGATCAAATATATCCGACCAGTATTTGTATCTCGGTCAGACCAGGATTCTCGCAGGAAAACGGTTGAAGAGATAAAGAGGCGTGCTCAGTCTCATGGTAAATGGCCCCAGGTACTGTATTCTGCTACTCTGTAAGAGATGGTATTTGACATTTCCAGGATTTGGATATGCAGTTTACTTTTTTCATTTTGGGTGACTTGAGATGGAGTGGGGTGGGGGAGTGTGTGGGTGTGTGAAATTTCTTCCACCCTCTCTTTCTAAAAGATAAAATGTAAGATTCTCATCTGTCTCTCATTACACTGTTTCAAGGGAAACTGGGTAAGAACATGGGCAGACAGCTCCTAAGTGGTACTAAATGGACAGACCACAGCAGGTTAGGAAGTCTGCTAAGGAGAAAAAAGTGAATTGCTCAGCACAATACCTGGGGAGGTACTGTGTGTTCTTACCCTTCGCAGGATTTTGGCATTGCTGTTGTTGGAGATGTGATACTGGGCAAGGCAGCCCAAGCAATTTAGATGTTCCAATAACCAGAGCACACCTCTATTAAACCACATGATGAAAGCATGGATAAAATAAATGGCTCAGTGTTTTTTTTCTGCACCTAAAATGTGACTATTTATAATGTGCCTTGAAAGAGAGTAATGAGAAGGAAGGAATGACTACTTAAGATCTTAGATTCCCAGAAACATGTGGTTGTTTTGCAAATTTGAAGCATTCCTGTGATTTTTTGAGATTAGAGTACTGTATGTTTTTTATGGGATTATTGCTGTTAACAGTGGGTGTGCCTCTGCGTACTGGACAGCAAAAACATTATAAACAGATATTAACAATGTGACAGGTGATATATAGCTTTTGCATCATGACTTTCATCATTGGATTTCAAAGCAAGCTAGGACAGAGTAGGCAATAAAACTAGTAATGTTAATTCTAGTCCATTGCTTTGTTCCCTTATGATATGGATTTTTGGGGTCTTTGTCTGTACAGTCTACCCTCTTCTGCTGAATTGGTTCAACTTAAGCATTTTTTGCTCTTTTGTTTAGAATTCTGTTCAGATATTTTCAGTATCTATCATTTGGGCAGCTGTGTACATGCAAAGTAATAGCAAAGAGAAAATAACTGTCTTTTCTTAGCCCATAAGTAGATAGCCTAGGAGCAGGAATTTTGTTCTGGTACAAAACACAATATGATGCTTTTGCCAGCACTAAAACCTTTGGTGAAAATACTCGCACCTAACAAGTGTTTCTGGTCACTGTCAGTGTTCCAATGAATAGAACTATTATTGGAGGACAACAAAGAGGCAAAATCACAGATAAAGAAAAATATTTTTCCTATTAAGGTAGAACTTTACTTGATATCTTTAGCACGATTTTTTTTTTTTACTCTAACTGAACTGTTTTTCCCTGAGAACATTTTTGCTGTAATCAGTTAATAACAGCTTTGCAAAGATATGTTTATAAATAAATTCACATTGAAAGAGTTCTTAAAAGTCAACTTTTTTTTTTACTTCAAGATAATGATATTCCCAGAGGGCACTTGCACAAACCGATCCTGTCTAATTACATTCAAACCTGGTAGGTATTATGCTCATTTCTCTGTTCTCTACAGAATGTTCTTGTATCTTCATTTTCTGAAATGCCACTTGCATTTTAATTTGCTTGCTGTTGCAGAAGTTGAGTCAGAAATCTTGCAGTAGGGTGGAATCAGAATATAAATTTTCTGATGCTACAGGAAGATTGTAATTTTACCATTGAACAAAACAATTTCAATAATTCAGGTTTTTTCTTGGCTTCTGAGATGTATATGTGCTCGAGGACTAATGTTTTTTTTACTGGGTTTTTGTTTGTGGTTGTGTCTTTTTGCTATTTTTTTTTCTTGTCCCCTCCTCCATGCAGCATTTAGATACTCGCTGCTACCTTAAGCTTCATAGTGTATCTATTTCAGGCTGCCCAGCCTTTGTTGCTGTGTTGTATCTGGCTGATCCCTCTCTAGCTCTTCTGTGGAGTTGCATTGTAGTGAAGATGTCACAAAAATGTTTCCGATGTGACACTGTTACAGAGGCTGCCATTTTTTACAACTTTTGTGTAACATCCATGTCCTAAGCTCTTTTCAGTAGTATCACCCTTTTAGTTTATCAGATTAGTAGAGGGTGTAACACTGAACATTGCTGCAGGTGTAAGCTGCATTTCCTGTAGGGAGAAATGCCAGTACTGCAGTAAGCCACCAACCTTTAGGGTAAACTTGCCTTTATCATGTAGGCAGGGAGATGGTCAATGAAGAAGCTTCAGTGAGCAAGGCAGTTGTGAATGTTTTTTGACTTCCTAGTTTTCTACCTAGTTTCTGGTCTTACTGTGTGTCTTTTATTTTGTTTGGCTTGCAATTTAAATACCACTTAGAATATCATGCAGTGAGTCAGCATTGTGGTTCCTTTCACTGGTTCATTTGTCTGAAGGAATCTCAGACTTTTCTCTCAGCTCTTACCTTTTTAGATGAATGAATGATGATTAGGGAAACATCCGCTTCTGCAGCTCTTTGCTCTCCTTCTCTCTCCAACTGAATCCCAACCATGCTTTGAAAGCTAACCTGAATCCTTCATGCAAGCCCTGATTTCCTGCCCTCCCTCTGTGCCACAGACATTCCAGGCACCATATATTTCTACCTCACATTCTCACTCTATCTTCCTCTGCTCTGGTCTAGTACATGCTGCTGTCTGCTTCTTGTCTGTCTCACTTTTCCTACTGAAACCTGCCTCTGTATCCATCCAGCCTTCCAGAAATCCTTTGCCTCAAAATTCCTCACTTACATCACATTACTTTAGGTCTCTATTCAAGTTAGTTCTATCAGGATGCATTTCTCCTTTCCACTAACATGGCCTATGCTCCTTGCTCTTACTACACATTTTCTTGGTTTTGTGTTTGTGTTTAAATGGAAGTGTTGTCATCCACCACTCAGCTTTTGTCAGCTTCGGATTATTTCAAAAGTTGCTTAGACTGTTCTTCGAGACTGAGCAGAAGGTACCAGTGGCCTCCAAATCTCCTAAGGATTCTACTCAGACCACCTTCATTTAGACATCCTTTTATGTATCAACAGTTATTTTGTGAAGCAAATGTTGTGCAGTGTGCTTCAATTATTCGGTCCTTAATTTTAATTGGAATATTAGGGAGAGCTTAGTAAATTGTCAAGAATAACATACTTTGAGTGAAACTCTTAATTTCTTCATGAGAGAAAGAGATGTTAACAGAAGTCTTAAACAAGGTAGTTATAATGCTTACCCAATCTTTGTATTAGAAACCAAGAAAATGCTTAGCAAATGACATAGAACTTGTGCTGCTTATTTATCAGAACAGTAATTTTCCCATGAACTGAAGTAAAGCTTCTGTATATGAGCTCTCGTTCAATATAGCTGTAGTTCAATTTATAACTATTAGTTTTCCCATAGCTACAGAATAGAAGTGACATTAGGTCTGTTATTTCAGAGATGATAAATTGTCTATAAATTGTTGTTGTTCAGATAAAAATAAAAAGCTTCTTTTGCATAAGAAAGCTGAGGGTCTTCACCAAAAAAATTGTTGACCACAGGGAGTAAATTAACTTAACCATCTTGTGCATGCTCAGTTTTTTTCATTTATTGATCTGAATTTGATACTAAGCTTTGACTTGTGTAAATGACAATATATGTAAGTGGTAGAGGATAATTTAGATAACGTAACAAACATTTTTAATTACCTATCTGATGAAAAGGTGGATATACATTGTCATTCTCCAGTGCTTGCTTTTTTGATTACTTTTGAGACTCCTTTCAGATCCTGTTTTTTCACCATCAATTACCTCCATTCAGTCCATTAGTGGTGTAATTTTTTCTTTCTGCAGTAAATTTCTTCTCTACCAAAATGAGCTATAAATTAATTATTTATCATATGTGCCTTCTAGGAGCGTTTATTCCTGGGGTTCCTGTTCAGCCAGTGGTTTTACGTTATCCAAACAAACTGGTAAGTTCAGCTTACAGTGTAGTTGGAAATTTAGGGCATTTTCCTTTAAGTGCATTGGCCCTTGTGTAACCTTTTAGGTTTAAAAATTCAAAAATCATTACTAAGTTATTATTAGTTAAGTATTTATTCCTTAAGCCTCAGGCAATACAGGGAGTCTTAATTGAGACAATTTAAATGTTTCTGCCCTGAAAGTTGTTCAGGTTGTCATAAGAAGGACTCTACAAATGATAAGACATATGGCAATTTCTGACCAGGATCTGTGTTCCTATGTGCTTCCTGTTCCTGCAGTGTGTGCTGAAGAGTTTTCTCAATGTCGTTTATTGCTGGAAGATGTTTCTGCATCTCCTGCCTTTGGGGGTGTTAGTCACGAGTTGCTGTGACTGGCTGAATGGTATAGAATAATGTGTTGAGGATCTCTGCATCTTTGTAAAGTGTCATCTTGTGTGTTTTAAATTCACCATGCACTTGGCTAAGGAGGGAGCTAATTCAGACTAGTCCTCCAATACAAATTATATTCAGGTAAAATGCGGATTATAGTGTTTTATTTACAATATCTGAAGTTTCTTTTTGAGCCCACTGGAGCTGCTTTCATGTCCAGTCTGTCCCCTTCTGAAGCAGAGGTTATTTAGGGAGTGTGTGGAGAGTGTCAGAAGTAAAATGAGGACCACCTGGTCTCTTTGCTGATGCATATCACATCAGAAGATCTCTGAAGAGCCCATTAACAACCCCTTTTTCTAAGGAAGGATTTTGTGTCTTCTTGGTACCTGAGTAGCTTACAAATATTTCCATCCACTGTTCTTTCTGTCATTTACAGGTTGATATAAAACATATGCTTGATTAAAAAAGGATCCAAGCTAAGTTAATGTACACAGACTACCATTTGCTCTTGACTGAGACAAGGTGTAATGGCAAGCAAATAGTTTGCAGTAACAAACGCAAAAATTATCTTTCTGGATGCTGTGACAAGAATAGCAGCCTGATGTGCTTGCATAGTATGAAATGCATTGTAGCAGGCTGCCTGGGACTTTTCATTACATAATTGTTATCTTTTCAGGAAGAAAGATTCTTTTCTAAAAATAGTTTGGAGTTTTGATGGCACTGCCATTTAAAATGACAAATATGCTCATGGCTTATGTCATACATGCCTTGTAACTTTTTGTTAATGTTAAGACTATAGCAATATAAAGCTATAAAATTTTGTAAATAGCTTCAAAATCCAGGTGAATACTGAAATGTTATTGCCTGTAGTACATAATATGCAGTGTTTGGAAAACAATACTAAATGTTCCTAACACTTTGTTAACAGAAATTTGTGGACTTTTAACATTGAAGTGAAACAATATAAATGCAAATGAAAATTTTCATTATTTCTCTCTCACTACAAGAATGTCATAAAAGAAATTGTAACTATTTACATAGATATCCATTGTGAGCTGGCATGAACTTGTGTATGGAACTTTACTTTTTCCTACTACTTTTAATTGCTGTAAAACACTTAATTTTCAGTGCCTTACTAAGTCATTTAACCTCCTATGATCTATTTCCTTGAGACCTTCCAAAGGTCTAAACATTAATGACAGGGGCGATAGTTGCTCTTACTGCTTGATTTTTACATTAGCTTGGGGGCTGCAGAAGAGTTGCAACACAGTTAGGACAAGGAGAAGGAATATGATGTGATACACAAAGGTGAGGTTTATTTTGGTTAGGATACGGAGTTAGATTATTTTGTTTCAATTATTGGGCTACTCTTGTCTCAGCCTACAAGGCAAGGCTTAGCTTTTCTTCCTGATTCTCCTGCCCACCCCGAGGGAGGAGTGAGTGAGCAAGCAGCTATATGGTGCTTGGTTGTCAGCTGAGATTAAACCACAACACATCTGAGAACAGAATAGGGCAAGAATATCAGTTTTCATACACTAAGACACCGTTTTTAGCAAACTTTAAATGTCTCTGACTTCCTATTTGTTTGGCTGCTGCGTATTATAATTTTAGGTTTAGAAAGGAACTTCTTAAGATCTTTGCTTAACCAGTGAACTCCAATATTCATTGTGTGCAGTCACCCCACTGCTTTTTGCTTGAAGTGCCTGCTCTGATCTATGTTCAGAGCTTTGAGTTCCACAGTATAGATGAGAACAGTCTTGGATTCGAGTGTACCTGGCTGTTTTGAGAGGCTTTTTGAGATTAGAGCCTGGGGTGAATGTGGTCATTGTCTGCACTCTGGCATCTTTATTTCATGGTAGTCTATTCAAGGGCTAGGGAAAGCACTACTGTGCTGCTGTGGGCTGAAACATGGCAGAAGTGAAGAAGTAAATTCAGGGTTTTTTCTTGCAAATAAATCTAGTTCTGGTTGCTGTGAAGAACTCACTATTTTATATTTTTTATAGTTAGAGTAGCTCCCTGAATAACTGTCATCTTGGGGCTTGTGATTATTTGTGGTAGATTACATCACTGGTCCTGTATCAGTGCTTTTTAGTAGTAGTATTTTAGTGTGTTGTTCTTCTTGATGCATGAGCAAAAAGAAGTTTTAAGGCTTAAAATGTTGTTTAGACCTGATATTCAAAATTTGCTACTGTTTATCTAGATTGGTAATATTTTAAGTATGGGATGCCTTGAGAGCCATTACCTATATTCTAATTAGAATAAATGCTCTAATGTCTTCACCCATGAGTTCTCTATTGTACTACTTTTTGCAATTTTTTACACTTATTTTGTTTGTTTCTTCATTTGAATTTTCTATTGGAGTGCTGTTACTTATGAAATTATGAAAATATATAAACTATGTACCTGTTTAAATATCACAGAGCCATTTAAAATGCATTTTATGTCCAAATGTCTTCCACAAGTAACTGTGTGCTATTTGATAAGAGGCTTGGTAGCAGCTCTTGTACAGTTTTGGTATATCAGGGTTAACTGAACCTGTTAAAAAACAGCCTATCTCCTGTTAGAAGGCTGGCATATGATCTTCTTGTGTCAAATGCAAATTCTATGGAAGACAGCTCTTCTCCCTGTTTCCTCCTGTGCTGGGTGGAAATAACAGAGGGGATAACTTTCAAGGTCGGGTTGGATGGAGTTCTGGCCAGCACGATGTAGTTGAAGATGTCCCTGCTCATTGCAGGGGAGTTGGAATAGGTGGCCTTAAAAGGTCCCTTCCAGCCAAGCTATTGTATCATTTTATGTACTTCCACACAATTTAAAGTATTCATTACTTAGATACAATAGTTTCAAGGTGTACTCAGAATGCTGTCAAAGTAAATGTTGCCCAGAAGTATAAGCTGCTAGCTGTGATAAATATAAAAGGTAACTTAATTATGTAAGGGAAATCCCACTTCCCTTTGCTTGTTTTTATCATAAACATACTGGTTATGCTGGTAGGAGTCTCCTATAATATGGATCTGCCTCTTGCAGATCAGAATCCTGTTTTCCCCTAGATAGCATTTCTGGCCATTATCCTGGTGCATCCTGATGTTTTGGCGGGAAAAGGCATGCCTGTCTACTATGACATTCACACTGGGAATTTCTTGGAGGATTGTTGATGGATAATAAGACTTACTGGAGTTTGACTTGCCAGCTAGCCAGTATGAGGCTGGATTCTGAAAATACCTATGCACTGTCCAGTGATCCAGATGCTTTTGTGGTGCTCACAGTTTTCTTCATCTCCCTCTGTGCTGTTGCAATTTAGAGAGCTGAGCTGGAGATGTGTAGTGCTTGGTGTTCTGTAAGGCAGATCTGGTCTCTAGATAAGTTATCTGCGATCTGCACTGGTTTCTCAGGGTTTATAATGAAAGTTCCTTGAGGGGAAAAAAACAAGTCCCATGTGTTTACTTGCAGTGTTATCAGAGACATCAAAATAGCCAGAAACAGTGTAACAGTAAAACTAACCACATTATAGTTCTAAAAGATCACTACATGGAGAGAGGGTTTTTTAGTGCAGATAAATTGATTATTACAGATAGACTCATCCTTTTATCATTTGTTTGATTGAAAATAATTGTTGAAAGTCAAGTTTTAAATTTTTAGTGGATCTTTATGACATATTGAACTTACTCTCCAAGCTGTAGTTCTATCACATTAATCACATTTTTCGCCTTTTATGGATGGGTTTGCTTTCTTTTATTTTTACTTTTGATAGCCTTTTGCAATAAATGGTAATTAAAACTTGAGTTTAACTTGATCTTTTGTGATCATGGTACATGTGATCACCTGAACTCTCTAGAATAGTTTGGATGGTAGCATAGAACTGAACTGGAACATGTTCAGTAGGTTGAAATAAAGATCTTTCTGATCTGGTCATTCAGAAACCTGAATTTAATGAGTCCGCTTGTCTTTACACTAATGACTTGAACTCTTTTTCCCAGTTAAAACAGAGCTAATTTCCAGGTTTTTAGATTCTTTCTTGTACACTTAAATCTTGTCTCCAAGTAGTGGAGTTTTTTTCCTGTGCTGTTTCTTAGTCTTAGTTAAAAATGGGATGACTTTTGCTCTCGTATTCCTAGCTGTTATATATTCCTTTACTGGTCTCTGTTCCCTTTTTGCTATTTGCATCTTGTTCACTTCTTTTGCTGCTATATGTCCACTCTTATTGTTTCACACAGTGTTAATGTTGGTCATATAGCTGTATAAAAGATGGGCTGATTCCTAAGAAGGTTAAGAACTTTTGCAAAAAGAGCATAGCATGAAAACTTCTTAGTCATATGTTGTCAGTTACACTGTGTGCAATGTAAAAAGTTGAAAGCACAATAATTAATTGCAAATGTCACACTTTTCTTCTTAGGACACAATCACATGGACATGGCAAGGGCCAGGAGCGTAAGTGGTTTATGTTTTATTGCTTTTACCATTACTTTCCTCAATTAGTTTTTATTTACATGACTTATGCATATGTAGTCACCCCAGTTGCTGGTTATTTGATTATTCTTTGAGATTAATTTATCTTTTGTCTGTTATTCTCTAATTATGCTAATAGTCATTAAGAGGAATCAGGTGTAAACACCTGGAGTACTCCTGCTCTATTATTCTGTTGGTTTGCAGAATGAATTTTAGGTTTTTATTTCAATTTTTTTTTTTTTTTTAGCCAAGTGCCTGAAGTAAAACAACTTGCTTCTGCTCTACATGTTTTATTTGCCTGCGAGTTGATTTGGTATCTTACTATGTAAAATCTGTAGGGCTATTGTTTGAAATTGTTCTACTCTCACAAAAACAGTCAACCCACTCAAAGAATTTGGAGATACTGTTTCCATTATCTTGTCTGAATATAATTTTGACCCTTTTTTTTAAACAAAATGTTATTCTAGCAGTTCTTTAGCAAATTCATATAATAGAAAATATTGAATGAAGCAGTTCTTGCTTGTTAAAAGAAAAAATAGGCATTATTTTCATGTTGGGATTTGAGTAGAAATTCCAGAATGTTTAGATGAAGGTGAGAACAACAAATCTGGAACCCTAAGTAAAGGGGAGTTGGCTTCTGTGGTTAATGCTTTGTATTGTTTTGAACATCCCATGTGAGATCCTATATTTTAGTAGTAATGAGGAAACCATGGGGATTAGCCAAGATTCAAGTAATTTAGCATTTTGTCAATTAAGTTTTGCACTTGAGAACCAGGTCCAATTAAGGAGATGATCTGGAGATCTGAGGAAATAATTGATCACTTCCAAAGGTTCAGCTTACAATTAATTTGTCACTTTGGAAATAGATGAGTCCATGTGTATAATAGACACTGCAGTGTTGGCTATATAAAGGGATTTCTGTTCTTGTGGGCTCCTACCTCTTCCTTTGCATTTGCACTGCAATTCATGTCAAAATAACTCAGCCATAGAGGAGAAAGGTGAGTAGCTTACTTCCACCTTAGTATCCTAACTGGAGAGTCAAGAACACAGAGGAAGAGGGAGAAACTTGTGGGTGTGTTGCTTCAGATCACTATAATGTCTACAAAACCCTAATTCTGAAGTGTTGACCTCTGCTAATAAAGTTAAATTGAATTAAGTGAATCAGAATCTGCAGCAGCATGCGATGTTATACAAATTGACTGGGTCAGTTTGAATTACAGCTTTGCTTAATTAGGATTAATTCTCCTGGGTGACCTGAAATGTATTTGTGATGTCTTAGCAGAAAAAAGTGTTAAGACTGATAACAGGCTTCCTTTTCTCAGCAAACTTGTCCTTTCTGTCTTAGTGGTAGCCAAAACATAATCTGGAAATGTTTGTGTCTAGGAGTATTCTGTTTGTTTAAAGGTGCTGTAGCCTGTCAAATGGATTGAAAACTTGTCACATGCAAACTTAAACACTTGAATTTTCTCTACATCAGACTTGAATTAGATACAGGTTCTATCAGTTTTAATTTTTAACTTCAAGCCACAGGCTCCATTGTTGTTCCTGATTCTTTTCTTTGCTTTAATGTGTTAGAAGCTCAATAAGAAGAAAGGGTGGGGGGAGAACATTTTGCAGCCCTACATGAGTGTATAACAAAATGAGTAGGGTTTACTTCTAGGAGCTGCACTTTATCTGTGTAAGAAGGTTTTGACCAGCCATCCCCCCTCACAATGATTGATGGCTGTAACTACCTAGATGCTGTACAAAAATGTGGCTACTGACTCTGCTCCTTAATTTAGGTTCACTAAATCCTTTCCTGGATTTGAATCTTAATGCTTTCTAAGGTCAAGTGCATTCCCGTTATCTCGTATCTTAGGCTGTTAAAACACACGTACTACATTTCATTAACAGACTTTGTAAGTATAATGAACTTTGATTCCAAACTGAGGTAATGATAAAATCTCAGTGGTTGCATATTTAATCTTGCCAACTCTGTGCTGAATACAGCATTTTTCTGAAATGGACTCATTCTTCCTTTAACATGTTATGCATATATTACCTTTTGCTATTTATTTTCCTGTTTTTGACTGTTTTTTAAGATGCCAATTCAGTGTTCCACGTTACAGAATGTAATATGTAGAAGTACTTTCGAAGGCCTTTTCTTTTAATTTTTATCTGAATATGATCATACCTACAAGTAGGATGTTATGTGAAAACTGTGGAGCATAATGTATTCTGGTTTCACTACATAAAATTTTTTTTACTCCATCTTTCCCTATTTTTTCCCCCTTTTAGGTTTGAAATTCTGTGGCTTACTTTATGTCAATTTCACAATTCTGTGGAAATCGAGGTCAGTAAAAAAAAATCCAGTGTATTCTGAGCAATTGCAGAATACATAATATTGTACTCAATTCTGCTGTAAAAGTTTGCATTCAAATCCTGTATGTATGTCTGTAAAAACAGGTTAAGATACCACTTATATTTTAGACAAATGACTTCTGTATCTGAAAAATATAGTCTAAAATTGGAATAGCAAAATACAGTTTTCCAGCTGGCATAAATCTTCATTTTCTTTCTGATTTGAATTGAGTAGATAAATTTCTGGCTCAGTTTAAAAAGTCTTTTGTGAACAAATTTCTTGTCTTCTAACGGCCTGATTGCTGTTTCAAGTAGTGTACCAACTTTGTATGGTGGACATTCATGTGTGTGAATGTTGACGTACAAACTAAGGGATGTCTCATAGAGAAAAATTGTAGGTGGTTTCTTATAGGCCACATAAGTTTTTTCATGTCTGGCTAATTTTTAATTGGCTGTTCAGTATGTGAAATTGGAAAACACAAAGAAAATCTATCTATATTCTTAACTTTGTTTTGAGGAAAATACTGTAATTTTAAGGCTGAAGACTATTGTAGTGAAAATGTGGAAACAATTAAAGCCTTTCCTTTCAATTTGTTGTCCTTATGCATTTTACACAGAGTAATTACATTTTTGTGGACAATTACAGTATTTGAAAAGTGTTATATAGAATATTTGACAGATGTTCTGCAATTCTTTTGCTTTTTGAATAATGAAGCAGCTATTTAGCTCTGACAGATGGAACTGATGAGAGGGTAAATCAGTAGGAAGAACTATTGCATATTTACATACACTGTGTTACAATAGCAACATATATTGCATGCTAATCACTGTACTTACCATTGCTCTGTGTTTGCTTATTTATGCAATCGATTACTCTCAAAATTATAGAATGTGCAGAATATCAGCCACTCAATATGTTGTATGTTGTAGAAATTTGTGGTTTTTGTTATCAGTTTAGTCGGATAAAAAACAAATTATCAGAATTAGTGGCCTGTGTTTTGCAGAAGGGCCATGGAGTGACTGCCTCACGCAGGGCTAAGACAAACCATCTGGTTGGCAGGATTTTTACCCGTTCTCAGGAACATGATTTTCTGCCCTAGGCGAGTAAAATGGGTTCTTTCACACAGGAATGAACACTGCTGAGCTTTCTTGATTTTTGAGGGAGCAGCTGCTAGCAGATGTTGAGTTTCTGTAGCTCTTTCAGGTCTTGCATAACAAACTATGGTCTTTGATAGTTCTTGGGGAAAAAAAAAAAGCAAGCTAACAAGTGACCTTCTGAAATATTCCATACTAAAGCAGGAGTTGGCAGAGTATAGAGGAGCAGACCTGTTTGCAAGGTTGCTCTCAAATATGAGGCAGAGTACTTGAGAGCTACTTGTTGAATCTGTTTTTGTAAGGAAGTGCAGTGAGGACTAGGAACATAGAGGAAAAATTAGTTATTTTCTGTTCAAAGTCATATTTTTCCCCAGTCTCTGATGTTTATTGGTTTATATTCTTGCTCTGTTCCATCAACACAGAGATAATGGCAAATGCCTACCAGCCTGGATACCACAGTTAGTGATGATGATCCAGTAACTCTGGGAGACATAGTACAAAACAACATAACTTCAGTGGTTTTTGATTAAATGATAGCCAGTAAGATTTAACAGCCAGCACTCAGGATCCAAAGTTAGCTGGTCTGGGCTTCTCTGCATATAATATATGTTTTGGCATACCGTGTGTGTCATCCAGTATGCGTATTGAGAAGCAAGCATCTATGTAGGCCTTATGATAGGTTTCTGTACATGTTGGCCCTTCTACCCATCCTGTACTTAGAACTGGCATGCTGGCAATGTTGTGAAGAAGAAAGGATATGTGATCATCTGCACATGTAGTTTGTTTTGGCTCACGTCTGTTTGTTTTACTGACCTGTCAACTTCAGCATTCATACATCCACAACAGTCTGCAGCAGCTGAGAGTTCTTCTCTTAGTTTTGTTAGTGATGTTGAAATGATTATGCTATTTACGTCAAGTTAGGCACAGACATGTAGAACACCTTGAAATCACCTCATATTCAAACTTGTCCTGTGTTTGGAGAAATGGCTTGATAGCCGCTTGCAACTCAGATAAATGGAATGAGGTTTGGAAGTTGAAGGAACAGTCTTTCCATCTCTGTTAACTTCACAGTCTTTGTGGTTTTGTGTATTATATAAGGCTGGTGTACCTGCTCGTAATGTAAACCTAGAAGACAGGAGTCATATGTTTTCTGCTATATATAAGGAAAACTCCAGCAAAACTCAAAATAAACTCAAGATTTGTCCGTTACAGGAAACAGATAAATGTCTAATGGCAATGTTTGGGTACTGTTGATCATACTGTTATGTGATTTTAACACACAGCTGCCTTCATGGTTATTGAGAAGTATTAGCTGAAATTATAAACTTTATATAGGTTCCCCAGTTGTAAATCTCTATTTTAAAGACCAGGGTAAAATTTCTGGGTCATAATTCCCATTTTCACTACCTATAGATAATTATATGTACCACAACTAAGCTTCTTGCAGCTTTTCTTCTAATTCAGAGGCTTTACACAGGATTGTGAACATTTTCCTCTCTTAGTGCATAAATTACCTCATTGTACTGCACTAGTGAGAGAGTTGTCTGTCTGGTACTGAGTAGGAGTGGTGATCAGAGTGATCTCTTCTCATTCCTCCCATCTGAGAAGTTAGTTACTTGGCAGAATGAAATGTTTTGAAGGTTTTTATAGGTGAGACTGGCCATGATCTTGGGACTTATGTAATTTTTCAATATACACTTTAAAATAGCTTAAAAAACTGGAAGATATTTTAATGTAGTCCATGCTGTTCTGAAAGCTGCCCTTTCTGTTGCGGATCTCCAGCAGTTCTGGTTTAATTTTTCACTTTCCAGCATCAGCTGTTCTGTGGTTCTCTGGTCATCTGCATTCATTTAGATTCTTTCTTTCAATGGAGTGTTAATCGCTGATGTCTAATTTGAAGGGAAAAAAATTTCAAAACATCCAACAACAGAAAATAAAAACATTTCTCATGTGTACATTAGGCAGTCATACATGATTTCAAAATGTGCAGGGGAACACTAAATATCTGATGACCTTAAAACCTGGATTCTTAATATTTAAGCTACAGAACAATATTCCTTTAGCATGTGCTTTTTTTTGGTTATCTGGAAAGAGCTGAACAATACAGGATGTAAGAGAGGTTTATGCAAAAAAGTGCTAATTCTTCTAAATTATTCAAAAATTTCGAGTCCCATTCAGTAAAGGAAGATAAGTCTGCTTGGGTTCCATGAGGTAAGAAATGAGCAGAGTCAATTTTATATTAACTTCTAGAAGTATGACATATACTTAAGCATTTAAAAGTTTAATTTTTAATATTTTCTGTAGTCCTAATATAATTTTGTGAGTAATAACAAACTGTATACAATTTTCACCATAGTGCTGTAAGAGATTGTTTAAGATGTTAAATATTTTGGTATAATTCAGTTCTCTGTATGCAGTTTCTACCCGTGTATATTCCTTCAGAAGAAGAAAGAAAAAATCCAGTGTTATATGCCAATAACGTCAGACGTGTAATGGCAGAGTAAGTATGTTGTAATTCTGTGTAAAAATAAATGTGTGATTTTAAGCTTAGACTGAAGAAAATATCACAAAATCAAGTCAGTGTGGTTGTCTGCCTACAAAGAACCTTGTAGTCTGCAGGAGTGTCTGCAAGACCTTTTACATAGCAGTTGCTTTCACCTCTGAGGAGGCCAGGGAGCCACAAATACTGCAAGAACTATAGGAGTTGATGGTTTTTTTCTTGTTGTTGGTTGGTTGTTTTGGTTTTTTTTTTTTTTAGCATGCCATATAACAAGCCAGTTCTGCTTGTTCCAATAAGTATTTAGTCTTTTGGGGGAAGGGTATGGTTGAATATTAGGAAAGGTAATGTAACTGAATTTTGTGCTATTGGGGTTGCATTTTAAGCTGTGACTGTTTTAATCAGGTTAAGAATAGTTTCATATATTCATTGTAAGCCTGTGGCTATTTCAAATAGCAAAGCACATTGAGGTGGCTTTACTTCCATTGGAAATAGAGGACTGATACAATGCAAATTAATTGAAGTTAATTTTAATGTGACGACACTTAAAACACTTGTCTACAGGGTATAATAAAGGCAACATTTAACACTTTCACTCTTTTGTTGCATTATTGAGGTCTTTTTCATTCCATTTTGTCCTTTCAGTAGATCTTCTATTAGTCAGCAGATAACTCTTTCCATATTTACAGTGAACCCTCAGGCCTGTGATCACTAATAACTCTTGAGAGATTTATGAATCTTCCTAATCCTGATTTTGAAAGAACTTGTGAAATCATAATTTCCTTTGTGTAACTTCTCTTCCGTTTCCAATTTAAGCCAAAGGGCAATTTGTAGGTAGTAACTGAGAATTCTCTGGCTGAACCCAGGTCTGTGAGTTTCCTTAAGGATGTTGGGGTGATAATATAACAATAGATCCATTATACGAAAGGACATTTCTCACAAGAGAAAAGGACAAAAGGACCTGTTTGTATCATCCTGTCTTAGAGTCAAAAATCTTTGAGGCATTGGCCTCAAAGACTTTTGTTGTTAATTAAAGACAAGTATTGTCCTCAGACTTTGTGTAGAATGCTGAGTTACTAAACTTTTCATTCTGAACTCTGCTCCAATCAGGTAGCAGGATTTATGTGCTCTAAGGAGAAATTTTGAAAGCCTACAAAAGTTTGTGACACCCGACATGTTGCAAGCCTTCCCTTCTAAGTGCACTTAAGAGGAATTTGTGATCGTGTTTCTCCCTCCCACCCCTGAAGAATTAGGCATTTGTGCTAATAGAGAAGGGATGCAGATCTAAAGGGAAGATTGTCAGGATGAGGGATGTCAAAAAATACTTTCTTTGGGATGAAGCAGGGGCTGTACTGCATGGGAAGATAAATGTGTTTGGATATCAAAGTTTTGAAGTTAAAATGCTGATGGGAATGAAACAGAATGTTGATGCCTGGATACCATGGATAGCTGTAGACCAGTTAACATCAACATAGTTAAAAATTATTTACTTCTGACCACTTCCAGATGCCTTTTTCTTGTGGCAGTTCTCCAGACTTTTGCAGTTTATTCATGCAGCTTTTGGTACAGGAGATTCCAGCTCAAATGCTGCAAAGGCTGTACTGGAGCTGTAGCAGTTGCAACTCAAGGACCTTGGGTGCTCTTTGGTGCTAGCACTGTGCTCTGCATTGCTGGATAAAGAACAATATTACTGCTTCATCTAGATTTGTCTTGCTTTTCTTGAGCGTTGAGTCAGTGGTGATGTAGCATCTTGTTGTCAAGAGATCATTTTGGGTTCTATTTAGTTGTCTGCTAACCCCTCTTCCCCTTCATATTTCTCTGGCAGAAGAGTATAATTCTACGGGATATTTTACAGCATCAACGGTGGCACTCCTGGGTTATAATGTATTCATGAATCTTAGAACCAGTGTTGTGCTCCTAATTTCAAAGGGAGTTGATCGAAGTTGCTGAGTGCAGCAATAGATACAGTTTCTGCTCTTGAAGTTGTTTGCCTTCGCAATAATCTTGACTTGTGAACAGCTTCTAATTGGCATTGAACAAAACATTTGACAAGACATCTGTATCTTATGCTGCTTCTGCTTGTTGACTCTCTGAAGGATTTTTGGTTTATCCATATTTGAGTAGCTTTTCTGTGGGCAGCCACAGAATGCGAGTGTTGATGGCCTCTAGATACTGAATTTGTATATCTAAGTGAACACTAACTATTTAATGAAGGAGATGCTGTCATTCACACAGGTTTGTTTCTTTAGGACATTAGTTTCTTGCATGTTGGATGAATTTACTTGCCCAAAAAGTGAAATCCAAAGTGTGCCTGTGTTATGAGAACTGAAATTACTCATAGAGGATAGCCACTGATGCTGAAAATGTTTGTCATCCTTTGGGTCATTTTCTTAATTTGCTCAAAAATATGTGCAGAATAGATTCATCTGCTGTTTAAAATATGGTCCGTATTTATCCCTTAATTATATGATTCACATTTGATTTTCTCATACAACCTATTTTTGAGTGAATCTGTCTTGTTTGGTCTTTCTGGCCTTGCTCTGACTGCTACTCAGTTTAGTCCATGCCCATGTCACCCACAACATGCAATCAGGAGGTGTGTTTAGAGTCACTTTCAAATCACTGAAAATGTTGAGTGCTTTTAAGTATGGCAACAGTCCAGGCCAGTTCTCTTTAAAATCAGTAAATAACATGTGGTGCTGTTCTGAGCTCTAATTCATTTCATGTATTGTTTATTGCTCTAAAAAAAACTCTGAAACCACCCTGCTAGTAAGTCATGCCATGTAGATAAATATAATGTTGTCTTACTTTTGTATTATTAAGCAGAATCATCATTTTGGTCTTCATGTGCATAAGCAATTATCATCTTATGTTGATGGTAGTCAATCCGGGTTGTTTTGGTCAGTTAATTTATTGAGTTCCACAGCTTCTTCTGTATATTTTCTAGCTAAGTGTCAAACTTTCTGGCCTGGGTTGTTTTCTTTGGCCTGTTTTTTTTCTTTTTTTTTCCTTCAAGGTATTAAGTCATGATTTACTGGAACTATGCTAGTGTTGTAAAATTGTCAGCCACTTGAGACTTCAATCCCAGCTTTTCCAGAATTATTAGGAACAAATCACTTGACCTTGCCATCACAAGTATTTATTTCTAAAAATTTTCCTTTCAGTGATGGAGGAAATATCTGTACCACTCAGAGCATTGGGAAATACTTACTTTATTCATAGGACATGTTGTCTTAATTGTTTCCCAATGTAAAGTATTGCACATGCCAGATATTTTTTTTTTACCTGATGATAATTTTGCTGTCCTTAGCTAGTAGTTAGTCATGTTATTTTTTTATATTTTTTTCTTACACTTTAAAAAAATCTTATGCTTCTTAGCTGTATCAATTGCAACTTTTTATCCATTTTTACCTTTCTATGTTGTTTTGCTGCATCATAGTTCCTAATTTACTGACACCTATTTAAAGTGTGGTCTGTTTTGTGGTTTGTTTGGAGTATTTTCCCCTAGGCTGATTAGATGATGATACACAGACCATAGGTCACTTATTAAAATGCAAACACAATTTTTTTTCCTTTAGTTTTAGTTTCTCTTAAAGACTATCTTCAAAATAGGGAAGAATATGGTTGAGTGGTACAATTTGGGAAAAAATTGAAGACAAAATATTGCAAATTTGTTAATTTTTTTTTTTTTTGCATGTGGCCGATGTTGAGACTGAAACTTTATGGAAAGCAAACACCTTTTCACGTTTGTTTTTCAAAACTGTAAGCATCTCAGAACTGGAGTTCTGTCAGTACTCCTCATTTGAGCATTTTGCTTTCCTGGATCTTCCTAGTGTTAAACTCAGCATTATAACAGTATGTGTGATACTGCCCACGAGTTCTGAAGTTTCATTTTTGGTGAGCCCAGAAAGGCAGCCTTCCTGTAGAAATAGTCCAGTTTGCATTATTCCTCACTTACAGACACATTTAAAGACATGTTTTTATATTTGCAGTAGATGCTGAAATTGGTTAAAGTGCAGCATGTTAGACATGGAATTTGAAACATCTGTCTTCCTGATGTTTTCTCTGTCAGGTGCTTGCCAGGATCACTTTCCCCGTGCTGAAGCATGTCATACAGTTAAAGCAGTAACTTTTCAGCTTGACATATGAGCATTACATTTTGCTTTTTAGAAATGAATACTTTTATCCAGAGTGCTGGTGAAGGCAAAATATATTACAGTAGTCCTCTGTGTCCGTCTTCCCTTTTGTCATCTTTGGCACAGTCAAAATCAAGGTTTGTTTTTTTTCTTGTAGGCACTGACAGCATCAGAATGTGATCTTTGCCAATATATGTGATAGAGTATTGCTAGTTGCTGAAGAGTAGCCTTGAGGATGTGAGTTTACAGTAGCTTACTGGTCTGTCTCATGGCTATTTGTTGTATTTAGTGGCCTGCTGATTCTAACTTTGGAAAAACTGCTATGCTCTGTGCCTGTTCTGTCTGAAGTTCCATGTGTGATTCTGCACAGGTACTGGTTGGATGCTCAGCATTCAATTTGGAAATCCAAACTGGTTTTTTGGTATTTTTATACCATCAAAGGCATGAGCGTCAGTATAAGTGGAATTACTGTAGTGCTGGTGTTAACAAGCACCCATTTGAAGCATCCATGAGGAAGGGTCTAGGGGGTGGGTAAATCATGTGAGAAGTGGCTGATGGAGCTGGGGTTGTTCAGCCTGGAGAGAAGGAGGCTCAGGGTAGACCTTACTGTTCTCTACAACTCCTGGAAGTAGGTTGTTCCAAGGTGTGGGTTAGCCTCTTCTCTGACACAGCCAGTGATAGGATGAGAGAAAATGGCCTCAAGTTGCTCCAGGGGAAGTTCAGGTTGAACATCAGGAAGAATTTCTTCATGGAAAGTATTGTTAAATATCTGAATGGGCTGCCCAGGGAGATGTTCAGGAAACAACTGGATGTGGCACTATGGTCTAGTTGAAAAGGTAGTGATCAATCAAAGGTTGGACTTGATGTTCTCATAGGCCTTTTCCCACCTGAAAGATTCTGTGCATTTTTTTGGGTTTCAGGCCATATACAAAACTGGAGATGAGAAATACATTGTGCACTCTGTTCATTTCTGTGAATACTGTGAGTGTGGCAGGTGGAGAACATAGTCACAGAACAGGGTTAATTGTGCAGCTTCTTGCTACATTTATTTTCTTAAGGAAGAAATAAATTTTTTAAAGTTCAGTAATACTTTGCAACTGTCTAGTTTGAACTGGTTTTTGAATGCTGACAACACAAGGAGAACCTCCTTTGTTTTTTACCCCTTGAAGATTTGTTATGTGTAAGTCTACAAGACCCATTTTCAAACAACACCAGGGAGAAATACAACTGTTGGCAGCTTCTTTTTCTGTCTAAAAGTTAAACCATTATGAGATAATAGATTCCTGATGTGAACTTCAGGCTCATGACTGGACCTTCTTTTGCTTGGACAATGTCACAAAGTAATTGTCTGAGGACAGAAAGGGACTATCTACTCTGGCCTTCCAAAACTAAATAGTTGACAGCTCTTCAGCTTGGGAAAGGATGGGAAAAAAAAAAGTGGAGGGTTGATTTGAAGGTCAGGAAAATCATGAGTGTTCTGGAAAAGCATAGTAAAGGAAGTTTTACTTTTCATAGCAGAAGAGATGGAAAGCACTCAACAGTAGATCAGCTGAAAGTAAATGGAGTAAGTCTTTAAAACATGCAGAATTGTGGCATTCATTATCAGATAAAATTACTTCATCAGAGCTGAGATATAGTAAAAAACGTGGCTAATTAGTGATTCTAAAGCATAGTGGTACAAAAGGTCTCTAGTTCAGCAAGTTCGTGTACAGATGACTACTAATAATTGGAGTTATTTGTCCACTGTGTTTTGTATGTCTTTTTGCTGGACGCCCGATAATGAAGAAAAATAGCAAATTAGATAGAATCCTAATATTTTCAGCACCCTATAAAGATTGTAGTTGATTTAAAGGGTTTTTTTTGAGCAGCCTGTAGAATATTCTCTTGATTAGTTCATAGTTCTGCTTATTAACAATGTAAAACATTTTGAAAATGTTTTTGTTGAAACGTAGATTTAGAATGTCATAATATTGCCTGTACTGTTTTTTCTCACTTTACATAGTATTCCAGCAGTCACATTCTGTTTTGTGTGTGGCATTTTGCATACATAGTGGATTGGTATGCAGAAAATTAGGAAGTTAATAATTCATCTTATATTGCAACTGCACGTATGTTAGATATAGGGAGCTGTTTGGTGTAAGACATCAGGATATAAGAAATACAACTGTTGTGTTTAACAGATTGGATTTGCAGGAAAGCTTTTGGGATTTTGTTTCATGTGAGTTTATTATTTTCAAGCAAGTTGCTGACTTTGAAACCTCATGTAGTGTGATATTATGACAGGTAAATAGCATCTTGGGGAGGGCAGTGAAGGAAAAAGTCTCAAGGTATCTCAAGCCAGACATTCATGTCAGGCCATATAAATTTGCTAAACTTTAAAGAAGTCTAGGCTCACATTAAATGACTGTGAAAGCAGAGGTAGTTTGAAGAAAAGAGGGGGAAAAATGCTTTCAAATGAAGATATGGGAAAAGTTGTTTTATTTTTAGTTTCTTTTAAAAATGGATTGTACTTGTGATTTGCATCTTAAATTGAAATTATCTTTTTTCTTTTTTTTTTTCCAATTGAAGTGGAAAAAGATTGCCCTGGAGGATAAGTTAGAATAGTTTGATAACTGGTTCTGTAGAAAATCCTCTGAGTTGCAGTTGTACCAAGGCCTTACAGTGAACTCTAATATGCCAGGCTTTATTCTAAGAAATTAAAAAATTCACATGTCTTAGCATAAATAATGAGCTTTATATGCTCCCCAGCTTCAGTTTCTTCAACATTCTAAGCTGAAATCAAGGTTCTTTAAGGTGCTAGCCCTACACAGCTTGTGATTTATCTTCTGAACTCAAGAGCCCCTTGAACTCTATCTGGCCTTGGTTGATCTTATGATTGAACTTTGCTTTGAGCAAAAGTGTTCGTTTCCTTCCTCACTTCTGATCTTTGTGAAAGTCTGTGTATATGTACCCTGTTTAAATTCATTTGGCTTTTTCAAGTTCAGTAGCTGGGAAATTGCAGCAGGTGAACAAAAGAAGCTGCTTTTGTCTTTCTCAATCCCATTTTGTGCATGTGTGGACATTGAACATACATGTAGGTATTAATTGTAGTGGGGATTTTCGTGTATTGATAGCAATATAAGTCTGGCCCAACTACCACCCCTTTTATAAGGAGTGCACAAAGCTATAAAAAGATGCAGCTTGTGCTTTCCCCTTGTGGTTTGGCTGAGTCTGAAATTACCCCTGCTTTTGTTTGGAATTTGTTTTTTATCTTTGGTTTGGTTTTGATTTTTTGTTCATTGTTTGTTTTGGGATTTTTTAAATTCCTCTTTGGCTGGGCTTCTTCAACATATTTGGGGACCATTATTTAGCAGTCATTTAAATCTGGCATTGATGCTGGGCTGGCAGTCAGTCAGGCTTCAACCTTTCCCACAGGTTGAGTGCCCTGATCTTTCTTTTGATGTGTTGGAAAAGCATCTTGCTTTTGGTTTTAACAAGCTATTGTTTCTTGCCTTGGCTTGTCACCTTATTGTTATGTTTTAACTTGTCCATCTTCTCTGTTTCCCTTGAGAGAATGTTTGGGTTTCTTTTGTTTCTTTAAAGTCTCTTTATTTTAATTGCCACCTTTAATCCGTGTCAATTACACTAATTTTTTTTGTCCTTTCAGAATCCTATTTGTCTTACCACTTCTCTTGAATCTCTAATATGTCCAACAGAGGAACTCTTTCAGTTTACTCTTTCGGTTTCTTCTTTTAACTTATTTTTAACAAGCTTCCCCTCTTGCGTGTAGTTCCCCTGTGCTTCAGCTGATCACTGTAAGTTCCTGTATTTCTGTTACATGCTGTACCTAGCGTGGCCTGGAGAACTGATGAATTTTGGTGTAATGTTCTTGGTGGGCAAGATCTTTGTTTATTGCCCCATTCTTTTATGGAGCTGCTCTGGGTGGTACTGCCTGTATGTAGCATGTCCTTGCTGGAGACAATTGACATGGACGTCTGTAGGGATGATTGAGTGCACAGACAGTACAGAAGAGGGGAATAGGAAGTAATCTCAACTGGCAGGGTAGACTCAGCTTCTTTCATCCTCTCCTTTTTCTTCTTTTGAAGAAAATTGACTTTGTAAAATATCAGTGGTTTCATCTTGCATAATACAAGGTTATACTGAATACTATAGAACAGAGGTCTTGACATGCTCACAACTCTTTATATCTAAGTCAGTTTGAACCTGGAAATGGATTTAAATCCCTGCAGCATGGGGGAGTTCTTCATCTGTGTTTTACACAACATTTGTTACTATGTTAACCATAAGTCTGTGGGATGAGGTAAGGAATCACAAGAATCTTGTGTATTCCATTAATGTGGTTTACTGATTTACAAATACTGCTAGGACACTTCATAGGAGGAGTGGATTGATGAAACAAGAATAGATCAAGTAGAGAAAACTTCAGAGGAATTGGATTTAATTGCTTAGATCACCAGTATGAGGCAATCTAATCTTCAACACTGCTTCTAAGATGACTTTTCTATGTCCCTGAACCATTTGGTTTAGTTGGATTTGTCCTTTTGTTCCTTTCTCTTTGTTGTTTCTTCTTAGGAAGAGGGAGGCTATTCAGCCAATATCACTGCCTTTTATGTCCTTGTCTTGTGCATAAATAGCTTATAAATACTATCTGTTTTTTACCATGTTTGGTACTTTTGGGCTTGAATATTTATTAGTGAGGTGTTCTTCCTGAAAATGATTGTGCTAACACATTAATAAATCAAAAATAATAAAAATATTGGACTCAATTGTTAATAAATGTATATTTGTGTTCTAGATTCAAAATTTTTAAGCACTAGTTATTCACTTATATGAAATTTTTATGTCTATGGAAGTCCATGCACTGCCTGATTTTTGTCTTGTATTCTTGTGTATTTTCATAGACCCAGTCAAAGCAGATGCTCTGCAATGGATCGAGTACCACATTTCATTCTCTCTATGTGAACTTACTTTTAGGGGCTCTTCCTTACAGTTCTTCCAAATAGAGAAAATAACTGTTACAAGATTTCTTGCTGTGAAAAAAGTTATTATTCTGGTCAGTTTTCTTAGCATGTCTTGTTTACAGTGTTTCTTTGGTTTATTCAAGGGCATTGGGAGTTTCAGTGACAGACTACACATTTGAAGACTGTCAGCTGGCTTTGGCTGAAGGACAACTTCGACTACCTTCAGATACATGTCTTTTAGAATTTGCAAAGCTTGTGAGAAGCCTTGGGTGAGCATATGCAATATTTATATGTAAGGTGCATCTTTGTTTTATATCTATGTTTATATAGTTTTGCCATCATGTAACAATATTGCATTTATGAATACATATGGAATGTTGTCATCATACAATCCAGGAAACACCAGTATAAAATTAAAACAGTGCTGTACTTCACTTACAAGCAGCACCCCTGAATCCTAATGAGTGGAGGTGGTTGTAAAGTTCTTATTTTCCATCTGACAAGTGAGCAGAGTGAGTCTGAAGCGTTCATTCCTGAGCTAGAAGACACTTTCTGTAGAGGATCAGGAATACTGTGGGATTCCTTATATTTGATACAGTTGAGAGTCAATTGCCTCTTCCTGTGGTATCTGTGAAGGGAAAACAAGTGCTGCCAATAGCAGTCTTGTGACTGGATTAACCTCATAAAAGTGAGGACAGAGGGGTCACCCCTTCCTGAGAAGGACAAGGTGGTTGATCTTTTGAGCAGGTCACTGCCAGATGGAGTTTCTAATGGAACTGTAGGTCAGTGCTTGCAGCGTGGGTCCTGTCTTCTTTCTTCCCATAGTGCCATTTCCTGCTGGCTTTACCAGCAAACCTGAAAAATTTACATAAACCAAATAGTAGAACTTGCTGCTGTTTTCCAGTTTTTTTGGTGCTTCTCCAGGGCTCCTGTTGAGCAACCATGAACTAAAGGTACAGCATTGTCCTATTGACTCTCAATATGCAAACACCCTTTTTCATTTTCTTGTCACGTCAAGTGAAAGTAGAGAGTGTAGTTTAATGTTTCTCTTGTGTATTTTATTTCCTTTCACTACTTTTTCCTTCATCTTCACCTTGTGTATATAAACGAAAACAAAGAAGAAAAAGCTCTGTTGGAGAATAAGGAATGTAAGACAGCACACATCATGAATTCTGATGACAAGCATATATTAATCTATTGTCAGGACTTCCATCTGAGAAACTTCCATTAGGATAGGAGAGACTTCTAAGAGAAAAGAAAGATTCTCACTTTGTTTCAAAGGCTTTGAATTTACGGTACTAAGGAAGAAAAACAAGCGAAACAAAACAAACCAACCACCCACGTCTCTTATTATGCAGTTGATAATCCTGGGATTCAGTTTTAATCCTCTTGTTAAGTTGCCTGGCTTCTGTCTGCTCAATTTAAAGCTGTTCTTTCAAATTATGCTTTTCTAGGGTTTTGTTTTGGCCTCTGAGACAGTTACATGCATTTGTGACTGAGGTTCACTGCAGCCCAGAAATTCTCTCTCTGGTATGAGCAATTAGTGAAATATAATCCTCTCTGAATTTGGGCATGTGCCAATAAGAAGGATATTATGATGGTATTTTTCTGGCACAATTGGATGAAGATTGTAATATGACTTCATCTCTAATGCACATTTGATAATAATGTAGTCATTTTGCTGTTTATTCAAAGGTTTTGAGGCCATGGAGGCATTAAGATCATCCACTAGCATCACTAAATAACTGGAACAGTAGATCTTATCCAATGGATTTTTCATCCAGTCTTAATACTTGTTTTTGAGCAATGATATACTTTTGAGGTAACGTCCAGTTTTAAAAGATTTCTGTAGTAAAACAAATGTACAGTTCTTTTTGGTTTAGATGTTTTGAAATCAATGTACACCTCAGTTTGCTACACTGAAGAGTTACTTCTGTGCACATTATGTGTCTACAGGATTCATTGTCATTGCCTGTAAAATTTGCTTAGTCTGTTCAGCTGGATGGGATCCAGTTGAGAATCCATGCAGGCACAGCAGTGAGTTCTCATGCTTCATCTAAGGTAGAGCTCAGGCTCTGTTAAGAGACCTGTACAGCTGGCATGTACCAAACTCTGTGATAAAATGACTGCTTTATCAATGAGATCAACTGATCATAGACTTATCTTCTCAAATTGTGCATTCATTACTCCTCAAGCAGACATGTATCTCTTCAGTCTGATAGTTTGTCTGTCCAACGAGCTGATTGCTAAGCTATGTACAGTCTATGTGATAGCTTTCATACTTTTTTTCATACATTGTAAATCCTCTGCTTCATTTGATGATTTATTCTGGAATTAATTACTCCACTGTATAAAGTGGATCTCTATTTTTACTTGAACTGGATCTATTGCCATGTTCTGGACATTGAATCTTGTTTGGATTTTGTGCCTTACTAAAGACCTCTTTGGATGTATTCTACTTCAGGAAGTGTTAATGCAGTTAATTAGGTCTAGTCTTTGTCTTTTTATGAGATACTTCTTTTGAGCTGCTTTAGGGTAGTTGCCTTCACGGAGATCCTTGTTCTGATTTGAATTTATTTGCTACTATTGTTTCAAGCTTGTGTTTGTTCTAAATCCCAGCATTACCTCATCAAGTTGACCATGAGGATTATTTTAGGCAATGCAGCTGTAGGCTACCAAGATCTACAAGGACCTCATAGGCCTGGTGCCTGTCTATTCTTGCTCAACAGCCTCTACCATCCAGACTACAATGCAGACTTCTGCTCTCCATTTGTGCCTGCAATGGTGTTCCAGACTATAGGTAGAACTTTGCATCCCCTGAGTAATAACCCTCACAGCTAACTACCTGTGCTGTGACTTCAGAGTGCTCAGAGGTCATCTGTGACAAGGAGAAAAAACCTCTGAAGGATGTTTACCATCTGCATTTGTGATAAAAACACTACTCTTCACTACAGGATCAGGCATGACCTGTAGTAGCAGATACCAGCTGTGGTAGCCCCTGCTTTTGTGGATCAAGGCAGGGTGTGCCAAGAAGGTCAGTTTTGCAGTTTTTCAGTATACTTGCTCTGTGATGGCAAGAAGTTGCACAGAAATATGTCAGCAGACATAAAACTGAATGTATTGTGCTTTTCTGGCTTAGGGCATGTTTCTTTGTGCTTACAGTTTACAGTAGCTAGCTACAAGATCCAGCTGTTCTTCCAGCTCTCTGAGATGCTAGAAGGTTTTTTGGCAGGTTCCCAGCATGCAAGAAATGAGCTTGTTTTTGAATAGTCAAATATAGCTAAAACTAGCTTACTTGCTAAAAATAGTGATAATTATGCTGTAAAATATTCTACCTTCAGGGATCTGGTTTTCCTTGTGAAATCTGCTGTGAAGAATTTAATGTTCAGAGCTGTTAATCTTGAAAAATGTGCTTTCTGTCTTCATGGACTCAGGAATACTTCTTATTCTTTTTAGTGAGCACTGGCCTAAAAAAATGAAGCAAAACACCACAACAGCAAATAATTTTATATATCATAAAGCCTAGATCCTGCATGGAAACCATTAAGCCAGAAAGCATGATTTCATGAGGGAAAACATTTGCTGTTGGCTTTCTAGAATTTATAGCCTCCGCTGGGATAAAAGTAACAATTATAAAGGAATTGGGACATTCAAACCTTTTCACATTGGTTGAGAACCTATTATGAGATTTGCACTTGGCTTCAGAAGACTTCAATTGAGCAGCTTATGGCCATCAACCTATTAATTACTTTTTGATTTTGAAGGGCTAGAGGGAAGTGAGCCCACCTTGGATTACCAGAAGTACAATGCAGTCCTACTCAAGTTGAAGCAGTTTGCCTCACTGTTCCACGAACTGCTTTTGAGATTGCCTCACATCTCTTCCTACATTTACAAAACACAAACCACAGGATGTCTGTAAGTGGTGGTGAGCCATGTTACTTCCCATACAAGGTTTTACCTTCAAGCTTCTTTAGCTGTTCAGACCTAATTACTGGTGAAGAAGAGATCTTACAAGTCTTGAGTGCTACTTACTGAGTGATCCCTCAATTCTGGGAGGTAAATTTTGAGACAATTCATTGCAAACAGCATCTCTTCGATTTAGAGACAAATGTTACACTACGTATTCTGCGTCAGTGGGGGCTTATCTCAAGGGAGGATTTAGATGCCAGCTGTCCTCATGCTACAGTTAAAATCCATTTCAGCTGCTACTCTGGGATGTATTATCAGTGTACACTTCTTGCATGTAATCCTTCATGTGAGAAGCTGAGTTCTGTGTGCATCTCAAATCCTCTATGGATTTTGTTTTGTTAATGTTCCTTCCACTTTTCTACTTGATCGTGGCAAATGAATGTTTGCAGAGGGGTATCTCACTCTTTTATACTGTCTGGGACTAAGCCCTAAGATAGGTACTTTAATGTTAGGATGGAGAACTTGTGAATGTTCTATAGGAGCTGTGGGTTTCTGGAAGAATTCTTACATGTTCAAGTCTTATAATTCAGAAATACAGGTCTTGCCATGGTTTAGTCAGCACATATTGGTAAGTCAGTATAGGTCATGACAGACAACATGGGAGTTGTATGTTTACCTAAAAGTTGTGTTGTTTAGGAAGGGTTGCTACAGCAAGCAATCAAGTTCTGGAGCTGATGTCTCAGATCATCTTCCTAGCAGAAATGCTCTTACCATTTTTCAGAAGCTCCTCAGAATGCTGATATTAAGCATTTTATTCATTCTTGTTACTGAGAGGAAGCTGCTGAGGAGTCCCAACTGCAGTGTGGGAACAGTTCTGGTGTAAGCTTCTGAGTTGTGTGAATAACTGCCTTTCCTTGCCTGCAGCAGCAAACAGCAAAACAGGCAACTGCAGAAGGACATTGTAGGAGACTTTACAGGCAACTTTTGTCTTCAGAGTGGAAAGGTGCCCAAGTTACCCCTAAGTCAGTTCAGAGGAGACCTGATCAAGATCTGCTTGATGTTTTAATAGGGGGGAAAGCTGCATTTCCTTGCATCAAGGCTTTTTCAAAGACAAAACAGGAAGCTTGACTTAGGCAAAAAGCTAACAACAGTGCAGTAGGTATCTGCGTAAGTATAAAGCTATTCATTCATCAGTCAAAATCTGGTTTTGCAATGAGGAAGGACTGAGAAAATTCTGTAGCTGTATGAACTGCGAAAATTTTGTTTGGGTTACCTCATAATGGTGTCCAACTCAGGACTGAATGTGAAAAATGAGGACTAACAAACAGGATTAACAGTATAATCACTATTACATAACCCGTGATTTTTTTTTTAGGTAAGATGCATCATGTCCTTCCTGTTCAGTGACATTAGTAAATTTGGAAACATAATTGGTTTATGTTACTATCCTACAATACAGCCATATTCAGGTGACCTAAATTCCACCCAGTTCTCCATGCTTGGAATTTATTAGCTAGTTCTAGACTGCGTTTCTTCCTGTTGAACTGCTTACACATATGGCTTATAATCAAGGTAGACTAAAGGATATGACTTTGTCCAGTGTTCTTAAGCCCTTTCAGTAATTCCTAATACAGTTTGAGAACTAATGGGAGCTTTAAAATTACAGAAATACATCCTTTTATAATAAAATTGTGTAATGATTCTTAATTCAGGCTTTGTCATGCTTTACACCATTATCATCCATTGTTTCATTTGATATTTTGAAATATGTGTTGTTAAAACTGGGTTGATTTTTAATATATGCAAAAATAATATGCTTTATAGGCTGAAGCCAGAAACACTTGAAGATGATCTTGATAAATATGCTGCAAGTGCCATGAAAATGAAGAAAGAAAAGGTTGATCTTAAAGAATTTTCAGCCTACTTGGAATTTCCAGTTTCTCAGACATTAGAAAGTATGTTTGCACTTTTTGATGAGGTAAGAAGCAACATGAACTTTAAAAATTTTACTACTTTTTATTAACTGCACTTTAGCCTACTTCTGTTTCAATTGAGTTCACTGATGTCTGATTTCTGAGCACTTCACCATAAAATTTGCTTACGGCACTTGCCTTTCAGCAAGGTAAGAGCAACTATCATCAGCTAAATAAAGCATTCCTTCAGGTAGAACTTAAAAGGAGTGTCAACTGGACAAAAACTAACTTTTTTCTAGATACAGAATATGAAGGGGAAAAAAGGTGGGGTCAGGCTAGACCTCTGCTGCTGCTCATTGCAGCTGAATGCAGTGTTTGGTAGCTGATATTTCATTTACCTTGTAAATAAATGACTTGTTCTTCTACAAGCCGGAAACTTGAAGGTTCTTGGTAAATGAGCCAGTTTTTCATTCCTCTGGCAATCAGTCAGAATTGGGAAATGATGATTATCTTTGTCTGGATGAGGTGCTGTCTGGACCAGGGGATGGATATGTCCACAGTGTTCTCTGTTGGAGCAGATGTTGTGTATTCAGGGCTTAAATTAGGGTGCATTGTCCTCTGGTTTCAGTTTCATCCCAGTGATTCAAATGGCTTAATGGAGAAATCTTAAATATGCAAGTGAAGGGAGACAGTAGCAGCACTGTCTTCCAAGAATATTTAAACTATGACTTTCAACTGAGACTTTGAAAAGGACCTGCAGAGCTTTCACCCAGGTTCTTGTCCTTGTGATTTTGTTTCAGTGAGACTGGTTTTTTGTCATGGCACATGTAACAATCTTTCTGAATATTCTGCAATTTTAACAACTGTTAGTTATGAAAATTCTCAGACATGCTGCTCTATTTTGAGGGAAGGTTTTCCTTCACAGAATGAAGATGGCGTAATTGACATTCGGGAATTTGTCATTGCTCTGTCAGTTGTCTGTAAGCCATCCAAAACTCTGGAAACAATTCAGTTGGCATTTCAGGTAAGCTCCATTTCCTTGCTCTATGTAGTTTGCTTATTTTTAGAAATTATTAATACTGGCATTGGACTCAACAGAAGTTTCCACATTCCCTTGTAATACTTAATTACATGTTAAAACAGTATTAATGGAAAGTTAGATTAAGAGTTCATGTTAACAGGGAATGCATTGCAAGTGTAAGTTGTGTAAAATTATGGAAACTTGCTGTTTGAAATTGTTCTTTGCAGAACTCTGATAGAATTCGTTTTAGCAAATTTAGTCTCAAACCTCAAGTCCTTTGTATTGATTCCTCTGAACAAACAGGCTGTTGAGTTGTACTTACTATTCTTAGAATGTTTCGATCAAACCTAATTTTTCAAGTTAATAAAGTATTTTTTAAAATTTCCTACATGTTAATAGAGATTATTTTTTATCTCCCTTTTTTTCTTGTTAAAATTTTCTTCCCTCTTAGTCTTACCATGTATGTGTGGTGGTCCTGCAGTCTTTGTCCAGACTTGATGCTTCCCAGAAGTGCTCCTGATCTTGCTCTAGCCTCAGTGGTTTGTTGTAGCATCACCATAGATTGTTAATGCAAGCTTTTTGGGATAGTGACAGCAGCAATGCTTAACCCACGGGTTTCTGACACCTTGATTTATTACTTTTCAATTAATTTCTTTAATATTACTGTTTCAACATGTGGACTCTGCTGCATCCTGCATCATCTTTTCACTTTGCCTTGAATTCACATGGTCTTCAGTGTTACTGAAACTGAGAAGTGCTAAGTCTTGATGCTGTCTTCACTAGTGAATGCATGGAGCTCAGAGCATTCAATTGCATGGTGCTACATTGTAGCCTTATTTTCTGTGTAGTTGTATTCAGGTTCTTCAGCATGATGACTTCAACTACATTTTGCTGAAGAAATGAGGCTCCTGTGAATGCTTAGTGTTCACATGTATCATTCTTACCCTTCAGCCCAAATCCAGTAAATTTGGCAAAGGAGGAAGGAGCAAAAGTATTTAGTTCCTACAAATATTGTGGAAAATCTGCCATTAGTAGCTGCTGTTGTTTATTGCTGCTTCTGAGGGAAAAGCAGAAAAAAAATCTCTGTCCTGACTCGCTCTATTTCAGCTATAAAATGGCATAGAGAAGTAGTCAGTGGCTGTTTGGTCAGCTCTGTGTCTTCATACTGAAATGAACAAATTTGAAGTAAATATAAAGGGGGCTTTGGGGAAATTTTTTTTTTAAATTTAGCAGTCACGTTTCATAATGTGCAATGTAATTCTACCATTTGAGAGGACGAAAGGCTCAGATTGGGTGGTTACTTTCTGTCTGGAAGCACTTGAAGTTAACTAAACTGTTTCTTAGGAAAATTTCTGTTCATCATCGGCTTCACTCTCCAACTCATAATACATAATTTTGAGTCACTTTGTTAATTACAAAATATAAAGTTAGCTGTATTAAGAAGGGGAAGTACTCAATAAGGGCATGTATGGCTCATTTTATCCTGCCAGTGATGATTGGAAGGGTTAAGAAAAGTCTCAAGCTGAGGAAATTTTGCTCATTCTAAAAAAAAAAAAAAGGAAAGAGAACCTTTTTTAATCCTTTCCTACCTATTCACCTACAATAAGATATTCACACAGCTTACCTGGAGCCATTGAAGGATCTAGCTAGTCATGAGTGTATGACTGAACAGGTGCTGTCCTCTGCCATATGCTACTTCTTGCTGTCATTTGCTTTCAGGAAAAGTGCAACATTTCACATTGTTACAAGTTTTCAAGGTGAAAGTGTTTCATGTATGAGGGAAGAAATTGAAAAATAGTATCATTATATGGAGTCAATACAAAACTGGGGGGAGTGGGAGATACATGTGAAGGCTCTGCTGCCATTCACAGTGACCTTCATAGGCTGGAGAGTTTGATGGGGAGGAACCTGATGAGGTTCAACAAGGGCCAGTGCAGGATTCTGCACCTGGGGAGGAATAACACCAAGTCTCAGCACAAGTTGGGACTCAACCTACTGGAGAGCAGCTCTGTGGAGAAGAGCCTTGGAGGCTTGCTGGATGACAAGTTGACAGTGAGCAGTGCCCTTGTGGCCAGGAGGGCCAGTGGGGTCCTGGGGTGCATTGGGAAGAGTGTGGCCAGCAGGTCAAGGGAGGTGATCCTGCCCCTCACTCAGCCCTAGTGAGGCACATCTGCAGTGCTGTGTCCAGTTCTGGGCTCCTCAGCACCAGGAAGATAAGGAGCTACTGGAGAGGGTCCAGTGGAGGCTACAAAGATTATGAGGGGTCTGGAGCATCTCTTCAATGGGAAGAGACTGAGGGAACTGAGGATGTTCAGTCTGGAGAAAAGAGGACTGGGAGGGGATCTCATTAATGCATGTACATATCTCAAAGGTGGGTGTCAGGACAATGGTGCCAGGATCTTTTCAGTGATGCCCAATGACAGAACAAGGAGCAGTGGCCATAAACTAAATTACAAGAAGTTCCACTTCAAGATGAAGAAGAATTTATTTATGTTGAGAGTGGCAGAGCACTGGAACAGGCTGCCCAGGAAGGTCATGTAGTTTCCCTTTCTGAAGACATTCCAAAGACACCTGGATGTGCTCCTGTGCACCCTGCTCTAGGTGACCCTGCCTTGACAGGGGGTTTGGACTAAGAGCAGCACTCTGGTGTAAGTGCTGCACCTTCCCTTCCAAACTGCTCAAGAAGCTAAAGACTGTTGTAAATCTTGTCAATATGCTGTTTGTGAACCTGACCACCCAGTATTACCTGACTGCTTGTCCTGTGAAAATGTAGCAGGTTTTATTAAAGAAATGTCTTGTTCTTTGCCCTATTCCTGTGAAAAAGTGTGCAGGTTAGGTGCCAGTGGGGAAAAGGCAAGATTCCTGATTTGAGCATATGTTGTCTTCTATGGAACTTCAATATTTCTATTGCACTAAGATGTGCTGTCTTGTGACAACAGTTTCTGCTCGTGTGAAAAATACATACTTAATGCCTGTTTTGTTCAATCTCATCAGTTCCCACCTTCTCAATAATGTAGATAAATTAAAAGGAAGTTTCCAAAACAGCACTTTTTACATGATTTGATATTTGCAGTGATATCATGCTTGAAAAGGAGACAGGAATGTTTCAAAAACTCTTCTGTCTCACCTTACGTTGTCCAGGCAAATTGAGTTATTTTAAGGAAGCTTAATGGTGCTGTATTTGGTACAGATGTTTTGAAGTTTTCAGGTCCATTTCTCAGGGAAAAACACTGAACAGAGTCAAAGACGGAATGAGACTATGAACAATTATTCTTAGTTATCAATCTGTCAGTGGTAAAGCTAACATTTTCTGTGAGGCAACTCTTTAGGATGTAAGATTATGCAAATTATTGTTTTCTAGAATAAGTACTTGTAGAAAATTATATACCCAACTCTAGTGTATGGGGTAGGATTCTCCTGATCGAAACCATTTAGATACAGGCATTTTATACAAACTGACTTTTGGATTTTGGTCAAAGGACTCTTGAGTTTTACATCTGACCAAGTGGAAATGGTATCTGATTTAGGCTGACCTAAATATATCTCCCAATATCACAGACTGTTTTGGAGTTTGGATACGTAGCTCAATGGACTGAATATTAATCTCAGTTATATGTTTGCAAAACATGTTAGTGTTTGATAGTGTTGTCACTGAATATAGCAGTAATTCCAGTGGTTAGGCATGTAAACACAAGACTTTTTTCTGAATATAGCAAGCTTTACTTTCTAAGCATACAGAGGTGAACTGATGATGATATCTTTTACCCAGACTAATCTGAAATCCTTAATATATCGCATCAGTCTGAGAATGACTAGAATTTCTAATACTAAATTTTTATTTTGCTTTACTTCAAAGTAGTGCTGTTTATAGGAGTTTGCAAAGCTGAATGCCATGATTTATCTTGCTGTCTTCATTCATAGCTGTACCAGTCAGAAGGCGGAACTATAATAGAAGAGGATTTAGCTCATATTCTGAAGACTGCCATGGGTGTGTCACAGATTGATGTTACACATCTTTTTAGAGCTGTAGATGAAGAAGAAAAAGGCAAGATTACATATGGTAAGTATTCTAACTGCATCTGAACTGTCACAAAATGTCAAAGTTGCCTGCATTCACCTGATAAACAAAGCAGTTGCATTTTTATTAAACTCTACCTTTTTTAGTTGGCTTGGTGACTTCAGTACTGATAACAACACTACAAGCAAAGTAAATTTACATTTAAAAAAACAAGTTTCAGCTTTGGTATCAAATGCTGCCATGCTTGCATGTTTTCAGTTTTCCCTTCCACATCAAGTCACACAATACAAGGATTAGCTCTTTACAGCATATTCTGTTCTGTGACTTCCATGTACGTGAAATGTGTATTTGTAAAGAAAGCTACCTTAGCTCTGTCCTGTTCTTTTGTCTCTTGTGTCTGCGAGCAGGAAATGAGGGGGTTAACCGGGCTGCCTATTCTATAGTCTGTAATGTAGGTGGAACGGAGGCGAGAAAGTTGCACTTGAAAAATTGAGACCTGGGTGAATAAATTGTGCTGGGAGTCAGAGTACTTGTGTGTTACTTCAGATTCTTTATGTTTTATGCAGTTAGGTTCTAAATTTAGTTGTATCATTTGAGTATGAACTGAGTTGTTGATAGCCAACATTTTATGTATCTCCAGTAGAGGTGCTTATGACTTACCCTGTTCTAATTGTTTTCCCTCAGAATAATCAGTATGTATTCAATTTGTAAAAATCTTACAAATAATACATCAGTGTTAGTAAATCATAATTTCTACACTATTAATTCCTGTGTTTCAATCATACAATATGTATGCAAAGCTTCAAATACACAAATATTTTAGTTACTAAAATCAGTATCATTGCCACTGTCCTTTCCTTTTTTCCTGACTACTGTGTCTTCTCTCCTTGCTTCCTGATGTACTATCCCTTTCCTTTCTGTGCCTTTCATCTGTCACATCCCCAGCATTTCTACATCCATCCTGCCCATTGCCTTTTTCCTGCCTATCACTGTTGCTTGTTGTCTCCCAACTCATATGTGCAGTGACTCAGCTCTTCCCCCCAGTCACCAGCTTCAAAAATACCAGCACAAATCTTGAGCTGGTAAGCATAGCAGAATTTTAATTTTGGCACGTTTCATTGTTTGGGAATAGCTAAATTTGCAGTCATGTACAAGTAGTCTTAGACCAGGTCATGTGAGTTACCAAAGAAATAATATTTTAATATTCACCTCTAGTAGTCACAGTTAATCTGCACTTTTTCCCTAAGTGGTCATCCTAATGTTCCAGTCACAAGGAAATCTGGACCACTGAGCCACAGCAGTGGCCACTGGAGTGCTTGGCTCTCATTTTCACTATTTTATATCCGGTAGTCAAGAACAGTCTTTTGTGATGCAACACAAAGTAGGTAGTAGGATGGTGTTTTGAAACTTCCCTTAGTGCTTTTCTGAGAGAAGTGCTCATCTCATAATAGAAATGTGTCATTTTAACATGTCTGGAAGTTAAATAGTGAGAGCAAATATCCAGTTTATTAGATTAGAGAATTAGATGTTGTAAATAAACTTTTGGTATTACATTTCTGTCTTGAAAGTTCCTGCCATAAATATTCAACCTCTTGCCTTTCCTGAGAATATGTGGAACTTCACACATGCTCAATTTGTTGCACTTATTTACTAGAAAGGAGAGGTGAAAAAACTTTCAGACTACGCAGTTCTGAAGATATTGTCCAGACAAGTTCTGAGAAATCAAAACATTGTATCTGGTGAAACTGATGTTACTGTGAATACACACAGTAGAGGTCTACTGACAATCTCATTTCTAGGGTGTTGGAATTTAAAGCAGGAATATTAAGTAGAGTCTTACTTGTAAGAACAAAAGGTAAAATACCTAAAGTATCAAACTTAAATTGCTGCACACATGGCAGAGTCCTTGAAGCCACAGATATGATCCCAAAGGAAAAGCTCAGGTTGCAGGTAAACAGAATAACCAATAGCAAAATCAAGATTGTGGAACTGAATTGGTAACTGTGAATCTGAATTGTTGGAAATGTGGATTTTTGTTGCATGGTTGAAAGCACACTGATTGCCAAAGATCTATATATCAGTTCTCTTAAGCAGTGTGCAGTTGGCTTAGTTGTTCAGATGCACTTTGATAGCAAAGCTTATCTTTTTAGTCTTATACCCTCTATTGAACAGAGGCAAGATATATTAGTCTTAAGATGTGATTCTGAAGAGTTTGAATAGGTTCTCTAGGAGGGCATCTCAAATTCCAGGAAACTTTCCACTAGCTCTTGATAGACAAGTCAAACTCTAATAGTGTTCTGAAGACTGCCTGGCTTGCTGTAGCCAGAAAAAAGGGGGAATTGGCCATATTCGGAGTATCTGTATGGATGAACAATCAGAGAAGGAATAATTATTTGCTTAAAATTATTATATATTAGCCACAGGAATATCCTGTTAAGTTGCTGTACACTGCAGTACTGTAAGTAGCTGAGTGGAAACAAAAACTAGAGGAGATTAATGAACAGAGCTTCCAGGAGGAGCATCAAGTAGTAGGAGGGTGTTTCAAGGGTGGGAGAAAAACCTCTTTTAAGTTCTTGTAGTACATATGCATACTTAATGCAAAGATATGAATATGAGTCTTCACTCCACTTTGAGTTCTTTCTTTCTTTATGTCTCTTTGCTCTTAGTGGAGGTGGGAAGCAAAATCACCTTTTTCCCCAAGTTAATGACTGAGATGATCTTTTCCTTCAGTCTAATGCTTCACAGTTGCTTTCAGTTTGAGCTCCAAGATGAGACCTGTGATTAGAAGTAATGCTGGAATAGTTGGTTCTTTCTACATCACTCTGTTTCACATTTCTGATGAATAAGGGAAATGGGATTCCAAGCCCTTTTCATTGCACTCTGCTGAGTACAACTTTGATAAATATTCCTTAATATTTTCAGGACTTATTTCAGCAGGAGCCAAAATGTCAGCTTACTGAGATCTATCCAAAATGTTACTCTGTTCAATCTGGATTCTCCTTTCCTCATGAGGACTTTATCATTTATATGATCCATCAGCCTGTTGTACATAGAGGTTTTTCAACGTAGATTGTAATGTTGGTTTTCATGACCTAAACTTCATCAACTTATGTTGAAGTTAGAGGTCCAAAATAGTCTAGATCCATGTAAACTGTGGATAAAGGATACCCACTTTTTTGTGAGTGGAAGGATAAAGTTATGTTTATTGCCTTCTCCCTGCCAATCCCTTTGCAACAGTTCAGAGGCGGGGTTGCCCTACAACTTCAGCGCCCCTATGAGCCATATGGCATTCCCTTGCCCTTTGCAGTATTGAAAAATCACGTCATCTCAAAGAGTGGCAGAGAGGGAAAGCTGCAGTGGTTCCCTTCTTCCGTACCAGTCCAGTTGTACTAGGGGGAACTGGGCTTCACTCCTTTGAAAGGCTTCTTCAGGTGTCATCTGCTCTGCACTCTGGGGAATTCACAGCATCATCTGATCATCAGCTCTTCTGGGATAGCACAGTGAATTTGAGTGGGAGGTATGTGATACACTGTAGGTGACTGAATTAGTGAAAACATTCACATCCAGATTTTTCTAGTGTCAGTTTACATTATAAGAATAGCTTCTTGTTGCTTGGATCCTGTACAGTATCTTGTGTTCAAATCATGTCTGAATAAAGTCTTATGGGTAAATTGAGACAAAGTTTCAGTGTCTGATTTTTAACACAAACTGTTACTTCTTGATGTTAAGGATTCTCCAATCCCCCAAGAACTAATCTGGCTTTTCTTATTATCATGTTATTATCCAACATTAAAATCAGGAGTTTTTTTCCTGTGTTACAATTATCTCCTCAATATTATTCTCTAAAATATTGGGACTTTTAAATTGCTGAAATCATGAGAGCGGAAGGTAGCAGTGACAGCTGCTGTTAGGTTGAAGCAGACTATGAGTGCAAAGCATTGAAGGGCATGTTTGCAAAAGAGTTTTTAGAATTTAAGAAATGACTACTCTTGATGTTCAGTGATCTTCAGCTGGAGGGCTTCTGTACTTCCTCCATGAATAATGAAATGCTATGTCAGGGCATGTGGTGCTCACCATGCATTTGAATGCAAAGCCTGAGCCTGTTTGCCCCTTCATACAAGCCAAGCTCTGGCCCGAAGTGTTTTTAGAGGGCTTAGATAACTTTTTGCAGCATCTCAGCTCTGCGAATGTGGTAAACTTATGCTGAGAAGCTAAAACAAGCACTGAGGATAGCATTATGTTAACTGCTTCTATTTTTCTCTGAAGAAATCATGTGATTATATATGTGTAAGTATTCAAATTTAGCATCCTTCTGTTTCAAAGAGCTGATTCTGTGCAACAACAATTTTTTTTTTAGATGATTTCTACACATTTGCTGAGTTGCACCCACACTTTGCAGAAGACTATCTCTATGCTGATCAGATGGGAGCTGAGAGCGGCTTGGAGACTTCATCTCTTTCTGCTCCTAATGGTATCTGTACTGACTTCAGCCCTGACAGTGCTGGAGATAGAAGGAAGCCCCTGCAGAAGAAACTGAATTAACACTACAACTGTTACCTTCCTCTCCTGGTGAGAGGGTTGTATTTTCTTGGGATTTTCATAAGTCACTCCAATTATACAGCAAATACCAGTTTTGTGTGTGCAAGTTCTACCTTAATACCATCCTTTGAATCATATGTGCTGTATTTAACATGTTCCAGGTTGCTTTGGGAAAGGTGTTTTTATTTTTTTGAAAAGGTCTTTGAAAGGAAAAAATGTGAATGTGCTTCATTATTAATGTTCATATTTAAAAGGAAGCGGCACAACTTATTTATATTCCATTGGCTAGTTCCATGTACAAAGTGTCGCACAAACTGTGCATGTATAAAGAAACTGTAGCTACTATGGTGTAAAGTGCACTTTGGTGATTAGTGTTTTCCCTAGTTATAGGGATGTTTATTTGGGGCCAAACTTTGCTGTCCATATCTGAATAGTCAGTCTTATTGATTTTGGTGGGATTATTCTCTTGAACAAGGCAAGCATACTTTGGCCCTTTGTTTTGGTTTCAGTGAACAGTTTGGAAATAGTAATACAAAAACCTGCTAAGGATTACTTTTTATTTTTATTGTTGAATGATAAAATTGTTTCTCTTTCCATGGTAGAATGAAAAGGAAAGGCTCCTTATCTCTCACCCCAACACTTTTCTACTGTAATCTTCCGGATGCAATTAAACATGAATTCTTTCCAAACTGATATGCCACATACTGTTTGAAAATACATAACTGAACTGTTTGTGCTTTTCTCTAATAACCAATTCAAATTATGTCCACACAACATTTTATGGGAGATGTTTACAGAGATATATTTGATTTAGATTTATCAGGAATCACAGGTTTCTTTCGTAGCAAGTCTGTACAGATGATGTAGCATGGAACACAGCCTGAAAACTTTGGTATATCAGCACAAGTTGGAAAAGGTTGCATCACTTCAGAGGCCAAGCCAACAACAAGCTGCAGAACGTCCTGAAGAAGTGCTAGTTAAATCTCTATAGCAATATTACATATACTTCATAGAACATATATGAAGCTTAGTTTAGAACCATTAATAAAAACCACCACGCTGGTATTAGTAATACTTACGTTTCCTTTTGTAAAGCCAGATGCCTTAACTACCCCTGGAGGTCTCCAAGAAAAATCTAGATTATTGTAAAACCACAGAGCTTCATTGATTAGGAAACGTGACAAAAGCCTCAAGGAGTAGGAAGGAGGACTCTGTCACAAAATAACTGTGATGGCAACTCTGCTTCCAAACAAAAAAATCTTTCAAGTTATTTCTGACTTAGTTTTGTAAGGCTGTTAAAAAATATGATGGTTTTGTGCATGGAAAATTATTGAGATTTGAGTCTTCCACAAAGGAATTCAAAACTAGATTTGAAAGGGAAGAATTTTAGCAAAGGATGTCTGTTTGTACTAAATGCTCTAATAACTATTTTTTAAATAGCAGGAGGTGTTTTAAAGCTCATTACGGACTTGGAATGTGTCCTTAGAAATCCCTAATTGTGTGTGGCAGGTCTCCAAACTGAAACAGGCTTTAATAAAGAGGGTAGGAGGAAAAAAATGTAAGAAAATATGCTTTAAGGGGGTATGTGGAGGTAATAATTAAATTTTTGATTTATCTAGGTAACAAAAGCCAAGCTCACAGGGCGACAGCAGGCTGACTGGCAAGATCTGAATTAAAAATGATCATGAAAAACAGGAGAAATGGATTGAAAAAACAAGGCATATGCGAAACCACACTTAAGTAGGACTAGTCAGCTGCACAGAGGAGGGAGTGGGTATTACTGTGTTACATCTTGAGGCAGGGATGGCATAGAATATGTCAAACTGAGCACTGTTAACTCGTTGATGCAGAAAAGATGCTTGTGATAGAGGGATGCATCAGCATGTAGCCTGTGAGAAGCAGGGTGGTATTTCTGCATTACCAAGATGTGATAAGGTCTTACCTGAGGTACCTGTTCATACTGGGGCACTTGAGAGAGATGGGATGTAACTGGATAAAGTCTGGAAGACAGAAAGTACTCAAAAAGAGAGATCAAAATTACCCTTTAATCCAAAGAAGAAGAAACTGAAGGGAGATGTGAACAGCCTTCAAATAGGGAAAAGTTGCTATAGAGAAAATAGGAACACTCTTCTCCACATGGATGGTAGATGCCAGCTATTAGTTGAAAAGGCAAGTTAGGCATTAGGAAAAGTCTCTTACAATACACCTAGTTAGGCTAAGGAGAAGGGTTATTTCAGATGGGATGAATAGCCTGCCTTCCTTCACTGGAGTTTTTGAAAACAGACAGCTACATTAGAGACACTTGATTTTGTTCATCATGCCCCAGGGTTACAGGGAGATGTCCCTGAGGTCTGTTTTCTGTAATTATACAGTATGTAGGGGAAGGCACATGTAGTCTGGACATATTGCGTCTCTATAAGGCCATGGCACATGGCTCAAGCTCGCTGTCTAAGGTAGTTACCTTTCTTTGTATGTGAGCTTGGGAATTGGAGAATTTCAGAATGCAGGGAAGGAGTGAGAGTTCCCCAACACATGTCTGAAAAGGAGAAGAAGGTAAGCTTAGAGTCATGTGGACAACTTTGACATGAGAGAAGCTCCAAAGGAAGAGATACTCTGCCCACATCTGTGAAAGAGCAAAGAAAGCTGATTGAAGTTGGCTGAATACGAGTGAGTCTAATGTGCATGCATGGTGTAAGTAACTTGGGGGTCTGTTTTATGAAAACCTATAGGTTCATTGGCTCCTTTTTTTTTTTTTAATTTTTGTTTGTGAGATGTTTTCTAATTGAGGTGAGTGTAATAGCTGTACTTGTGTGCACCTAAGCTGTACGGAGTGCATTGAAAGGTACCGCAGCCTGCAGTAGATGGGCCCTTAAACAGGTGCCACATTGTGTGGTGAAGAGGCACTGAAAGTCCTGTGCTCCAGTGAGCTCAGGCCAGAGCTGCTGCTGGAGGAGGCTGGTGCCCAACACAAGTCACAAGCAACTACTCTTGGTGGATTAAAACTCATTTAGAAATTGGTGGATTAAATCATTTTTTAAAAAAAGGCGTGAGACAAAACAACACATGCCAGGAAGGAACTGTGATTCTCCCCCTTTTGAGAAATTACTGAATGAGATAAAGACATAATAGGATGAATGATAGGATGAAGGGTCAGCCTGCATGGAAATATTGTTAGATCACACATCATGTCACAAAAATTGAGATTAATTAATATAATTCTATTAGTTTTAGCATCTGTAGTATTTAAGGCTATAATATTAGACTGCCTTGTAGTGAGAGAAGAAGGCACATTACCACAGGGTGGTGAACTCAGGCTCTTGAGGGCCAAGGCCTGTAGCACCTCACATGACTACAACAATACTCGTTACAGCTCATCCATCAAACTCTAACTGCAGAAGTGTTTCAGTAGCTCCCAATGTTTTAGAGGCATCTGACTGTGAAGCAGCTGGGTTGTGATAGTCAAGTTTCAGTGACTTGCTGCAAAGTCAGGGTAGAAGTGAAAACTACCTTTCCCCTTCACCAAACATTGACATGTAAATGCTTTCCATTAAAATATTACTGATGTTTTAGGCAGATTGTTAGATTTTAATAGGTAGCATCAATAGCCCCTAAATTTATAAGGAGACAGATGCTGAAATTACTTTTGTTCTTTGCAACTATTTAACTTAAGAAATGATCCTTACACAAAAAAAATGCAGGGGTGTGAAGGCATTTGATAATTCTGATGAGCATTTTTGTACTCTTATGTAACACTGCCATCCCTTGCCAGTAGAGCGCTTGCATCAACCTGAAATTTTATATATTGTATGAGAAACCCAGCCAAGGCTGGGTCTCTCTTCTCATATGCCTAAACAACTATTTAAAATTACCCAGAAAATCACAAAATCCAAAATACCTCAAGTTTTGGGGGGTTGGTTCAGGTTTTTTTGTTGTTCCATTTATATTTTTTCAAACATAATGAAACCCCACTAAAATAAAATAAATGTTTAGTAGGTACAAAGCATGTTTAAACCACTGTCTCTAGCACAGTATGGCAAGTGTTATTACAGATTTTTTTGGGGAGTCTGTTGCTGTAGCAGATAAATTTTAAATACTTCATAGGAAATTTATAAGCCTTATGGAGAAACTAGGCTGTACACTTAGTTTCATATTAATTAATTGCACTATGTGCTTTGATGCATTTATTGTAGCTAGAATGATCTAGGTGTGATAAATAGCAACCAGACTTGTGTGTATTTGCTAATCCCATTTTCAAGGTATAAATCCTTAGGTCACACGGGTTGAAAAGGATGCATGTGTGGTAGGGTAGTGATGCAACTTCTTTAGTGCCAGAAGTAAATAGCTACCTGTCACACAGGGCTCTTCATTAATATCCTCTTGCAAGCTAAAAACCTTTGTTAGCTAGTTTAGGCATTGGGCTGGTTGGAGTATTTCTTATTCATAAAATGCTGTAAACATTTTCCTGGAAAAGTCATTATTGCACTTCAACATCTGATAAATTTTTAAAGCAAGTGTGGTTTTATTTATTTATGAGTTCCCTGATAAGTCCATCTTTGGTATTGCCATTAAATTATTCTAACTACTTTTATATTACCATGTGGTAAGTATAGCTTTTCATGTTAACCATTTTAGTCACCTTCTGCTCTTTGCTCCTTCAAAAATAGCATTCTCATTAAAGGACAAATGAAAAAAAAAAAAAAAAGAAAACAACCACCAAAAAACCCGCCAAACCTGCCCTGATTTTAAGAATACTAGTTGCAGAACTCTTGTAGCATGTGCTGTAGATCTTGTGATCTCAGAAAAAAAAAACAACCTGTAAGCACAGCTTTGCATATGTTATGAGACTATAAACTAGGCTGCAGAGAAAACAAAATTCTGATTAAAAGTTCTGACCAACTAAGTTTAATTTTTCTTTAGGTCCGAGTGTGAGTCATAAGACTTTCTGAAATGTTGCATTTTACGTAATGTGAAACCTCTGGTTTTTTCTCTAGCAGAACTTTCATGAGTGCTCTAGAAATAAGAAAGGATGAATATACTGGCCAAGAGTTCTACATTAGCAAAACTCAAATTTGGCCCCTAAAGCCATATTGCAGCACCGAAGTTCCCTGTGTACCAGGCAATTCAAATAGTTTGCTACTTTTTAGGTACCTGAACTTCAGCTGATTTGGAAAACTTCAATGAACAAATTATTCTGAATAGACCATTACCAAAAAAAAAAAAAAAAAAGGAAGAATACAAAATGGAAAGTAAGAGTTATCATCAGTACCACTGATAATTAGTTACTAATTAATTAAATCATTAATTGATCAGCAAAACTGCAAGATCTGTTTCACATGTGAGCAGGAAGGCTGACGTGGTCATTCAGGTAATTTTGCCATCCCGATTAGGTAGAATTTAAGCCAGGTGGTTCTTGGAGGATGATTTCTTGTAGGTACTGCAGCATCCCAGTAATGTGTTGATCACTGTGTAGACAGTGAGATTTCATCTTCTTACCCTGCCTTTTTTCTTTGAATTACAGAGAAAAGTATTCAAACCATGACAGGAACTATGTAAGATCTTACAGATAAAAACCCTCCAGCATCACCTCAGAGGTACAAAGGTGATCATTCTCTGGTACAGTTATGGTGGCAAACTGGGTCTACAATGCTGATCACCAACATCTTGTGGTCAAACGTATAAATGGTAATACTGAGGTAAAACTACTGGGAGAACAGAGCAGCAAACAGGACATCCTTTAGATGTGCTTGGACTTGGATCTATATTTCCTGCATCTCACAGTGCTCAAGTCAAGACAGTTTCTTTCTCTAGGAAACATTTCGGGTTTCTTTCAAGATAATAATTACTTTGACTTCAAGTGGAAGAGTGATTTGTTTTGTAGAAAGCAGCTGCTTTTTCCCCAGGTGGTGTGATGTGCTTTATCATGTGTAATGTGATTAAACTGAAGTGGGTGATACCAAGAGAGCAGAGGATGTAAGAGGCTTATAAAATAGAGGTTTATGTTTCTATGATATATGCTGAGACATTTCTGCACAGTAGTTGACACTGCCTAGATTGTCTTGCAAGTTCATTATGCAAAATAATTTTACTAATTGTGTGGTGGCAGTGGCTGTTTATTCCATTTTCCTTAGCAGGTGGCAGACCAGAGTACTCCTGTGCAGGACAACTTTGGGATATAGATGTATTTGTAGTTTTCAAATGATTGGTCTGTGGGAACAGAAACAGTAGAATCACCTTAGCACTGATTGCATGTCAGTAATTATTCCTGTTACTTAACTTAGCTCTTTGGGATATTTTTTATGAACACAGTTATCATGCTTTATTTTGAACTAAGTTGCACAGAGCCATATGAACATCAGGGCTCAGTTGAGACAGCTTGGGGAATCTCAAAAAAGGTGCTGTATGATAATCTGTTGGTATAGTGTTATATTTCAGTTTTTTCACTTTGACCAAAAATGTCAGAATCAAGAGAAAAAAGTCATAATGACTTCTATAATACTCTATTTTTATACTATCAATGGGGTGTTATTTAAGAGTGGCAGTTCTGAGCCAAAGTCAGCTAGAGAAAAATCAGGCTGAACTTTTGATCCCGAAACAGCAAGTAGAAAATCCCATCCATGCCCATGGCAGCAAAGCTTTCACTCTGCAGCTGGCCTTTTCCCACAGTAAAGAAAGATCTTTTCTGCCTCTTGGGCTGTGAATTCAGTTTACTGTATCCCTAGTTCTTGCTTGTGCTGTCTGTTCTTTGTAGGTTTGTTGCAGCCAGAGGGAGACCCTGCTGCCTCTTTAACTGAAGTGACATTCATGGACTTTCCTCCCTGAGCCGGGAGCAGCTGGTGAATATTCAAGTCCTGTTCTGGTAATGCTACCCAAAAACTAAAACCCCGTGTACTTCTTTAGCTCATGCCTGCCATTAGGTACAGAACTGCTTTTTCTTTTCGTACACTTCAACCATTGCAGGTGTGTCCACGTGACAGCAGGTCTGAAAGAGCTTATGAGATTCTTCTTGTTCCAGTGAGCAACAAGAAATTAAATTTAGAACTATTAGAAGTTTACAGTGAAACCTTAAATTGGATTGACTCCTGACTCGCTATATATATCACTTTCAGTGTGAGCCTGTTCACTTCCATGTTCCAAATGCAGGATCTATAAATGTGATTGCAAGCAAAGTCTCCTCATGGATACCGAAGAAAGCTGATGCTCAGACACTTTTCATCCTACCATGGTACTGGAAATGAAATTCATCTGACAATAGGTTGTTTCTAAGTCTATGAATGTATACTGGGAAAACCCAAATACATGTCTTTTATTCACTATCCAGCATGAAGACAATTTTGTATTTTAAATGCTAAAGAAATAAACTTTGAAAGATCTTTTATGGTCTAAGTATATATTTTTTGCCCTATGTTTTCTTTTATAATGAACTTCAGGCAAAATATTTCTTATATTTCAGAAAGGGCATTTAGGTTAGCCAGTGCTGTATTTTCCAGACAACAAAAGCAGTTTTAAAGTAAACATCTAAAAATGAAATTGTATATTTAAATATGTCAATTAGAATTCCTTTAAGTTAAACATGTCTCCTTAGCAACTGTATATACTTAGACAAAAAGCAAAACCATTGCAGCTGCTTGTCTCTGTAGTTGTTTGTGTTTGGTGATTTGTTTATATTGCTTTTTCAGATTGCTCTAAGGGTATTAGAGTCCATGTAAATCAGCAGTGTTAGAAATAGAAGTCAGGAGGAAATTTCTTTAGAAGTGATAGACTTTGTTTCCTGGAAGAGGACCAAAAGTATCAGCTAGCCTTGTATTAGGTACTATACTACTTCAATGTTGCAGCATTGTGCTGAAAGTATTTGACAACTGTTCAATGGGACCACTTTCTAAACCTTTTTATAATTCCCAGCATGTCTCCGGGTGTGTGAGACATTTCTAATTTGATCACAGGTACTAGTTCATCTTTGGAAAAATAAAGTTGAGTAATCAACAAGCTGAGAAATAACTCAGAAAAAAAATTAGTTTTGACCTCTGTTGTTGAACTTGCATTGAGGATATCGTTTTTATATTTTGGAAAAAAAAAGGATTGCTATGGTTTTGAACACACTTGAAACTTTAAATGCAAAACTGAAAAAGTTAACACTGAAATGGTCACATTTTGGAATTTTCTTGTACTGCTACTGAATCCAAGTTAGGCACTGCCATGAAAAGGATGCTTTTAGCTGGAAACCTGTGTTGACAGAGCAGGAAGCTGTTTTGTAGGGACTCACTTGCAAGGTATCACGTGGTTGTTCCATCAGTGGTACAGCTTCTGTTGTTGGCTTCAAGGCTGCTCAAACAGACCTGGTGTGTTTAAAGAAAAAAGGTTTTTATTGTAAGAGCTCTTGGATGTGCGGTGTAAATCTGTAACAATATATAGTGCTACTGGATAATAATGATCAAAATGCATATTTTCTGCTGTATATTTCCCTCATGTGGCTCCAATGATATGTGTACATAGACTATTACCTTTGCACTGAACTGACTATACTTCATAAAATGAAGAGCAAAAACAAGTATTGTACTAAAGATGACCATACCTTGTGGCTCCAATTGTGGAAATACTTTTGCAGAACAAAACTTATAGCTTCAGTGTTATAAATTTGATTTTTATATTTTTTATTAACATGCATGGAAGACTAAGGATAATATTTTTTAAAATGAACTTGATTTTTGTACATTTTTTCAATGTTTAAAATTATATGATTTAACATTACCTCTGAATTCCAGTGATCAGTAAATTTTTAAAGGAAATACCTCAATTTGAGCATTCTTCTCTTGTTACTTGTCTGATAGGTTAAAATGGACTATAGAGTGTGATGAAGTGAGCATATGATGTAGGTGCTTCAACTGTGCTACAGAAGGTGTACGATGATTTACTGAAAGGGACCTAAATGATACATTACAAGTGTTGAGTGCAGTTACACAATAATGGCTCATTCTGCCCAACTGGACATTTTCCTCATGAATGGCTTGTAAATTGAATTTTCAGCGTGAAGCCAAATTAAAAATGAAACAAAAAATATTTGGTTTCCTCTGGATTTTTTTTCAATTTTTTTTTTTTAACAACAGGGTTTACAGTAAGGGAAAGGATACAAGCCATAATTGTGAGTAAGACTGAGTTCATATATGTGTAGGTATGCTTTGTTCATGTGTGTTCTCTGTGTCAGTGTGTGTAGGAAAGCAGTGTTTGTTTCCCTGACAACTGGGAGCATGAAATACAGGGGTTTAAAGGGGCTGGGAGGGGTGAAAAAAAAAAGAGGAAAAACAATATCCCTCTGTGATATCAATATTGACTCCAGTTCTATTTTGTGTGCTTAAAGAATATTGAAAGATCAAAAAGTATTCAGAAAAGGTGCTCCAGAATTCCGGAGAATAAGTCTGTCTAAATTGGACTGAATTATCTCTGGCTAAATTTTTTTATCCAGGAAACAGACAAGAAGGGATCCAACAGTCCAGACACCTCTATACCTGAGAAATTGATAATGGAGGGTGGTAAAAAGGCCCCCTCTGAGGTCCAGTGGGTGTAAGCTGAACCATTAATATGAACAGTATCAAGAATACAAGTGAAACACTGGGGAAGCTCACCAGAGAAATGACAGACATTCAGCATGATATGAACATTTCATGGGAAAACTTGTTAGTGTTTTCCTTAACGTTATTCTCTGATTTCAAGTGGCAGAGTAGTTGTGGTTAACCTCAGCTGGCAACTAAGTACTACTCATCCGCTTGCTCGCTCTCCCCCCACCCCTGGTGGGAAGAGGAGGAGAACTGGGGGAAAAAAGGAAAAACCTGGAGGTTGAGATAAGAACAGTTAAATAGTTGAAATAAAATAATAATGAAAAAGGTGACAAGAAAGAGAGAGGAATAAAACCAAGAGAAACAAGTAATGCACAACATAACTACTTACCACCCTCTGACCAATGCCCAGCCCCTCACTGAGCAGTGATCAGCCCCTCCCAGCAACTCCCCCCCAGTTTACATACTGGACACGACATTCTATGGTATAGAATATCCCTTTGGACAGTTCTGGTCAGCTGCCCTGGACATGCTCCCTTCCAGCTTACTGTGCACCTCCTCATTGGCAGAGCATGGAATGCATCCCACAAATGGGTTTGCCTTTGCCTGAGGCAAGAGTAACCCAGATTGCTTTGCCCAGCACATTTTTTACATGCATTACAGGAATTATATCACCTTCCATATAGAAGTATATAAAAGTTTTGTTTGGGTAGGGTCAGCGCAATTGGCAGATCCCCTGGTCTTGATTAACCACGTGGCCTTTGCTAAATATGTATCCCAATGCTGGAAGATCCCACCTTGTTCTGCCTCTTCCTCCTGTTCTTGTGGTGACCTCACTTTGTTCTCCTTTAATAAACAAGGTGACTTTTGCATCCATGTCTTCTTGTGCACAGGGGCAGCCGATACCGGCATGGGTTGGTTCTCAGGGCCAGGTGCTGTGCCTGTCGCAGGGCTCAGAGTAGCTGCAGTGCCTGTTCTTTTGTCATCAGATCCAGAGACCTTCTCCCCTTCAGGGTAAAGAATAAGGTTGAAGAGGGCCCGGGAGGCCTGGGCCAGACCCCAGCAAGTTGCAATCATTTGTGTCTCTCTGGAATAGCCAGGGCACCAGCATACTTTTTCCAGATGTTTTACTGGCTTTTCCACTGGCTGCACTTGTTCAAGGGTGAAGTTCCAATACATTGAGTTGAGATAAGGACTGGGAGAGATCACTCACGGAATACTGTCACAGACAAAACAGGCTAGAATTAGAGATATTAATTAAATTTATCACTAACAAAGTCAGAGCAGTATAATAAGAGGTAAAATAAAACCTTTAAAACACCTTCCTCCCACCCCTCCCTCCCTCTCTTTCATCTCTACCTCCTCCCCCAGCGGTGCAGGGAGACGGGGAGATCAGTGTCTGCCCCTCCTCTTTCCCTCATGAAGAAGTTACAGACTGTGATGAGGTCTCCCCTCAGTCTCCTCCAGGCTGAACAGACCGAGTGACCTCAGCTGCTCCTCACACAGCTCCTCTTCGAGGTTCCTCACCATCTTCATTGCCCTCCTTTGGACCCTTTCTAATAGTCCTATGTCTTTCTTATATTGTAGTGCCCAAAACTGGCTCAAGGTGAGACCACACCAGCGCTGAGTAGCACAGAAATGGTTTGTTAAAGATCATCCAGTTCCAATCCCTGTGCTCTGGGCAGGGACACCTTCCACTAGACCAGTTTGCTCAGCACCCCATCCAACCTGGCCTTGAAATGTTGCTCCTTTCCTTTCCCTGACTTCTTTTTTTCATCATATTGCACTACCTTGTAGTCTGTGTCTGCATATCAAAGGTAATTTTTTGTTAGACAGCCTAAGGATATTTTTATTGTTATTCTTACTGTTGTTATTATTCTAATAATTATTGTTATTGCTGTTACTATTACCTGGAGGTGCTGGTTGACAGCTGGCTGAACATGAGCCAGTGTGTGCCCAGGTTGCCAAGAAGGCCAGTGGCATCCTGGCCTGCAGCAGCAATAGTGTGGCCAGCAGGAGCAGGGCAGTGACTGTCCCCCTGTACTCGGCACTGGTGAGGCATCACCTTGAGTGCTGTGTCCAGTTCTGGGCCCCTCAGTTCAGGAAGGACGTGGAGGTGCTGGAGCAAGTCCAGGGAAGGGCAAGGGAGCTGGTGAAGGGTCTGGAGCACACATCCCATGTGGAGCAGCTGAGGGAGCTGGGGGTGTTTAGTCTGGAGAAAAGGAGGCTCGGGGGGGACCTTATCACTCCCTACAACTCCTGAAAGGAGGCTGTAGCCAGGTGGGAATCGGCCTCCTCTCCCAGGTAATAGGATGAGAAGACAAAGTCTTAAGCTGCACATGCGGGTTTAGGTTGTACTTCAGGGGGAATTTCCTCAGAAAGGATGATTAGGCGTTGGAATGGGCTGCTCAGGGAGATGGAACTGGACGATGGATCCCTAGGGGGTGTTTAAGGAAAGACTGGACCTGGCACTTAGTGCCATGGTCTGGCTGATGTCATAGACTGGACTGGATGATCTCAGAGGCCTTTTCCAGCCGAATGGGGTCTGTGTGGCTCTGTGATTACCGTCATTGTTATCATCATCACCACTACTCCTCTGCCCTGAGCCCTCAGCAGTGTCGGGGTCAGGGCGGGGGCGGGTCCCGCACA
>VZTZ01028409.1:10319-37733 GCA_013400955.1 Drymodes brunneopygia | reverse complement strand
CTCCTTTCAGGTAGCCATAGAGAGCAATAAGGAGTGCAAAACTGATTTGCAATGAGGATGTCCAAAGAGGATTTGAGGTGTGGCCTCACCAGTGTCAAGTTCACGAGGACAAGCACTGCCCTGGTCCAGCTGGCCACACTGTTGCTGATGCAGGCCAGGGTGCCCTTGGCCTTCTTGGCCACCTGGACACACTAAGGGCTCATATCCAGTCATCTGTGAATGAGCACCTCCAAGTCCCTTTCTGCTGAGCAGCTCTCAAGCCACTCTTTCCCAAGCCTGCAGTGATGCTTGAGGTTGCAGCATTCCAAGTGCAGGATCCAGCACTTTGCCTTGTTTGAATCTCATGCAGTTGTCCTCATCCCATTGATCCAGCCTGTCCAGATCTCTCTGCAGAACCTTACTACCCTCCAGAAGATTGACTCTCCTGCACACTTTGATGTCACCTACAAACTTACAGAGGGTGGATTCAATCTCCTTGTCCAGATCATTGTTAAAGATGTTAAACAGGAGGGGCACCAATACTGAGGGCTGAGGAATGCCACTAGTGACAGGCCACCAACTGGGTGTGACTCCATTCACCACCATTCTCTGGGTCTGGCCATCCAGCCAGTTTTACACCCAGCAAGAGTATACACCTATCCAAGTCCTGAGCAGTCAGCTTCCTCAGGAAAATGCTGTGGGAGATGGTGCCAAATACTTTCCTGAAATCTGAGTAGTCCAAAAGCCTTTGCCACACCTACTAATGCCTCATCTACTAAGCAGGGCTCTTTGTCATAAAGGGAGATAAGGTTGGTCATGATACTGTTTGGAAAGGATCACAACTATAAGAAATCTTACTGTTTTAAAGAGTTTCATGGGTAGGTCTAGTTGGGGCTATAGAGACTCTTTAGTAAATAGGTAATAGAGAGATGATAATATGTGTGTTCTTTTATTTCTTTGAGATACAATAAGAGAGCTGAAAAGAAAGTTCTACACATAACATTAAAATGAGGATGTGACTATCCCACTATAAAGGGACTGGTAACATCAACTGCCCAGCAATAATCAAATACAACAGGTTTGTATGGAAAGAAAACACAGTGTGGATAAAAATAAAGGATAAAACAAATAGCTAGCAGCAAACAAACATTTCTGAATCACTTATAGGTTATCAAATTAATTGATACAAATTATTTGTAGTGGCTAGGGGTTTATCCTTCCTAAAACTGGAGATTAAACTTCCTGTTGGTTCATTCCATAAATTTTTCTCAGCTGCTGTTCACTGTTATCTTCAGTGATAAGCCAAAACATATATTGTATATAAATATACAGGAACTTACCCCAGAGGCCCATGTTGCTTTTGTGCCCCACTTCACCATCACAGCAACTCCAGTCTGGGTTCTGTACCTCACATTTAAATATTTCATTCAGAGTTTGTAGTTAAAGAGAAACAGGAAAGTACTTTTTAAAACACCTATGTTTTCACAATAGCCAGGTGAAACTTCCTTTCCAAAGGGAAATTTTATTAGCAAATTAAGTATACTGTATACTTGCTAACTGAGCTTTCCTATCCTTCTCCTCCCTTCCCAGGTGCAGAAAAAAAATCCTCATTTTTTTTCTTCCAAGTTTCAGTCTTGGAGAAAAGGTTACTATTCAATTTTGTGTTCTTTTCTCTGCTTCTCTCTGTGGCATCACCAAAAACTATTGTGCAAAATTATCTCTGTCTGTTATGTAAAGGGCAGAGAAGACCTGTTGCTTCAGCAAGAGGAAAGAATTTAAAAGAAATCAGAGATATAGCCCTATATATAATGTGATGCTTTCTTGTTTGAGTTGAGACAAAATTGTTCAGCATCTGGGACTTAATTGCTTGTCACCCCTCTGAGGCAGTGAGTCTTGTACTCACTATTAAAAGGGAATTAGGTTTACATAAAATATGAAATTTCATCTCCATAGTGTCTTATAACTTGCATCTTAGACAATATAAATTCTTCTAAGTTCACCAGTGTTGTGAATTTATGCTGGCTATTTTTTGCTGGCTGCTCCTTACAGATCAGTAGAGGTTCTTACACCTAAAATATTTTTGTTTATGATGTGTATTTGTTTATTATTGTTTGCATTTAGATGAGACAATGAAGCTCATCATTCCATAATATTCGTGGATTGGAAGGTGCATAATCTAAAGTGGAACATTGCATACGCAGATTAAGTAAATTCTTTAAAGCACACAAGATTTGGGATGCCTCAGAACTGAATCTGAACTCTTCAATTCTACCTCCAGGCTTAACCCCATATCATTCTTTGTTTCTCTTTAGTTCTCAGATAAACATTTTAAAGTTATTAAACCTTTTAAACTGGATATGTGAGACAAATGAAAATGAAGAAGTGAGGCTGATACAAAACATTTAATATTATTTCACCCAAAACCTGCTGAAGGCGCATTGCTACCACTGGCTGAAATATTTTTCTTTATGAAGACATTGATTATTCTTATCTGAACTATGAGTCTTGTATAAGAGCTGCTAATACTAATCATTGTGTCTAATCAATATCAAGAGAAAACAGACTGTTTTCCCTCCAGTCTTCTAGTGAGTTCTCCCCCTGACTTTCCATATTATATAGTAACTGCAATAGCAGCAAAATTTTATAAGTATTTAAGAAGTGGGGTTTTTTTTATTGATTATGCTGAATAGTGTGTATGACTCTCATTACAATATGGGAAAGATGTAAAATTGACAAAGAAGTAAAATGTGGAATGGTTGTATTGTTTCACTTGAAAACTGAATTATGGGGCTTCTGAATTTCACTTTATACAAATCCCACAGATCTAAAACATTTTCATTTAACTGCCTAGAAGCAATAGTATTTGATGCAATTACCCTAAAGGTGTCTTTGCTCTCATATTCTGATTCTAAATAATTTCCAGACACAATGTGCATTTGGCCTTTTCTAGACATTAAGGAAGAAACGTCTCAAAATGATAATGACTGTAAGGGAGACAGGACCGAGCAATTCTTTCTTCTGTGACCTCTTGTTCTGCCTTTCAAGGAGTGTTCAGTACAGCAAAATGTAATTGCATGGTTCATATCCAGATTACATAAAGGACAGAAGGTACAGGAATGGGTGAAGTGATAATGTCCAAGAAAGTAAATGAACATGAAAGTTCTATGAAGAAGTGGTAACATGAGTACAAATATATAACTGGCTGGCAGTCTGCTACTGGCTGCCTGTGAGTATGTTTCTTTTAACACAGTGTTGAAGAGTCACTAGTGCAGCAGCAAGCACAGGAATAACAATCAATAATTAACAGGACAGAGTGAGTAGAGGAGCTCTAAAATGGGATAAATTCAGCAATGTGAAATAATGTAAGATTTTCAGTTTGGAGATTTTGCCATGTATTATTGAAAATAACAAGAAGTTCAGGATAACATGACATGGTGGCACTTGAGCATGTGGTGCATCGTGATGAAAAAGATGATGATCTGTGAGATGTAATTCTAGGACAATGATGGAAAAAAACCCTTGTGAGCTGACAAAACCATGAAGTTTTATTTCTAAAACAGGTAAAAAACCCTGAATGTTGTTAGTGTTTAATGAAAATGAAGGCTGAGTTAATCTACAGTGCAAATGAACATTCACAGCAGAACTTGACTTGTCATTGGCTGTAAAAGGTCAGCCAGAAGATGACTCCAAAAGCCATAACTGAAACATCAAGCTACATGTGCTTCTATAATTTAATTAGTCAGACATGAAACAAATAGCAGCATACTAAAACAAGGAAGAAGAGGCAAAATCATCATTCATGCATTAAACTTCAGGCTCAAACACTCAACTAAAATATTCAAACAATAAAGTAGAAAGAAAAAACCCAAAGGTCAACAACTCAGAGTTTCAAAAACACCTCTACTAATAAGGAATGTACAGTTAAATTCATCATAAAATAAGTCCAAAATAAGTTAAACAGATCATTGTTATTAAAAAAGCAACATCCATTTTCCCTATTCTTCACCATGCATTTCCATTAAAGTCCAGTGATAAATGATCTGGGGATCCAAGATCAACTGCAGTCATGCAGTACTTTTACTGTTGGGTTGGTAGATTCAGTCATCCCAGTGAAGGATCCAGCACATGCTTGGGCTGCCACAAGATGTGAAGGACAGTTCAAAAGGCGGCTGAAGGAAAGAAGGAGGAAGGACACAAAGAGGTAAAAGCAGCCCTTTCCCAGCAAGAGTGCACTGATAGATGAGCTCATCAAACCTGGACTAGAGATAGATGGGCTAATCAAAAGGTTGACAGCCACAGAGTGGGACTGTCCTGGAGCACCTGATGAGGAAAAGGGAACAGAATTGTCCTTTTGGGCAGCAATTTAGCTGTTGTTCATTGTCCCTCTTACTCAGTGAGCAGTGCATCTCTCCCCATCAGTTTTAGCCTATATCAGTCTGTACATAGACAATCATACCCAAAGGGAACTTGAAGTTAACAATGTATGTTGCTAAGTTTTTTTTTTTCTTTATGGTGTTTTATGATGATTAAAATTGTAATTAATGACTGCTAGAGTTACAGTGGACCTGGAGTGACTGACATGTAGCCTTCCTTTCCTGAACACTCCAGCAGATACCATAGAAGCATCTCATGCACCCTCCAAGGGCTGTGAACCTTAGCCCAGAAATTAAGTGCAGTTGTGTTGGTGAAGCCTAGAAAAACATAAAATGTTGTATCATGTTTAGTGGAATGTGTGAGGTCATTGTTGATTCTTACTACAGCTCCTCAACCTCCACAATATGAAGTTTGCATGGAATTTTTTCTTTGGTTTGGAGCACACAAAAAACATCTACCTATCTCTTCAGTGTTTCTTTGACAACGTAATTCTGTGTCCTACTGGAAGGCAGCTGTGACTTCTAAATACATGCCCCTGGGGTATGCATGAAACGCTACAGCAGAAGAGCTCTGTCTGCCAGCATTTGCTGCTTCTACACTTGGGCCTACTGGGAAAGTACAGTATCAACAGAAGTTCAGGAGAAACAGGACCTGTGTAGTTTTCTAGTGTTAAATGAATTCTGAAGAGTGCTGTACTAAATAGGCAGGTAGAAGAAAGAGTTTGTCAGAGTCTGGAGGGAGTGATGTCTCATACGTTTTGGGATGAGCGTGTGTGTGCGGGCACTTGGGCAGATGAAGGTCAGACCTTGTCCTGGCAAGGCAGTGACCTGTCCCACAGCCCAAAGAGCCCAGATCCCAGCCTAGCAGAGCTGCCAATCATGGCACTCCAGAGGCAGGTCTCCTAACCCAGCTCCTGAGCGGCCAAATGACAACAAGTCCCACCTGGGGGGAGGGCCCACGAAGGCCCAGGGATTTTAAGGGCTGAACACTCATCTGGCCTGTCTTGACTCTATCTCACTCTTGGGGTTTCTCTCTGAAGACTGCTGGAACCCAGGAGATGGTAGCCATATGTGTGTTTTTCTCTATGTTTTCTGTCTCTCTCTCTTTCTTCTTCTAATTCCCTCTTCTTGGAATATTTTGAGTAACCTAACATCAAATTAGTGTAAAGTTTGCTGAATGGAATTGTCTAGATTAATGGTGTGAGAAGTTCTTAAGTCAATTGGATGTTGTACTAAACCTTTTACCAAAGTTCCCTGATTTCCTATAGTTTGCCAGTAAAGCAAACTGGAAGCTTTATCTGGCACTATTTACGCATTCACATTCTACACCTCAAAGATGTCATTCCTAAAAAAATGTAGGTCTTGTTTTCTTTAGAAAAAAAAGTGTGTGGTGTTTTTTGTTGTTTTGGTTTTTGTTTTTTTTGTTTGGTTTTTTTTTTTAAAAGACTAGTGAGTTTTTGCAGCATCCCCGTGTTGTTTGGGCTGGAATTGTTTTCATTATAAGCCTGCTACTGCTTTTTCAGCCTTTCTAAAGGAACAAAGAAAGGGTTATTCTAAATCTCATCACAAGCTGGGCTCTTCAGCAATGGAATAAAGGCTTTAAATGATCGGCATTTGCTCAGTTATATAACTGATGTTTTCCTGTATTCATTCAATTTAAATTGAAATGCAGTTTACAAAATACCAAATGACCATTTGTTCTTGCAGGCCACTAGAGATCATCAGTAACAGTTTCTAATGTTTTATGGAGTTTTCTTTCTACCTCTGTAGGAAAACAATCGAGTTGATGCTTTCCTGCCTTAGTTTTAATTGCTGATAAATCACTCTGCTTGCACATCATGCTCTCCAGCACACATCAATTATCATCTGCTCTCTTCTTCAGGAGATGTCTAGAGGTGCCTCTGCCTTAAAAAAATCCACAATGTCCTCTTGATCTTTAAGACTCATTCTGAGGAAAGATGTTCTAACGAATCTGTCAGCACCTGGCTGTCTTGGATATTCGAGGTGCATGCTGATTTCCCCTTTAGTGCAAAGCCTCTTTAGCTGTGACCCTTTAATTATGTGTTAATGTGACCACAAAAGCACAGCCTGAGAGAAAATAAAAAGCAGCACATTTTTGGAACCTTCTTTTCAGTCGAGCCTGGTATAGGTTATGTACCTGTAGGTATGTAGCCTAGGTACTCTTTTTTACCTAAGACTAGGTAAGTCTTTTGAGAAGGCTTTAGTAGAGGTGATACATTCAAAGTTAAACTTCTTGTATCACTATTCCCCTAGCATTTATTGAATCAATTTTCAGAGTCTACTGCTTCAAACATATTTACCCTTAAAATTATAATTTTATACATTTCGGTCAGTTTGGATGACCAAGGCTATTACCCAGCACTCAGCCAACAGCTGGAATGTCTACAGTGTTCTCCCTTGTTTCTTTTCTGGTATCTCAGATCCGATTTCCTTTCCCAGTCCTAGAACTAGCTTTATACATGCCAGACTTAAGTTTCTTCTCTTTTCTGTTACTAGGCAGACTAATTGCTTTAGCCCCTTACAATTTTAGGCCTCTCTACCTACCCCTCCCATTCAATTGATCAAATATTTCTGTAGGGGTTTGAACTTCAGATGAGACAACTGACCAGCCGATTTTTTCTTAGTACATGAGGCTGGAGGACAAGTCATGAATTTGCACAGTTTGGATCATGCTTGCTGCAGATGGAATCTAATTTGCTGGCTCTCTGTTAAGGCTCTGGGAAATTCACTTCTAAATTGATGGGAATAAATTCTGCTAATAAATTTTCAAGGGAAAAGGGATACAGACCTGTCTAGCACAAAGGCTGTCTGAAAGTCATTCTAAATAAGAAGCCTGTTGCGTTTTCAGTGAAAGCCTTATCCTTTTCCTAGAAAATGGTCATTGTATTTTGGTTAGTATTTTTCATAAGTCAGCCCCCAATAGCAACATGGTATGAAAGGTATTGTGAATAATTTGAATAATTTATATGCTATTGAAAATAGTTTTTTTGTGGAAAATACTTGGAACTGATAATGAAAGGCCGTATCACCATCCCCTCCTATAATTGCAACTTCTACCTTTATAAATGGATTAAGGCTGCCACACATTTTTCTTGGTCAGGAGTTTCTTTAGGTATTTTTTATCAATAAAGCTGTTATTGAGATGTGGTACTTTTTGCAAACTCTTATTGTTTGCAGAGACAATTGCTTATGCACACACAGTAATAATTGTTCATGTACAATAATTGTTCATATAGTTTAAAGTAATTGTCTTATTTGTGTACTTTATGTAAGTAGCAGTTTTTTCCAGCTGATTTATTCATTCTCAGGTCATAATGAACTGATCCCTTTTGTTGCCAGCTATTGCTGTGAAGCACTCCAAGAACAGTATTGCATGTTGTCAGCATCATTTCCTGAAGTGACCAGTGGCCAAGGAAATCCCTTGTTTTACTATCATCTTGGACATTATTATTTATATCTCCCTGTGGAGCCTGGAAATAGCTCCAGCAGCAAATACCACTAAACTTTTACCAAGGGAAGATTTCATTATCAGATATCAGCTTTCCTAATTCATTTTGTTGGTTGCCTCCTCCCTCAGCTGTATGTTTCCTGTAGGGTTTTGCTGTTGCTGTCTTTTCCACACAACGTGGTAGCCTTTTCAAGCCAGGTATATATGTTTAAAATAGGATGATGTAAAATTTCCCAACATGAGCAACAATCTGGACTCTATTCCTGATGAAGTTCACAGGATCTTCATTCCACACATTTTAGATGTAGGCTTCTTTTTCTAGGTTACTGAATACTAAAATTTAGCCATTTGCTTAAAATTATATTAGGAGGCTGAACACTGCAAGATTAGATAATTTTAAATCATTAGGTATCTAATAATTTTTTGCTCTAGTATTTATCTTGAAGCATTCTGACTTTTAATATAATTGTTAGGAAAATCTGCTAGTAACAGATTACTTTTGTTTTAAAGCTTGAGAGAGAAATGTCACCATGAATATGCAGTCTGCAGACAGTACAGTCAGAACATAGACTCATACAGCAAAGAAACCACACCACTGAACTCAGCAATTATGACAACATTTTGACAGGGGGTTCAGCAGTAAAAGAAGATGAGCCTTACAAATGATCACACTATAAGCAATGTAGCTTATAACCTCCACTGTCCAAAAATCTGTAAAAAAGGGAGGGATAATTTTAAGAATCTTTCTTTTTTTTCTATCCCTACTGCATTCTTTTGTTATTCACTCTACCCTCATTCACTGAGGAAAAGGAAAATAAATAAATTCGTTAACCTGACAGAATGAAACTCAAGTTTCATCCTAGAATGAATTTGATGCCATTCATTCATTCATTCATTCATTCATTCATTCATTTGTCCATTTATCTTTTGAAGTACTTTAAGTCAGTCCATAGCTTGTAAACAAGAGAAATATATTGAATACTGATGGAGACAAGTAATAATTGATTGGTTAAAAAGGGCACATTGATTGTTCATATTTAGAATGAGCTGTGGACCTACTTACTCTTTTATTAATTGAAAACTTAATTTAAAGATCCTATTTTTTTGGTGTTAATTATGTGATCACCATTAAACCATTATAAAAAGGTTTTTGTTGGCTTTGTGGTCAGTTTCTTTTATCTGAACAAATACATTTATTGTTTTAGATGACTAGAAAGCATTTAATGTTCTAAACCATCAATGAAAGTTAGGAAATGTTTGTTTTTTATTTACTTTTCTTTCTCTGCATTGAGTTGTTTTCTGTGTAGGTACAGACAAGTCTGATCCATATCTGAGCCATCTCTAACAGGCACCGTTTATCTGAAGAATTACTGCGTTAGTGGAACAGTATGCTAATTATATACATAGCACTAGGTAGAAGACTCTGGAACTCATCGATAAATGGGGCAAAAATTCCACCGGCAATGTAAAAAATGGATGGAAATATAAAAGATCTGTTGTACAGATCACTTTAGAATGATTGTTATAATTTATATTGTTAAGATATCGAAATCTTGAAACGTTTTGAAAATGTTTTATATAGATACATTTCAAAAATTCCCCCTCAGTGATAAAGGAAAAATATGGTTGGGTAAGATAAAAAATAAAAGGAAATTGCTTCATTCATTCTTTACCCCCTTTCAAATATTTTGACCTTTCTTTCTGTAACCACCAGGATTCAGGTTTCATTTCTTCCTACCTCTTCACCTGTCCTCTCAAAAAATGGCTGCATGCATTGAGTGAAGTCTCAAATCTCCTGTCTCATGTTGATGTTGCTTGCACTGCTGAGGAGTGAGAAAGGCAAGACCATTCCCTACTTACGTTCCTTTTCTGGAACAGTTTTTTGAATTTGCCGGAAAGAAACGTGTAACATAACGTTTGTCAGCAAATAGGCTGTATTTTTTGGTTGTTACAGGTGTGATGAGAATAGAACAGCATTTTTCACTGCATAAAATAGGGTTAATGGGAGGGAAAAAAATGAAAATAGGACTTTAGGTTTCTTGCTGGCTGTACATAGGGATGGTTGCATTTCTTTGAACTTCAGGCATCTACAATACCGATTTGAATGTCTGGCTTGTTTTCCAGGCTCTCTTTGTAGACAATGACAAAATCCAGACCTTTTCAGGGTGAAATTCATCTCCTTTTAAGGTTGATAACTAAAATAGGTTGAATGAATTGTCCTATTTATAAGCACTTGTTTCTCTCTATTGTCTGGAAATGGAGGAATACAAGCTAGTATAGATATCAGTGTCTATAAGTCAGATGAGATAGATCTCCTTTCTGATGACTAAAAAGAGTAGATGATGTCAAAGAATGGTCTCCCTTTTGTTCATGTGATAAAATTATACCCTATTGCTTTTGGAGGTTTTATTTTAATATAGACAAAAGGTTATTTTTATTAAACACTGCCCTTGAAAAGTCCCACAGAAGCTCAAAATAATTGAGATTAATGCTTCCTTAACCCTCTTTAATTCTTCGGTTATTTTTTTTTCTTGGTGACAGTTGATCTTGCCTAACTTTCCTGCTCTTCATACCTGTTTCATTTTGGTCTTTATGCACTTACGGAAAAGTAGGACTTTTGTTTTTCTAGATGTTCATTTGCTTTTTAAATGTTTTTAAGCAGTATAAATTGTATTATAAATTGCTCAATATTTTAAATTGCATCCTATGAGAAGTGGAAAGAGATAGCAAATTTTGGTTTTCAATAGATTCTACCAAATGCAATATTTACTACCCAAGTGGGCAGCTCCTCCTTCAAAACCTAGCCTGTGGCAATATTTCCACGGGAAGCCTTGCATAATGCTGAATCTTTCCTATAAGCCCACACAAAAGTGCTAAATTCCTTCTGAACTCAATATACACCTCATAAAAAGAACACAAGATAGAACTGGATTTTAAACAAAAGCTAGCTAGGAAGCAGGAAGAATCTCGATTTGCAGAGTGCTGAGCCTATTTTTGTCACTTCATTTAAATTCTTCTTCCTTTTGAAGTAACATGCAAACAACATTTACAGTCTACAAATGAAATCAATTAAGAAGCTATGAGTGAGACTTAAGTTGTTTACAAAACTGAGAGTCTATGAGGTTCCATTGAGAAGTTGAGTTGTTTGCTTGAAGGCTATGCTATCACTGCTAATAAAAAAAAACCAGAATAAAATGTCTGCAAAATAACAATTAGAGAAAGAAGGGGGAACCCAGATTAAATATTAGAAGACAGCTTTGATTTCCTGTTGGGATGCAGATTAATATTTATTAGTATAAGTTTAGATACTGAAAGGTCTTTTTAATCAAGGTGAGAGGCAATTTTCACTAGCTGATTTTTAAAAATGAATAAATATGCATGAACAGATTAAATATCCAAGTCATAACAAAATTCTAATAAGGTTAAAAAAAATACATTGCTCTGTAATCCACCAAAGGAAAAACATTGCTTTCCTCTTCAGTTGCACAGACTGCGATTGTGAAGTATGAAAAAAAAAAGTGTGTGTGTGTATATATATATATATAGAGAGAGAGAGAGAGAACTGGATAGGTTTTTTTTTCATTAGAGAGGAAGAAGAAATTATTCAGGAATAACTTATATAGTCAGTGGACCATTGCACTGGTGAGATTTATTTTCTAAGCATTATTTGTGCTTACTTGCTGCATTTCAGCTCTATTCACAGTGAATGCACTTTCTTTCTCATTTTAATCAACAATTTTGTGGTGCTATTGCTGACAGTACATGTCAGAGGGCTCCTAATTTATCCTTGGAGCAAAGCTATGTAAGCCAGTGGCTTTGCACTAGAGATAAATTTGACCAGTTGGTATGTGAACCTACCATAAGTTACAAAAAGTAACTCATTACAATGAAGTAGTCAAGCAAAACCTTATAGCTCAAGATCTCTGTTACATGTCATAGAAATTGTCTGCTGCCTTGAGAACTGAACTGCATGATACTCCAAACACGTTTTGACACTGTTTCTCCATGTTCTACAGTTTAGAATGACCTAGTAGAGGCTTGGAGGTTAAATATGTCACATTAATTGATTGATAGGAGGATGGTCTAGAATCCAGATTTCATATGTTTTGCAGTAACACTGTTACATTACACTGCTGCTACACTCTTGGATTGTGGTGCATTATCATGTGTAATGTTATAGGTCACCTTAATACACCTTGGTAGGCATAGTTACAATGTGATATTAATTAAAGAAAATACGTTTTTTTATTCTCCCCGTCTAAAAGGGAGGGGGAAATAATACAGTAAAATTTCTGACTCCAGGAGGTTTGTTTGGCTGAAAGTGATAGGTTGAGTTTCACTCCAGCTCAGAAGGGATGAGTAAGTTTGTTCTAAAGTTAGCATGACATTTCTGTAGCATCCTGCCTTGTAGCATCTGCTCAGCTCCAGAGTTTCAAGGCTTTGAGTGTATCTGAAGTGAGTTAATCAAAAGTAGCAGAGACAGGGCAAACTCCACTGTCAGATCATAAAAGCATTGTAGTGGAAAGACTTATTAAGGGGAAAAGTAAATAAGAAATAATAAGACCTTCAAACTGAGGAAACTGGGTGAAAAAACCCCGCAAACTGTGTGTAGGTGGCTATCTCACAGCTTCTGCTAATGTGGCTGAAGAAGAGAGCTACAGTGCCTTAATTGCCTACTCCTTTATGTTCACAGGTGTTCATGGGATCTGGGCACAGCAGTTCCTGTCTCACTTTTAATTTGAACAAACCACAATTCCTTCAGAAGGCTTCCCCTATGTGCTTAATTGTTAGCTACAGTAATAATGGACATGAATCCAGCTGCTGAAAGTAAAATCAAAATGAAAATTCAAAGCATTACCTGACTGTTTACCTAATCTCGGAAATAACTTCATTATCTTACTTTCCCATCTCCTTGCCCTCCTGCTGTTGTAGCACAAGCTCTGGGAGGATGTGGTGGAAAGCATGAATGCTATATCTGGCTCAGGAATAGAATCTCAGCTGACTGAAGCCCTGAACAGGTCCCAGCCTCTTGGTCTGGTGAGAGCAGGGAGCACAAGCAGCTCTCAGCCTCTTCCTGTGGCAGTCGGACTGAAGCATGGAATCTTTCCGGGAGCCATGGTTCCCTGCCTCGGGGAGATGCCTTGGGGACGTGCCTCCTCAGGCTGGAGAGGGGCATTGTCCGGAGCACAGCTGCCTTGAGGGGCTCTCAAAAACACTGGCACTGTCACCACACAATGGGTCTGAAATTGCTTGTGTGGAGATTTGAATTCCACATGAACGAAAGTCGGTTGGTCTTGTATCCTTTTCTATATTTTTCCTTTCTCTAAAGAGAAACTAAGTAGTTTAGTCTTCTCTCTTGGGAGCACTTAACAAAAGCATTTTGCAGAAAAAATGCTGGTACTAGAAAGAGAATTGTTCATTATTGATGTCATATTTTATCCTCCTTAGAACACAGCTGTGTGGGTTCTTTCTGTAATTCTTTTATAAATGAATCATTTTCACTTTGTATTTATCAGAGAGATCCTTAGCATTTGTATTTTTTGTCCAAAATATATTTTTGCATATTCACACCTTGAAGAAAGAAAGAGAGAAAATTTTTGTGTTTCAGTAAACTAAAGCCTTCAATGAGAATGTGGCCATTTTTCTGGAGAATCAATTCTGGAAAAATGAAATCCACAGAATTAATTAAGAAAAGGTCTTTCTTTACCACCTATTTTTTTTTTTCCACATCAGCCATAGCACATCGTACTTTCTGGTGAGTCAGAGGCTCATTTACAAGATTTTTATTAGTATTTGATTTGTGGGACTTTTTTGTTTGTTTCTCCTCACAAGAGCATATCTTTATTTACATTTTCTATTCTTCAACTTTGGCTCTTATATTGTGTAAAATATTACATATATGCCTCAAAGGTATGCAATAGAAGGTATACACAAGACAATAGAATACAAAAAATATGACTACACTTCAAAATTTGTTCTAAAATATTTGGGTCTAGTAAGTTTTTCTGAAAAAAATAGCTCTGCCTAATGGTTATGAAATACAAACTCATAATCCATTTCCTTGAAGAACAAAGCTGTTGTAGTTGTCTATGTACATCTGTCTGCAAAAGCCAGTCTTTATTTATAAATCAGAGCAAGGACCAGATGATGGGCTGTCGAAGCATTTTCTGTCAAGTGACATTTTGTCACTGTAGATGTTACTTGTTTGCATAAACATGATTAAACACTATGTGACATCACATAACCATACATCACAGGTAAATTAAAGATTCTTGATGTGAAAAGTACATTGCTGAGGCAAATGAGAGGCTGTTTTTTCCTAATCACCAATCATGTCTGACACAAGATTTTTTGGATACATGGGGCAGAGTATGTAATTGGACAGTATTTAATGTTTTTTAACAGAGAGTGTTTGGGTAGAAATTCTGTTTGCATAAACAGAATCTATGCTCTTCCAAATCTGTCATGGTGCCATAAAATTCAGTCTAAATCATGTCACCATAGAATTCACCCTAAGTTTGCGTATCTTGTGTATTTAGATGTCTTCAGAGCTATGAAATGTCTGTACAGACTGTACCTAAACCTAAACAGACTGCAGGTCCACAGACTAGGTAGAGTTGGGAGTTTGGTGCTGAATAGGGGCAAAAATATTCCAGTTTATTGCTACTGAGATTCTGGAGTTGGCTTCCACCTTAACTCTCAGAGAGAGAATAATAATATTTTCCACAAATATCCAGTTATGTTGCAGAGTAAACTGAATTTGCCATATTGACACTGAGATGAGCTCAACTGGTTAGAGCATGGTGCTAATACCAAGGCTGTGAGTCTGATTCCCAAAACAGACCACTCTCATGAGAGTTGGACTCAACAGTCCTTGAGGGTCCCTTCCAACTCAGAATACTCTGTGATTCCTTCTGAGTTTGCACCTAAATGTTAAAACAGCAGCATATGAGGTACGACTTGCATTATAAGTGAGACGTTCAAAAGTAGCAAAACACAACAATATTGGAAATAGTAATTATAAGACACGTTTTATGATAAAAAATCTACCTGAAACTGAACATGGTGAGAAAACTGTGTTTGTTTTAAAAGAGGTGAAGCTCACTGTTTTGTATATTTGTAAGTGTCCAGCACTTAGACTAACTCTAGACAATAGGAATGTTAACCTTGGTTATTCTCTGATAAAATTTCCAGTGTTTATTCTGCACTCTTCAAAAGGTTACAGTATATAGAGCCTGGCTTTTTTAGCCATTAAAATAAGTTGGATAGTCTTATTGATAGTGCATGTACAGAATTGAAGGTGAGGTCTTGCATCATAGAACTGCATTTGACTGTGTCCTTCAACTGCTGGAAATATGGCTATAAATTAATGCAAATTATGTTTCCGAGACATGAAACTATTTGTGTAGAAAGCTCGAGGCTCTAAATATGTCAACTGTGGTTGTGAGAAATAAAGATAATTTCTGAATTGTCAACTCCAAGGAACATGGAACCTTCTAGGGAAAGGGAAATGCAGATTTGCTTTCTTCACCTCAGAAACTGAGATAATTTGGTTTTAATTTTTCATAAGAATGTTTGGAATATTCCACCTGACCTGCTGGAGCTGGCAGTGATTATTGCCTATGTGCATTTCTGAAGACTGAATTGCTGGGGTTGTGAAGTAGTTCAGAGGTTGTTGCCTTAATTCAGGGCACACTTAGGAACACAGTAATTTGAATTAGCTGTTTTCTCTGTTTACCTATAAATAGTGAAATAAAATTGGAAGAATGAAAAAAGGACTTTAAAAATCTTTAAAATACTCACTATGCATTGTTACTATTACTTATAATATTCAGTAGTCCTAGCTAGGTATCAAAAGACCTAAAGGGGGATAATAGGAGGGTAAATAGCCTGTAAATTAATCCTAAACTGAAATTATGCCATATATTGTGTAGATTGTTCAAAGCTGTTTATGCTGTCAATTACAGAAGACATGTTTGCCATATTTTAACAAAGCAATGTTGTTACTTTGAAGTGTCATTCTCTGCTCAGTATGCATTTGAATAGATATACCACTGGAATTAACTTAATTAGATAAATTCTGATCCATCTTTGCTATTGTAACATAAGTTTTCCTTACTTATTTTTATGCAAGTGAAACTGAATTTTTGTGTTCTTATGTGTTCTCTGTGTGTTCTTGTTGGGTAGCTAGAATTTATACAATTTTTTACCTAATGATGACAAATGTCTGATTTCTTTCTTTAACTTGTGAACTTAATGTTTTTAATATGCAACTTTCAATGTCATCAATCCAGGAATTTCATGCGTACTTTGGTCAAAACTCAAGTGTGCCAAACTAATCATGTTCCCAGGTGATCTTTTAAATTCTGTGAGAATAGCTGTGTGGTAGTCATATCACTGAGATCCTATCTTTCAAAATATTTAAAACTATGAGATAAAATGCTGCTAAATAAGGAGAGTAGATCAGGAAATAAATTAATGTTTTTCTATCGTCTGATTTTCAGACCACTTTATATCACCCAGATAACTTAGGAAGGATTGTTTCCTGCATTCATATAATTAGCTAATGAGGACTCTTCCTGGCTATATTCAGAAAATCAAATACCTCAGTTGTCTTACTATATGCTTCCCCCTAATGTGCAAGGATTTTGTAGCAGGAATTACTAATTTACTTTAACTTCTTTTGACAGGTTTAACATTTTGCTGCTTTGCCTTTGGTTGTGGTTATTCTTGGGGAGGGGGTGTGGTGGGATTTTTTGTTTTGTTTTTTTCTGATTGTGTATTTCTTCTTCCCTACACATGTGCAAGATAAACACAAGCTGGATGCAAACTGTGGCTATAAAACTGCATCTGTAGTTTAACAGTATACTGTCTCCTGAGAAAATTTTCAACATCTTGGAATAGCTACATGGATATTTTGCTATATTCAGTTACTTGTTGGAAAAAGTAACATGCATACATAAAACATATGTATAAATTCCTCTGCACTAATGGTATGTAAACTGTTCATGAAACTATGAGTCATAAATGTGAATGATACCACCTTTTGTCTCACTGGATCTCTAACAGGTAAAGATTTAAGGAAGCAAATTAGCAGGTTACTAAACAGAGGCATCTCTAACTTCTTTTTCTTTGTTAATGTAGTATTTCCAAATTATTTTGCTGTATTTATAAATGAAGTGTTGGAAAAATAAATAGCTAAACAAATTGAAAAAACGCTGTAGATATTATTAGTTGGGGGGAAATTACTATGGAAGCTAATGCTGTTGTGGGACTTCAGAGATTTCACCAAATTAGAAAATTGTATTGCAAATTTGTAATAAGTGGAAGTAAAAAGTAGTTTTCAATGTGTGCTAATATATATGTATATTGACATTATGTAGAAGAGGCAGAGAAATAAATTTAATTGAGGAGCTGGCATCAGCTGAAGACATATTTCAAGCAGCAGTCTGGATTCAAACTCTGAATTTGAAATTTGCCCATCATTATGTTGAGCCCAGCTTGCAAACTGACATATAGATAAATATTTTTCTTGGAAAGGAAACAGAACAAAGGGATCTTCCTATCCAATTAACAAGCCTCCTTCAGTGAACCTCTTCTCTTTGTAACACGAGGTCAGGTGTCTTCTGTGTATAGGAGTGATTAAGATGAAAAAAGAAATCTTTTAACTGTTTTCTTAAGCTATAGACAAATACTTCATGTAAAGCTTATTTCAAATGCTAGATAATTTGGGTCAAAATACCACATGTACTAAATGAAGATCTCAGAAGTTTTGCAGCCGTAAAATCAAATGCTAAGTAAAGATAATACATGTTTTCTCCCTTTGTGATTGTGAACACATACCAGGCTGCTTTTATGACACTGACCTGTGTTCATAGGTGTATTTAACATGTATATCTCTTCTTCAGAAAAAAGCAAGAAACTAAAGAAACACTACATTGTCAGCAGAATACAGTCACGGTTGCTGAATGAATGAATGAAAGAAAGCTGACTCCACCTTCTCTGAAGGGTGCCACAAATACATACCAAGCAAGATGTCAACACATTAAAATTTGACATCGTAAAATTTGTACTGCAAATGCACTCTTGTTGGTTGAGCAAACCCCAAAAGAAAAACCTTGATGGATGTGCATACAATAATGAAGTTATGAATTTAAAATAAATACAATAAATTGGAAAAGCAGCTATCTTTATATATCTCTTCTTCTGACTGCATATCTCTGCTTAAGTGTCTACAGAAGCCTTGAAAATACTTTTTGACTTCAGCAGGGAAGTATTTGGAATGAAGTGCAAAAGCTCATTTTCACAGCTCTGATCTTAAATACAACCATGGAAAAACAAGCATGCGGTTTGAGCTTTGATTATGCTGCAGATGTGCAGGTTAGATCAGTCATGGAGAGCTGCTCTTAGGAATGTTATTTTGTTATTGATCATGGTCTGTTTTAATAGAATTCAATGTCCTTTTCGTCCCAGTTTATGTTTACTCATCCAAATGCTGAATAACTTCATCAATCCTAATCTGAAACTCTGACTGGGATCTTAAACATGCAGCTTGCTTTAGGTATCGTGCACTAGAAATATCATATTTCATTGCTTATGCAAACAGTGTCCAAACTGTAGCAGATTTAATGTAAACAATGGTTTCCATTAATTTGCCTTGAGTTCCCTAAACATTTATTACAAATAATATTTAGTGTCTGGTATTGGATAAATTCTCAATACAAGTAAAGTAATTCTCAGTACCAGGACCAGTGAAGAAAGAAGGATTATGCCATGGTATTCACAGTCATTTCTCACAGGAAGTATCAAACAGACCTTTATAAATGAAGAGAGTTTTTCTCAAGTCAACAGTTAAGATTCAAAAAACTTGTCAGTAATTGTGGGCTGGCATTGAGCTGCCTTTACCATCTTGTGATTCATCACTGCAGTATTACCCTGTTCAAAACAGTGCTTTTGAAGCCATTATTCCATACTCTCTTTGTGTTAAGCATGTATCATCTTCTTCAGGTGATGCAGTGCTTTCAGAGAAGCATTTAGTGGCTGAGGACTGCTAGGTGATTCAAAGGTGTCTGTGGGGAGAGAGTATCAAAGACACTGCAAGCTCTAAAATTAACATCAAAGTTATTATAACCAAAAGAAAAACTTGTACCTACTACTGCTCTCCCAGCTGCAAACCTTTTCATTTAGAACACTTTGTGTATCTCATGGTTAAGTTGTTCACACAGTTTTTCTGAAAGTTTGTTTGTGTTTCCCCATGGAAGCAAGTAATTATTAAAAGGAGAGTTTAAAAAAGGAGGTCATTTAATTGAGCATAGCTGTTGAAGTCTGGTTGGACATGATCCAGAAGCTGCTGGCTAAAGAGGTTTTGGTGCCTGTGCAATAATTGACACCAGTATGTTGTGCAAGACTGCAAATAATAGTTCCATTTGAAGAATAATAGAATTATCCAATCATGTCATCATTAAGTAAAATTCTAATTCAAAATGCTACAGTGAATGGAAGTCCAGATGTGCAGGCTTACTATTGTCAATCAACTATCATCTGGGGCTATTTATTGGAGCCAAAAGAGAAGAACATTGAAAATAATTTTGGACAGTTGTCAGATTTCATTCTTGCCATAGTTAATCACAAGCTGTAAAATATTCCTTACTCTGAAAAACAAAACTGATTACAGATCTTGTGACTGTGAATGCAGTTTTAATGATTGCATAAAAGATTAAACTCAAAAAAAATCTTTGTTTCAAAACAATTGACAAAAGCCCCAAACAGCTACCACTTTCTCCTGCAATCTCTGTTTTTTAACTTGCCACTGCTACATAGGTTGTCTTTGTTCAAATTCCTTCTGTTTTGTGCCCTCTGTTTTGTAGAGGCATTTTGCTTTTATAGTGAGAACTCATCTTCTAGAAAGTCTAGAAAAGTTCTTTAATTGTTTGGTGTGAGCAAAATTAAAGTTGTTTCCTCAGCAAAGTCTCTGTTCTACAGGTACAAAGGAGGCCCAGTAAAGTTCTCAGGACAACAGACAACATCAGTTGATTCTGACTTTTGCTTTTCAGATAAAGAGAGAGAGCTGATACAAAATGTTAAAGGCAAAGATTGTTTGGGATTCCTCCAGAAGTAAAGTAAGAAAGGGGTTTGATTTCAGACAAATATGTGTTAAATATATCCTAAAATTGGATGCTGAACCAAATGAACAAAACTTGGACAAAATCCTATGGGTGATTGTAGTATATTAAGGGGAAGACTAGAGACAACAGCAAGACAAGGGACAAATGTTTGGAGCGTTGGATTATTTAGATTTTGATGCAAAACTCAATATACAATATTAATAGTTTTAACTTTTTTGTGGTAGCTATTTTCAGAAGATCTGTATTTACCACCACATACCAGGTAATTTCCTCTTCCTGTTTTTTCTTCAAACATAATTTGAAGTACTGTCCTTAGTGTCCATGGTGCATGAAACCTGTTATGTTTATATGTGATATTGTTACAAATTGTGTTTCTTTGAGTTCTTTCATTTTCAGTGAGCTAATTATGAAATGTGCAAAACAATTTTGTTGAAATTAGCAAAAGCATGGATGTTTGGAAGAGTTCATTCAATCATTCACAAAAACAGCATTCTCTGTGGAGGCTGAAAAGTGTGACTAGCGTTGCGCTCTGCTGTGTTGGGTAAATGTTTGTACTTCCATTACTTTCCAGAACAAAATATTTTTCTGATGATGTTGAAAACACTCACATGCAAGAAAGAAAAATGTGATTTTTCATGGTACAAAATTTCTGTATGTTTTTTGATTAAAATAAAAAAAAAAGGTTGCTGTTATTAAGCTATGATAGCAAATTGCTTACATGCTGAAATAACAACTAAACTGTACAATAGTTTCTTCTGACTGTACGCACCTGACACACAAACAACAAAAATATTTAAAAGATCATCAGTATAGATCACTGCTGAATGTGGACATAAACTGATTAATTATCTACAGGGAAGATTTTCTAAATCACTAAGGTACACAGAGAAACAATTGAACTGAAAGTTGATGGCATTTCTATCCAACTCTATATTGTTCTTGGTTGTTTTTGAATGTTCAGCTTCCACATGAACATATTACAAATGAAGCTGTTGAAATAACTGGAAAAATCTGTGTGTTTTCTGTTTCTCCCTTTAGTGCTCGATGATTCTTGTGGTCAACACTTGTCTTCCAAAAATGTGTATACTTTAAAAGTAATTCTCCTTGCCATGCCTTAATCAACATGTAGATCTAATTTTCTGGACATATGTTGAAATTATACATAGGAGATTTTTTTTAAATGAGATTCTGAGTTGTTCGTCTTGGCTGGATTCCTTGCCATTAAGAGGGATTTTTCTTGTGATATTTGGTGTTCTTTATGAAATGCTGCTCAAGATGAGTAACTCAAGGTTAGATATTCATCAAGCTTGTATCTTCTAAAAACAAGAAAGAGTTTCAAAACCAATATATCAAGTTTGTGAGAATATTAGTTTTGGGTGTGTGTAGATTGTTTCTCTAACTAGAAAACATATCAGAGCTCTCAGTTTCCAGGAAAACTGATACTGATCTGATTCCTGTTTATGATTTTAAATGTTTGATTAGTTTTTATGTATTTCCAATGGCTATGTTTCGGGCTTGTATCAAGGATCTCTGAGGGTAATAAAAGTGTCACTGGCTTCCTGTATTCTTATCCTTGATGATTTTGATCTATGTTACTGTTTAAGAAGAACTTCAGTCCAAAGTCATGTGAGGTGGCTTAAGTCACTTTAGGAATGAATGATCCCACTTGCCTTGATTGTAATACCTGAGGGATTAATAACTTTTATCTACGTGGTATCTTACAGAGAGACTTGGTTCAAGACAAGTCAATACTGAAATATGAGCTAAAAAGTCACCTTTAGGGAATGTCAGATTTAGCTGTTTAATCAACCTTCCAAACATCTGCTCATGGTTATGTGTCAAGATAGACTGGGTCTGTCTATCCATCTGAATATTTAATATTGTAAGGAGTAGAGCTGTTCCAACAGGAAACATGGACTGTTATCCTTTTACTTTTCTTATTTTTTTCCCCTCCCCTCTACACTCCACCACTTCCCTTTCTGTCTTCTCAGATAGATCTAGTCTGAAACATACAAAGAAGTGTGTGGTGTGGCTTATGTTTCTGACTGTGTCCTTTTGCCTTTACTGGCTCTGAGAATATTCCCATATCTCTGTGTTGCATATGTTAATCTCCAGAATTCTTCTCATGAATAAGAGCATTCAAAAGTTAATAAAAAGTAAATTCACTTTCCAGAGAAGACTTGGCACGTCCAAGCCTTGTAATTCCTTTTTAATACATTTTGTATTAGAAAGGGTCTGTCTGAAATCAGACTTCACTACAAAATCATGGAATGGGACACTGACAACATTACAACATCACATTTAATTAGTGAAGACAAGAACCTTCGTTTTGAGAGTCCTTATTTTTGTGCATTGATCAGCCCCGAACAAATTCAAAGGCAAGCACAATTATGTCTTCTGTGTCCAAATTCTGTGTCAACTAATCCATTGTGCCAGTTCCTGAATCTCTGGAATTCGACATAAATAGCATAATGGAAAGCAAACAATTAAAATATTTTCATTTGACTTAACTGACTTTGTTAACCACTTAAATGATCATTAAATGAAGATGTGAAATTAATTTTTTATTAAATAGAATTTGTCACAGTATACTGAATAAAATAATATATTTTAACAGAAATAGAAAAAATTTAAGAGGAAAGTATAGACAACAGTTTCCTGTGGACAACTTTGTAAGTGAATTGACTACGATTAAAATTTGCTGTTATGCAGTCCTTCAAGCAACCTGACTTTGATAGAAAGAACACATAATGGTCTAAACCCCTTATAGAACAAGGAGTGATCATGAGTTGCACATATACTGCAGTGATGGTCAAATAACACAACAATGTGTGTTTTAAATTTTTTTTTTGTTCAGTATAATGAGATGCAGTGAAGCTTCCTTCTGGTTAATAATGATTTCCCTAGCAATCATAAGACATATAATTAAAGAGGAATATCAAAGGAATAAAGTTGCTGTGTGCCAGACATAATCTTAGCTAGGAGTATTCAAACAAAGACAGAATGAAACTTTGAAATTTATACACCAAAAAGAGAGATTCATTAAAGACTAAAGACTCAAGCTGATGCTGTGTGTCATTGTGTTGGTTCTTTCTTCCTTATATTGCCTTAATAATGTGTAATACTCATGCTGAGGCACAGTTTCTCTCTGGATCCTGAGAGGGCATATGGTTCTTTCACCTATTCTCAGTGTCAGGCACTGATTAGCTTTTGATAATTTATAAAACATCTTTCAGGTGTTTGCTGAGTTTACGACTTCCGTTATGCATTACCTGGGAAACTTTCTGGACAAACAGGTTGTCAAATGTATACTAGCAGTGCTCATGAAACGGCTGTTGTTTTGGATGAGCAGAGACCTCTGCTCAAAGCAGAACCTACTTTGGTTTGAAATAAAGACTCAGGTCTCTGTGGACAAGAATAGTAAGAGAACATGTCTAAAAACTAGCACATAAGGAAACGCAGCTTCTAAAGCACTACATACACACTTTCATTTGCAAAAGGCACCCTAGAAAAAGGAAGGCTTTAATACTGCGAAACCAAATACTTAGCAATAATAATGTTGTTAACCAACAAATTCTATAACAACAATTAAATTATCTTTGATTCTTAATTATACCATAAGATACTGGTTTGTTTGTTTGTATTCTGTTAAATTCCTGCATGATACGAAAGATGTTCAACACTTACTTTGATCACCATTGTTCACCATGTGGCTTTACTTATTTGTTGTGCATCATCTGAATTCTGAATTTTATAATTATTTTCTTTTGTTTTGTTTATTGTTGTTGTTGCTGTTTTCTCCAGTGTGCTTATCAGCCTTATGTCTTTTTACCGATCAAACATCATTAAACTAATCTTCCCAGTTCTCCTTTGAGAATGAAACTGGTAGGTCTCATTTATTTTGCTGATGGAGAATCCTAGTTCAGTGAGAGAAAAAGTGTCGCTTTCAAGCTATCAGGAATGCCAAGCAGTTCAGTGTTGGGTATAAAATCCAAGGCCTTTGTCTTAGGTATGTGGTAAAGTTTAAGTAATTTTTAGTGCTGGGCATGTGGCAATCTGTGCATGGTTTAAGGTGATGGAGTACTCTGTAGAGTAACTAGCTAAAAGAGGAAGATAATATAATTTTTAGGAAGGGCCCAGTACTGTTTACTTTAAGGGTTGATGGAATTTCTTTGAAACTCCTTCTTTAACTTAGTTCAGAAAACTCACATGAAGGAGATGGACATTGAAACTAAGCTCTGTAAAATAACCCAATCGTGTCTGTATTACGTTGCAGTATTTCGTTGTCATCAAGTGATAGGTCTTGTGACCAACATGAAAGGGCGGGAGTGTTTACCATTGCCTGTATTTCTGACAAATAAAACAAATTACTTAAGGAAATGACATAAAAATAGAAATAAGCTTTTTTCCAGAGTAGAGTGTCTGTGAATAGTTGTGGTTATTTACCCAGGTCTAAGTATAATAGTCCAATAACTGCTTTTTTATGTTTGCCAGAATAGCTAAGTTCATGTAACTGAAGACCTGGTGGCACTTTGATTTATTATGACAGACCAGTTTTTTCACAAAATAATTATTTCTATTATTTACCCAGGGAGGAATATGAAGTCCCTTTTCTGTAAGATTTTTTCATTTCTTGCCGTGTTGATGTATTCCTTTTGTCTACAATCCCAGTATGCATACGTCTGGGTGTACTAATGAGACTAGCAAACAAAGACTAGTTTCTTTGGACCAAGAAGTTGATGAAGTTTCCAAAGCACAAAATGCATTTACAAAATAAGAAAGGAAATGGAGTACTGTTAACATCCAATTCTTTTTTACCCTGCTTTGGTAACTTTTCATTTACATATTTATTAACTTATGCTAGATCAAGTATTTTTTACAGTGATAGGCACAGAAAATAAATTAATTGTAATTAGTTTTATTGTAATGAATAATAAATGAATTTTTTTGATAAGCCACTTGTTATAGTCTTATTACTACATAGTTTTACTGAGGCATTAAAGTTTGCATTTTAATTTGAGAATATTTGCACTGTATTAATTTACAAGATCCTGCATTCTTAGGAATATGAAAACCCATTGTTTATTATTTTTTATATATTTTAGTTGAGCTTGCTGAACAAATTATTACTTTTTCTGAATGTTCACAGAATGACAAAATGGGTAGGGTTGGAAGAGACCACTGGAGGTCATCTGCTCCAACCTCCCTGCTCAAGCAGTTTCCCTAGAGCACATTACTCAGGATTTTGTCTAGGTGGGTTTTTAATATCTCTAGAGAGACTCCACAACCTCTCTGGGCAGCCTGTTCCAGCATTCAGTCACTCTTACAGTGATGTGCTCAAATTGGAACTTCCTGTGCTCCAGTTTCTGCCTGTTGCTTGTCATTCTGTGGCTTGGCACCAGTGAGCAGTGGCTGGCTCCATCTTCATGACACCATCCTTTCAGATACTTGTATAATTTGACAAGAGCCCAGTTAGGTTTTCTCAAGGCTCAACAAGACCAGGTCCCTCAGCCTTTCCTCATAGGAGATGTGCTCCAGTCCCTTAGTCGGCTTTGTCACACTCCAGTGGACTTGCTCCAGTAGCTCCATGTCTTGTACTCAGTGGCCCCTAACTGGACACAGCACCCAGATGTGCCTCACTAGGGTTGAACAGAGAGGCAGGACCACCTCCCTGGACCTGCTGCAAGGCTTTTCCTCGTGCAGGCACACTGTTGCCTGCCTTTGCTCTTGGGGTGCATGGCTGACTCATAATCAACTTGTCGCTCACTAGAGCACCCATGTCCTTTCCTTCAAAAAAAAAGCAAAACACACTGAAGCTGCTTTGCAGCTGGTTGGTCCCCATGAAATACTGGTGTCTGGGGTAGTTCCTGCCAGGTGAAAGACTTTGTATTTGCCTATGTCAAACTGCTTGAGATTCCTCTCTGCCCAGTTCTCCAGTCTGTTCAACTGCCCTTGAATAGCAGCATAACCTTCTGGTGTAACAGTCACTTTCCAGTTTTTGTCATCTATGGACTTTCCAAGCATACACATTCCCCCAACACACGGGTCGTTGATGATGAGGTTAGATGGTATTGGCACAGGTATTGATGGTGAGGTACACAGCTAATGTTCTGCCTGCAACTAGACTTCCTGCTGCTTTCTCTGGGCCTGGCTGTTCAGACTATTTCCATCCAACTCTCTGACTACATGTCTAAATTATGCTTTGCCAGATTATTTTTGAGAAGGAGAAGGTGTCAGAAGCCTTCCTAAAACTGAGGTGATATGCTCATCCATGAATCTCTAGACCCCATTTTAGGAGACTGTAAATTTGGTAAAACTTGATTTCCTCTGTATAAATCCATACTGACTATTGTCAATCGGCTTGTGTCATCCATATATTTGGAAAGGTTTTTTGAGATTAGTTGCTCTACCACCTTTGTAGAGACTGGTATGAGGCTCATTTGATATTCCACAGATCTTCCTTCTTGCACTTGAACACAGGAGTGACCTGTGATCTCTTCTAGCCTTCAGAGACCTCTGCCAATTGACATGACCTTTCAAATATAATTGAGAATGGCCCCATAGTGATGTCAGAGAGATCCTTCCATCAGGCCCATGGATTTGTGCATGTTTGCTCAAGTGTTCTCTATCCTGATCCTCCACTGCTGAGGGTATGTCTGCCTTCCTCCAGACTTTCCCTCTGGTCTCAGGGCCTAATGGATGCATCCAGGCCAATCTTACTGGTAATGACTGAGGCAGAGAGGGCACTGAGAACCTTGATCTTTTACATGTTCTTTGTCCCAGCCTTTGTCAGCAATGGATCCAAGTTTTCCCATGTCTTCCTTCCTATTTGTGTTCATGTAATATCCTTTCCTGTAGCTCTTGACAGCTCTTGCCAGATTCAGGTGTTTATTGGCTTTCCTTACCCCATTCTTACAAAACTAAACAGTATCTCTGCACTTCTGGATTATTTGCACTTCCTGTTTACCAGTTTCTGCCTGTTGCTTGTCATTCTGTGGCTTGGCACCAGTGAGCAGTGGCTGGCTCCATCTTCATGACACCATCCTTTCAGATACTTGTATAATTTGACAAGAGCCCAGTTAGGTTTTCTCAAGGCTCAACAAGACCAGGTCCCTCAGCCTTTCCTCATAGGAGATGTGCTCCAGTCCCTTAGTCGGCTTTGTCACACTCCAGTGGACTTGCTCCAGTAGCTCCATGTCTTGTACTCAGTGGCCCCTAACTGGACACAGCACCCAGATGTGCCTCACTAGGGTTGAACAGAGAGGCAGGACCACCTCCCTGGACCTGCTGCAAGGCTTTTCCTCGTGCAGGCACACTGTTGCCTGCCTTTGCTCTTGGGGTGCATGGCTGACTCATAATCAACTTGTCGCTCACTAGAGCACCCATGTCCTTTCCTTCAAAAAAAAAGCAAAACACACTGAAGCTGCTTTGCAGCTGGTTGGTCCCCATGAAATACTGGTGTCTGGGG
>VZTZ01028407.1:0-10725 GCA_013400955.1 Drymodes brunneopygia | reverse complement strand
ACAGCAGAGTCTTTTCCCTTACACTTTCTAGATCATTAATGTTTCAAATAACATTCTTCTTATAGCAGCTGATTCCTCCATGACTTCTAAAAGTGCAGTCAACCACAGCAACGGAACTCTGTTGCTTTTACAGCACGAAATGCAAGAGACACTGAAGAGTACTAGCACTGCCAGATTTTGGAGAAAGTATTTATTAACACAGGCTTCTACTCATGGATAAGGGCAAAACAAGGACTTGCAGTACTATAACATGCCTGGTACTGTCGAGAGGCAAAATTCAATGAGAAATATTTTTGAAGAGATAGTGAGCTTGGTTGTTTGTCTTTTAACCAATTTTCTTTCTGACTTCCAAAACAGAACATCCAACTTGATGAAATTCCATATGATTCAGACTTTCCAAGAGAGCTACAGTTCACTTCAGCTCATGAAGAACCTTCTCAAATAACTCATAAAATATTTTACTGATACAAATCTGACTGATATCTTATCAGATGACCAAGACTAATGATCTCATATTTCAAAGCTTCCAAACACAACACCAAGTGTAATATTTTCACAGCAGTACTAACAAAGCCAATGATGGGGAGAAGCACAGCTATTAACTTGAAATACATGATAATATGATCAAGAATTTCAGTGGGAAGGGCTTCAGTCCAAGACTCTGTTCCAATTTAATTGTTTGGTAACTACTAAGTGGGGGAGGGGAATAGTTCTGATTATCAGATTTAGCATCTGAATTCTTTTCTTATCACAAAAAAAGGGCTCCTGAGCAGCAGTTCTTCACCCTGAAATCTGGCTGCTGTGGGGTACTGTTTAAAGTATTGGTATCTGAGCAGAGCTCTTCTTATTTCATTTAAATACTCAGTGTTATGTTACACATTCACAATATGTATAACTATATGGTAAAAATGTATATTTACTACATTAAAGCACATGATGTGTGCATTTTCTACATGGTTTCGAATCCATCAAATTCTAATGGAAATTATAGTCTTATCATAAGTCTATTTTCAAACACTGCATGCCTTGCTGCTGACCTTTTACAGTATTGTTTCCAGCAGGGCAAAGCTGGCCAGTTCACAGGAACACACGTTCGGGATTGTGTCTGAGCTACTTCCCCATGAATGCTGCCCCTTGCTGCCAAGCAGATTAACCTTTCATTGGGATGTTACTGGCAAGCCCTGCTCACAGAGCCTCTGCAACTCAACCCATTTCAAACACTGCTTGAAATGAGAACAGCCTCCTCAAAACAAAACCATGAAACCAACCCTACAGAGCACACCAGCTCTTCACAGTATTATCAAAATAGAATAAATGACACATTTCCTCTTCAGCCCAGTAGCATCTCCTACTTAACTAATACTAATATATCCAAAGTAGGCACATTCATTTTATTTGGAATTGTTTCAACTGGACATAATTAAAACTGTTCACATATTGAAGATTTCATGGTTGTTGTAGCATCTGCAGGCAGAGTAACATACATGAAGGGACCTTAGAATATTACATTGCATTTAATAAAGTTACTTGAAATCTTCGTGCCTCAGAATCAGTTTTTTAATCAAGATACATCCCAGAATGCTTGTTTGTTTTTTAAAAGAAAGAAAACTAGAAAATTTCTAGGGAAAAATCAAACATTATATACAACAGTTGCTACACAACACTCCTGGAGGTAAAAAAGGAGCCTTGTCAGAATATCAAAGTGATGTCCCAAGTGAGCTTCAAAGTTTTGAGAATCAAAACGACAGGAAAATATTTAACTGGATATGTGAGGTTTCCCTTATAAATTCAGAACAGAAGCTAAGCCTATACCAGTTAATTCATTGAATGCAAATTTTCTAACAAATGGACAGTAGCAAATTTAAGTACCAAATTTTTAGATACAGAAATTCTTCACCCATGAGACTTTTTTCCCCTCAAGCCTCCTGCAGAATTATTCAAGTAAAAATAGGAAGATGTATCATTTCCCAATACAAAAAAAGGCTGTGCCTAGTCAGACAAAGATTTACTTTGCCCTGCTTCCAGCAGTGACCAAAAGGGAACTTCCAGGGAAGAATAAGATCAGAAGAGGCATACAGGGATCCTTCCCTAGAATGCTTTCCAACAGATTGCCACTCTGGAATTTCATAGGTCAGAGGTTAGTGAAAATCATGGAAGAAGATTCCAAGATGGTGAGATATTTACCCCAAAGATAGAGGCTTTCAGCTGCAAGGAGCTCTGCAGTTCCATGTTGCATTTTTTATACAAATGTCACTTTTTTATTAAGTCTTTCAGGTCCCACTGGTATCCCTTAGAAAAAGTTAATAGGAATCAGCTTTCTGTTGTTACTCAGCCTCTGTTGTACCTAACCTCAGCCATTTTTTCTCCACCTCAGTCTGGCTGTTCTTTAAATGGAGCCTTCCAACACCTTTGATCATTGTCCAGTTGTTTAATGTTCAAATTCTGTAACATGCTTTTGAGACAAGCAGACTTGACACGCAGTCAGAAGTCAAGCTGCAAGGTACCCACCCAAGGACATTACATTCTCTGCTCTTACTAGTTTCCAAGTAACTGCTAAAAATCAATTTCCTTTACAATTTGTTGATCATAAACCAAGATCATATCCAAGTAAAACTCAAAACTCACACTCCATCACTGCCTTTTCAGAGCTGGGATTTATCCCTCTCTCACCCCCATGTACATTACTGATCCATTTTCTATTTGGGCTTGTTTTATTATTCAGCAAATCTCTCAAGCTGTGCTAAAGACAGCACTTTGTTACAGAGTATCACCATATTGTGCCACAGCCTTACTCATCTTCTGGAATATATAGACATTTAGTACATATAATAACAGGAGTAAGTAAATAAGAGACATTTTTGATTCTATGTAAGAGCACAGACACAGGCCAGATCTAAGTCAAATAATCAGAAGGTACAGTAGACTGATCTACCTATTATTTTATGATCAAAACTCACGTACTTAGAAATCACTTCTGTACAAAGCTAATCAATCTGATTATTCCAAACCCTGTCACACTCATTCCTCAGAAAAGAAAAATCACAGATCAGCTTAATCAAACCTGTAACAAATAAAAGCAGCCTGCCCTATCCACAGTGCATTTAGTCAACAGGCTTCTTGTCAAGACTAAAGACCTCGTAAGTATTGCATGAACTGATATATATTCTTAGGAGTTAGCAGAAGGGTGGATGTCTTTAATCCAAGAACTGAAAACATCCTAGACTTCCTAGAAAGCACAGTACAGAACAGCTAAATCCCTAAAATAAATGGGATGCTTATTAATAAAAGCACATTTAAAATTGCTTCCAGATATTTCAATGAGTCCTGAAGATAGCACTCATACTCCCTCTAGAGAGCTATGGAATCTACACCAATTAGGTACTGAAGGGACAGAAAATCACTGAATAAACAAAACACCATCCAGGGACAAAGGGTGGTACAGAGTTCTGGACTGTGGGGGAGAAAGAATATATTTAAACCAAAAAGCCATTTTTCACACAGTGCCCAGCAACAGCCAAGAAAATATATCTAAACATAAAAAAGAGAAAAAATGTATAGGAGACATGAATTAAAGGGGAAGGACAGAAAGACAGAAAAATCCTCAAATACTGTGAATACCAATGAAGGATATTTTTTCCACTTTCTTCTCCTTTGTTGAAAGGAGCATGAAGCTTCCTGACAAAGGCATTTTAAATTTATTTTTCTCTCCCCTAATCTATTTCAATGCAAGCAGTACTTTAAAAAACATGAGAACTTAATAAGATCACACCATTGAACACTTAAAAAACAACTTCACAGGAGAATTTTCATCAGAAGCTAACAGCTACATATGGGAAAGACACCTACCACTCCATCTGCAATCTTCCAGTCTGCACAACTCTCATATTTTTGCAGTTGCTTTTCAAACAGTTGTGCTATGGCTCGATGGACAAGTTCATACTGCTCCTATAAGAAGGTACCACATAAAAATTAATGCACAAAATTCTTATAAAGAATAATGATCTATTATCACATTCATTTTAAAACAAACTATACCTTTGTTTGCACTGCAGAATGCCTCTGTGTCCTCATTTCCTGTATTAAATTAAATACATTGAATTCTTCAGGAATTTTCTGAAATACAAGAAGCAAGTTAACTACAATGACATAACTGTCAGAACAACGATACAAAAGCTGTTAAACATCAACNCAATGACATAACTGTCAGAACAACAATACAACAAAACAACAAATACAACAACAAAAAAAGGTGCAAAACATCAAAAAATAAGTGTAACTTTTATAGGTAAAGCTAATCTGTTCTCTCCACAGTACAACAATTTAATTTTTTTTCAAAGCAACTCCAAATTGACTTTTGATTTAGACCAGATGAGAGCATTTCAAGCATTTTTGAAATGAGACATCCAATGTCATTAATATGACACTGCAACATTAACGATGCTTCATAACCTAAAAATCCCAGAATAAAGTTATCACTTTATAGTTGAGTTGCATGATAAATCAGAAAGACTGAGAAAGTTGAAATCAGAAACCAATTTATATTGAAATGTATTTTTTAAAAATTAGACTTTTATAGTGACCTTTTTAGATAAAAACTTGCTGTCCAAGAAAAGTTCATACTAAAGCACGAATGCAAAGAAATTAAACATCCAACCTATCAAGAGAGTTCAGTTCCAGAATGTCTTAAACATTTCACTATTTTAGAACCCTTGGAAGCTCAAGCAATCACTGTTAGGAAATTACAGAATGTCATAAAACTTCCTTTAGCATTCCTTACCCCAGCTTTAAGCAAATTCCATGTATAATCTATGGCACAGATGGCTCCTGTTCTTCCACACCCTGCACTATGAACATAAACAGATAGGTGTTAGATATTATTTAAACTTCATAAAAAAGCACTATAAGCCTTATATTTCAAGAGTCCACATTAAAAAAAAAATTAACCAAATCCCTCAACTATCATTTTAATTTCACTCAGTCTGACACTACAGTGTCTTAAATCAGCAGTTCAAATTGCAGCATCTAATTTTTTAATGCAAGTTTTCATAGTCAGTTGGAACTGCAGTCCTGAAAGATGATTCAGTGCTGACAATTTTATTGCCTCTTTCTTTTGTCACACTATTCCCAGCTACTACTGCTTTATGAGGTGTGGTCTTGTATATGTTTAATAGGAAATTATGTAAAATGGCAGAACAGAATACATTTAAAGACTTGTCACATTTTTCTGATTTAGTATCACACCTATATTCTCTGCTTTTTAGCTAAAAACATAAATCTGAAAGTTTAAGAAGGACAGCAAACTATCTTATTTATTTTTCCTAATTGTATGAATTCATCTATTTTACACATGCAGAGTTATAATTCATGCATATTTACTACATTATAATTACAACAGTGTAAAAAATCAACATTCAGAATTATATTGAGATTCAAAAAGAACAGGACAAAGTGAAACACATTTCAATGCTAAGTCAGTTTATGGTTTTAGACCTCACTTAAGAGTGACAACTCAAAAAAAGGATGCAGCCCTTGAAGAGAATAACTAAGCTCCAAAGAGTCAGTAACTCCACGAATTGAACCTCTCCTGGCTTAAAAATCTGAATTCAATTTTTCCTGACATAATACATGAACTTTTGTTGCTTTAAAAAACATTAAAAACAATAGGCAAGACTTCCAGATAAATTCTCAGAAAGTGTCAATTCAGCAAAATATTTTCTTAGCAGTTCAGTCTCAACAGTTCTTCTGTTAGCCAAATTTCAGGTCAAGGATGAAACTGTTGTTCAGAAGTAAAGACTTCCAAACTGGAAACTACAGCCTGCTCATTGAAGATCTTTTTTGTCATATTAGGACACAGACAGAGTTCTTAGAGATGTATGTGCTATGCAGTCTCTCCTATTGAGAATGGAGCCTTTACTCCCAAGCTGATTTGCAACAATCTTTAAAGTCTGTTTTGTCCTCATGAGGATTTACGTCTTGAGAACCTCAAAATGGGTTCCCTTCCAAAGGCTCATTTTTAAAAAATTGATAGTCTGTCTTAAACTGAAGTAAAAGCAAAATTTCACTGTGGCAACAATTTTAAGAACTAAATTTTGACATAAGAATTTTTTTTTTCTAAACTAAAATAAATAAATAAATAAATTCTGATTTAGAACCAAAACTAGTGCATCCCATAATAAAAGTCTAGACTTCAAAAAATGAAAATGCTTAAAAATAAAAAGATAAATATATTTGATACCTGCAGTGTATGCAAATAGGAACATCTTCATGTTCCTGATATTCTCTCATCAAGCTGATCATGTCCAGAATAGAATCAAAAGACGAAGGGACATCGTGATCAGGCCAGTTAACATAATGAAATTGATAGACACTTCGAGTCTCCTAAGGGAGAGGCAGGGAGAAAGGTGTTAGTGATAACACATATTTGAGCTTGTACCAAAGAAGTAGTTCTGTGAACCTTCCCTTTGACAAGCAAAGTCATTTACTGGATCAAAAAACCCTACAGCTCACACCACTCCAAAAAATAGAAGAGAAATTCTGAAGTTGTATTTGAAGTGCTGCTAAAGCATAACCCTATGGGACAGTTCAGAAGCCCCTCTCTATTATATGGGTTTAAGGACTCAGTGCTGCACCATATGAAAAGGTTCTATGTCCTTACAGCTATAACTTGGAAAGAGAGAAAGAATGCTTCCTGTGGTCTTTCTTTTTCTATTTGTACTTCAGTAACTTACATTGAGGAAAAAAAATGGGGGCAAAGGTGTTGTTTTGTCACATTACAAAATAAAGACTGTGCACATGTGCACAGACTCACAGAGTGAAATTAAGAAGACAATGGCAATAATCAAGACCACATCTAAGTATGGATCACGCTTGCAACAACAATAGGTACACTTTTACTCTAGCAACAGGAGCTACAATAGAACTAAAGACAAGGTAAAAGGAGGCTTTAGAACAGCTTAGTTACTCAGCTACCTGAATCCCTGAAAATCCTCTCTCTCATCATTATCCAAAGCATCCTGCAGCTACCAGCAGAACCAGTAGCTAGTTCTACTGCATCTCTCCATGCTGGTGTCACACCTGTGGGTTCCAGTACACCCCTCAAAGTCATGTACTGGAGAGCATGAAGGTTTTGATCCACATTACAGTCTACTGGTTTCAAGACCTACACTACCTTCTGTTTAGTTATGTGAGAAGCAACATAGCAGGCCTCTTGAGCATGGAAAGTTATCTACTTTTGATGCTTGACTTTTCCCAGCTCTGTGGAAACACCATAGCTAGTTAAAACAAGTGAAAACACAGCCTAAGAAAGCACAAATTTTAAAATCTAAATGATTATGTAAAACCGAGGTCATCAATAAAAAGGAAGCATTACAGCTGTCTATTAAGGTCCACCAAGAAATTTCACTTAATTACTTTTAAAAAGACCAGTGATTTTTCACATTAGCAGAATGGTCAGGAAAAAAAAAAGGATGTGTTTTTTGTATGAAAATCAAAAATTTAAAAGAACCTTTATAGTCCTTTTTTCTACTGCAACTTATAAGCTAAACAACCAAAGTTCTTTCTTGAAAATAATCAAGTTTCAGTCAAACTGGTTTTCCTTCTAGAAACTAAAATAACTTTGTAGATTTATGGAAATTTTAAATCCTTTAGCATAGATTTTTTTTTGTATGATAATCCACTGCAAATGCTACAGAAGTGACAAAACATAAAATTATTCTAGAAAACCTGAAAGCAAACATAAAAGGATAGTACTTTATACCACAAATATACTTTTTCCTCCCCAGTGCACGGCTACACTTAGAATTCTTCAAAGTAAGATGAAAAGTCTGTAATTAATTTTACAGGAATCCTCAAGCAAATCTGCTACATAAATCTGAAGAAAAACCACTTTATCAGATGCACATATCAAATATCAACATACCTTGTTAACCCTTTCAGTTAAATTGCTCCTCATAGGAACGAACTTCTGTTTCATTGCTAAGATCAGAAGCTCAGCACAAACTGTAGCTTTTTGTTGCTGCTCAGTTTTTAGGCAATACACAGGCTTCTAATTGGGACAGAACTCCCCAAAGCCAATACCCAAACATCATTTGCACATGTAGCATGGGCAAGCAAAATATACATCAGTTACAGTTTCTGGTGTAACTAGTTTGTACAATATTCAGGTATTAACAGGAAGATAGGTTTTACTTTGGGGTTTTTGGTATCCAGTTCTGAAGTGCACCATTTCAAAAAATGTCACAAAACCTAATTACTGCACAGAATTTCTGTTATCTAAACAGTCTCACAGCCCAGTCAGTTATGAGCACTAACAGAAACAAACTGATTAAGTTTGTACATTCCTAGCAAGATACTGCAGACAAAAAATATTCCCCAAAACTACTCCCCTCATGATTAAGCAGTATTCATAACTACTGTGGTAGCTGTTGTTGAATTGGAACAAAGCTTTGTTAAAGAAAACATAACCACAAATGAGACTAACCTGTAATAAATCATTTATTAATGCAGTCTGCCAATTAAAATGACAGGTATTCTGTAGAATAGACTGTCAAGATTTGTGTTTTTGTAGGAGGGCTCTACAGTTTTTTGTTACTGGTAGCTGCTTTTCAGTCAAAAAGTCCGACATTTGACATCTGACATTTCAGTGTCAGTTTGTAAGAAAAGCTTAAGCCATTTGGGTAAACAAGAACATAGATAAAAGGCAAAGAGTTTTGCTATTCCTCCTTTATATACNAGCTTAAGCCATTTGGGTAAACAAAAACATAGATAAAAGGCAAAGAGTAAGATTTTAACATCACTTCCAAATTTTATCATTTACTTGCATAACCAGCACCTAAAAAAGTGAAGATATTTTCATGTGTTTCTGACATTGTATCATTTTAGAGATTTTTGAGCAACCATTGAAGGTGAGACCAGAAGTGACTGTGTACTTACATTTTGAAATTCAAGTAATAATGTTCTAATGAAGTAATCTGTTCTTCCTTGCTCAGCTTCCTAAACATGAGAAAACAATAATGCATTTGAAAAAAAAATTAAAAGTCAATATGCAACATACAGAACATAACTAAAACCTCAAACTTTAAACTCAGGGGTCTTTTTTTAATTTACTGGTTTTGTATTTAAGATTTCCTTAAGAGAAGGGCAATCAAAACACTGATTAGCACACCAGCAAGTTAGCTTGCTGCACAAGTTGTGCAAAACTAGTTACTTTCACTTAAACATGTGAGTTGAAGTCTTGTTTGCCCCAAAGTCATCAATAAACTATGTAAGAATATTTCTAAGTACCTCTTTTGCTTTATTTCTCCATACTTTTAATTTACAGAATGCCTTTCACAGCCATCCCTCTATAACACTTTTGCTGTATAAACTTCAGCCTCCTACCACTCTATCCTGCAATGTCTCCTTTTAGTTTTTCCTTTTCCACTATTTTCAATTAAGATTGCATCTAAAGGAATCACTAATTATCTTGGTTGTGGCCAAAAAACCTAGCTTCTGGCTCACAGAATTTTCCAATCTTCTTTTGGAGTATTAAGGAAAGTTTATACTGCAGAAATCACACAATATTATTGTACTTTAAATATCAGTAACATCAGAATTTGCAGATGCCTTTAAAAGCTTGNGACAATTAAAAAGCCCACTACAAACAGTTCATTGAACATTTAAGTTACAAACCCACTAAATACTTGAAAAATAATTTATAAAGCTTTATACTTACACAAGAAACACGAAATGGTCCAAAAGTTACAGCTGCTTCTCCATACAGAGGCCAGTAACGCTCACATTTTTTCTGTTAAAGTAAAGAATCCTAATTTAATTCACGCACGGTACTGAAAGATGATTAACAGAAGCAGAGCAGACAAAATCACAACCCTGAATGCCTTATTCTGCACCTGTTTTAAGATAGTAAAATAAGTTTTCTTTAGTATAACAAGAGAAAAACAAAACGAAGACCCCAAACAACCAACATAAATACAGGCAAAAGACACTTTGTAAATTAGGATGTAAACTTCATGTCTGCCTGTACCACATGCATAAGCATCATGAAGAAGGGAGCAATGAAAGCTTAGTTTTTGTGAAAGTTGGGAATTCACAATTCTGGATTTCCTTCTAAGGTCATAAGAATAAAGAAGAGAGATTTTTAAAAAAATTGTTTTTGCAGCTGTATCAATTGACAGGAAATTCTGAAGGACTCAGGATTTTCATAGTTGGCCTACATCCCACAAAGAGCAAGACACTCTTTTTCCACAGTGACACAGCCAGAAATAAACCCTTGGTACAGTCCTGTATACCAACACATACTCCACTGAGATGACACCTAAATAATCATGTAACCCTACAAATGGGGCAAAGAAATGCAGTCTCATGAACTATTTCCTATGTACAGAAATGTAAGGATAAGCATTCTCACTTCACCTGGCATATTATTGTTATTACAGTTACAGATGTGGCATATGAAGCTTCACAGCTATTCCCCCATATGGGCAAAGCTCATTTATTTTTGTATTTAGGACACGTACCCTTCCCATTTCAAATTCTCGACAGGCCATTACAATTATCTGAAAAGAAAGAAAAGAAGCTCCAATTTAGATGTTTTTAGATCATGTAACTCAAACTTACATTTCACCACTTACTTTGATCAGGCAGATACTGATAAACTTTAAGGGATTAGTATGGAAGACATTAATTATTAGCAATATTTTCTTTTCTGCATACATATGCTCTTTTAAT
>VZTZ01028373.1:0-21555 GCA_013400955.1 Drymodes brunneopygia | reverse complement strand
CCTCAACCCCCTCCTTATCCACTCATCCCTCCTGCCCCTTCCCTGATTTTTGGCACTTCTCACACTTTTGTGTCCAGATTATTTTTTAAATGCAAATTGTGAATATTTTCTACAGATGATCCTTCACTATTTGTATTTTTTAACAGCTTATGGGGCCACTCTCATCGAGCACTGCCTTATAGAAGCTGGATTTTCTGGAGCTGTCAAAATAGATCAACATCTGGAAAATAAAGGTATAATATTTTAAAGACTGGGCTCCAAATATTTTCTTGTCTCTGTAGTGTTTTTTTTTCCCAAAAGTATGAGTAAATCTGTAGTTCTGACCATGTGGTTTTATTTTTAAATGTTTTTAGCTTGGGGACCAGCCTTGTTTGCATTAAAACCCTTGATTTGTGCATGAATTGGAGATAAAATATCAGATTGTTCCTGTAGTCTAAATGGTTTTATAATGAGACACCACCTCACCCCTGAGATGAGTTCTGGTTGTGCAAAGGATGTTTGACAAGAAGAATGAACATCAAAGTCTTTATTTGCAGCAAACTTTGGGGATTTGGTAAAGCAGCAGCTTTACATTTATTGGGAAAGTAAGGATTTGGGTAATAAAAGCAGAAAATATTTTCCTGCAGTCTTACTTTCTTTATGTACTTTATATTTGCCATAAATCCAGAGGATTTTTTCCTTCTTACTGCATTATGATGCTGTAAAAAATGACTTTTTATAGCTTCTGGTTTATGCTTTGCCTCTACAGCTTTAGTTTTATAAAGTGCTGATATTTGTGTGGTCTTTTTTTCCCCCTGAAACTTGAATAATTACATTTTGGAAACACCTAAATAGATTTTTATATTAAAAATTTCCCAGATGTAAACTTAGACTCCTGTTTAAAACCAGCAATAATTGCTGGAGTGAAGCACCAGGGATGAAATATTTCTGCTGTTTGATTTTTTTTCTTCAGAAAACCTTGAGAAGGTTCTTTCAGCTCTGGAGAAAGCAGAGGAGTACATGGCCCTCACTGACAACTTCAGTGGAAAGGTGGGTCTGGGGAGGCTTCTCAGTAATTTGGCATTGGAATTCCTCAGGATGTGCAATTCCTGCTCTTCCCAGCTGTGCATTTTATCCCTGGCTGATGTGGAATAAAAATTGCTTCTTTCCACAGGCAGATTGTGTAAATGTTGGGAGGTTTGCATTTGGGTTTTATAATAAATTCTGAAATAAACTCTGCATTTATGGGATAGTCCTGAGGGTTGGGAGAAGTTCACTTCTTTTTCCAGAAGAATTTGGAGTCAAGACAAACCAGGCACAAGATTCCCTGCTGGAATTATTTGAAGTCTCATGCTGATCAGTAGGTTACACCTGAAATTTAAAAGTGGGATATTTTCCACAGACAAATGATATTTTTGTCTCCTTTCAGGGTTATGTGATCCAGAAAAGGGAGAAAAAGCCAAGTCTGGAGCCAGATAAACCAGCAGAAGATATCTACACGTAAATATTTGAAGTTATTTCTTCCCTTTTTTTTTCCTGCTAGTCTGCATAACAGAAATTAGTTTTCAGGTGATAATATCAAATGTGTATTTTACAGATATGAGGAATTTCATCCTTTCTTGTTTTCTCAACATTCAAAATGTCCCTACTTGGAATTTGACTCATTCAATAAGGTACAGTGCTTTTGCTGATGCTGTACTTCAGTGCTTTAATTGGCTGCTGCTGGAAAGAGTAATTAACTCACAGAGCAGAGGTTGTTAATGAGAGCAGAGACCTCGGAAGGGATGATTCATTTCTGGATGAAGGTTTGATGAGGGAAGGCCAGCTCAGACAGGCCCTTTGAGCTGCATGTGGGCAGTGCTGGCTCCTGAGCTCAGGTCCTGAGAGGGAGGTGGAGGTTTCCAGTCAGAGAATCCCAAATGTTTTGTTCTGGAGAGCTGGAATCTGAGTTCTCTGCAGCTGGGAGTTGTGTCAGAGATCACATTTACACTTTTCCTGTTGCTGCTCTGAAAGCCCCAGGCCCCTGATTTGGTGTTTTCCTTGAGCATTGTCCTTCCTGCTCCTTGACTCATTAACATCTGGAATCATTAATTGCCTCTTGTTCCTGACCTTGATCTCCAGAATTCCCACCCCACATTCCTGCCCTGCTTCCTGCCTGAATTTCTGTCCTCTCCTCACTGATCACAGAATCCCAGAGTGGTTTGGGCTGGAAGGGACTCAGAGCCCACCCAGTGTCACCCCTGCCATGGGCAGGGACACCTTCCACTGTCCCAGGCTGCTCCAAGCCCTGTCCAACCTGGCCTTGGACACTTCCAGGGATCCAGGGGCAGCCACAGCAAATCTGGGAATTCCATTCCAGCCCCTCCCCACCCTCCCAGCCAGGAATTCCTTCCCAATCTCCCATCCATCCCTGCCCTCTGGCAGTGGGAAGCCATTCCCTGTGTCCTGTCCCTCCGTCCCTTGTCCCCTGTCCCTCTGATGATCCAAACAGCCCCAAACCTTCCTCATCTTGTGTTTCAAGCACAGCTGGAGCACCAGGAGCTGTTCTTAGGCATTCTGGGTCTTTGTGGGTTTTTCGCTGAGCCAGTGAAGCAGCAGGAATTCAGTGCAGACAGATCTGGCTTTTGCAACCTTTTAATCTGAACCAAAGCAGCTTCTTTTCCATCATTTCTTAGCAAAAAAGGTGAGCCATGGTTTGGCCACTTACTGACTCATGAGACACAGCCCTGGGTGTCCTGCAGGACTCATCCCATGGCAAGGGAAATGGAGAAAGCTCCTGGGGGTTGTTTCAGCCTCTCTCACCTCTTTCAGTGCTTTGCAGCCCCTTCTCTGCAGGATTCCTGCTCTGCCTGCTCTGCCTCAGGCCAGCCTGGGGATTCCCCATCCTGATTCTCTCTTGCAGGCAACAGATGAGTTCTACTCCAAGCTGGAGGGGCAGAAGATTGATCTGAAGGCCTTGCAGCAGGTGTGTCCTGATCCAGGCCTGGGGCAGCTGGGATGGCTCCTGGGTTTCCAGAGGCTTCCCTTGCTTCTTGCAGTGATTACCTGGTGCTGTTTGTGTTTATATTTATATTTTTTGCCATCTTGTTTTTAAAAGGAAAAACAGGCGTTGAAGAAACTTGAAAATGTCCGTAAGGACCACGAGCACAGACTGGAAGCTCTCCAGCAGGCTCAGGTAAGGCAGATTTGGAGTTTTAATTAAGGAAATGCACAATCACAGCACCTTGGGATGGTTTGGTTGGGAGGGAACTTCAGTCTCATCCAGCTCCATGGGCAGGGATGGCTCCATGGGATGGATAGATGGGATATTGGGAAGGAATTCTTCCCTGTGAGGGTGGGGAGGCCCTGGCACAGGTGCCCAGAGAAGCTGTGGCTGCCCCTGGATCCCTGGCCTTGGGCACTTCCAGGGACTGACAGGACTGGAGTTGGGACGTTCTCCGGTGCCACCACTTCAATCCATTCTTCGATTTCTTCACCACCACTCTGAATTTTTTACAAACCCTTGCTGAGCACCCGTTGAGCTCCACCCTCCTGGTTTTCCCTAAGGAAGCTGATAAGCTGAAGGGGGAGCTGATAGAGATGAACCTGGAGGTGGTGGACAGGGCCATCCAGGTGGTCAGGAGCGCCTTGGCCAACCAGATCGACTGGACCGAGATCGGCGCCATCGTCAAGGAGGCCCAGGCCCAGGGGGACCCCGTGGCCGTGGCAATCAAAGAGTTAAAGCTGCAGACAAACCACATCACCATGCTGCTGAGGTGAGTGCAGGCTCAGGGGCTGGGAAACCTCATCTCATGCTGCACCAGGAGCTTGGAGATTTTAAAAAAAGTCACCAAAATGTCTTTTTTATAGCCAGAAGTTTTGGTGTGAAAGCTGGGAGGTGGCAAAGTTAATTTTTAGTTGCCTCGCTCTCAGAAATGTCAGTTTATAGAATAATCTGGTTTTCAGTCAGTTCCTTGGATTGGAAAAATTGGGCTCTCTATCTTCTGCTTTTGTTTTCTTTTTTTCCTCCAAATTTTGGCTGACTCCAAGAAATGAATGGGCTGGAATGAGGGGCCTTCCTGTGTCTGCACAGTGAAAAGGCTCCTTGGGCCATTCCCAGACTTCTGAGAGAATTCAATTAAGATCACATTGCACTAAGGATTAAAAAATGAACCAGTTCTCTTATCTTAATCTTATGATGTTGTGTGTTTTTAGGAACCCCTATGTGTTATCTGAAGAGGAAGAGGAGGAGGACGATGCTGATGCAGAGAAGGAAGAAATGGAAGAACCGAAGGGAAAAAAGAAAAAGAACAAAACCAAACAGTTGAAGAAACCTCAGAAAAACAAACCCTCACTGGTTGATGTTGATCTCAATTTGTCTGCCTATGCCAATGCCAAAAAGTAAGATTTTTTTTCAGTAAATGTGTGTTTTGGTAGGAGAAATTTCTCTGGGTGTGCAGTTGTTGGTGATGACATTGCAGGAGGAAGGGTTTTGGGGTGGCTTGTTTAAAATAAGGGTGAAAAATGGAAATGGCAGCTTGCCCTGAGCTCTGGGGTGGGAATTTGCCTGGTGCAGAGCAGCTGCTCTGGGGCTGTCACATGGATGGAATTTTGAGTCCAGTTCTGCCCATGGAACAGAGTGCAGAGGCCTGGGATAAATGGGATAAAAGGGATAAGGATAAAGGAGGGAATGTGCTGGGATTTCAGGGACAAACTCTTGTGTTTCACAGGTACTACGATCACAAAAGACACGCAGCCAAGAAAACTCAGAAGACAGTGGAAGCTGCAGAAAAGGTATTTTTTTTTCCTTTTTAAACATATTTAAAAGGAAAATCTCTGTCACTGATCAGTGGGAAAGCCTGACCTGATCTGAGCAGCCCTCATGAGACACAAAAGGGAAAAACAACCACACAGGGTCGGTTTATTCTTGACATTTTGAGCTCAGTGGAGGATTGCAGATCCCTGATGGATCCTCCTTTTCCACCAGCAGCATTGGGAATACTCAGAGCAGGTGGAGATACTGGCAGAGCAGGACTTAAAGTGGAAAATGAGTGGAAATCCTTTATTCCAAGAGCTGATCATTTCAGAGCAGCTCTCCATGGTGGAGTTTTAAGGGCAGCTGTCTCACAGGAGCAGGGCTGGCTGGAGCCTGCACTGTGATAAAATCCAGAGCCATTCCTACCAACTTTCCCATTGTTCAATGAGGAATTTTGTGATTCCTGCTGGATGCTGATGGTGCTTTCTGTCCCTACAGGCTTTCAAATCAGCTGAGAAGAAGACAAAGCAAACCCTGAGGGAAGTGCAGACAGTCACCACCATCCAGAAAGCCAGAAAGGTCTATTGGCAAGTACAGCTCCATCATCCTTCTCTCCCTGTCCTGTGGCAGGAGGGATCTGCCCTGCCTTAGGAGGATTTAGGATTTCGATTAGGATCCTTGCTATTTAGGACTTCTGAGCACTGCACTTTGTGTGGAGTCTCCTTAAAGGTGATTCCTAAAGTCAGAGAATCCCAGAATGGTTCCCAGGGATAACACAGAGCAGCTGTGGCTGCCCCTGGGAGTGTCCAAGGCCAGGTTGGATGGGGCTTGGAGCAGCCTGGGACAGTGGAAGGTGTGGTCCAGTGGGACTGGATGATCTTTGAAGTCCCTTCCAACCCAAATCAGTCTGGGCTTCTGTGCTTTAAAAAAAAACAATAAACAAATAAACCCCAAAGCTTTCAATCACCTAATATCTGAATTATTAAAATAGTGATCAATAAGAGGACTGTGGTGATGGTGCCTCTTGTTCCATCTCACAATCTCAGAATCTCACTGGCAGTGATGCTGTGGTTGCCCCATGCCTTGTTTTTATGCCCCAGGCCTGTGGATAAAAGTAAAAATATTTGCAGTGTCACAAATTGTAGATGCTTAACTGGATATTCTCTTGAGTTTGGTATCAAAACCCACCTGTGCAACGTGCTGTTAGTCCCAGGTGTTTCTCACACAGTGGATTTGCTGGACTTTGGCAGGTTTGAGAAGTTCCTGTGGTTCATCAGCTCTGAGAATTACCTGGTCATTGCTGGCAGGGATCAGCAGCAGAACGAGCTGATCGTCAAGCGTTACCTCAAACCAGGTGAGTCCGTGGAGGATGTGGGGGCTCCCTCCTCTTTCCCAGTTCTGGGAATGTCCAGGAGTGACATGGGAATGTCCAGGAGTGACATGGGAAGGTCTCTCTGCTTTGTCTTTGAGTTGGGCCTTGCATCAGAGGGAGTTTTGGTGATGGAAATCCCTCTGGTGGAAATCCCTCATCGTGGGATGAGGGCAGCTTGGATGGGCTCCCCTCCGGAGCAGAGCAGCTGATTCTCCATGGGACAGGGATGGACTGAAAGGCTTCTGTGTCCCCACCCTGCCCCCTGCAGCCATTTCCAACTAATTTTGGAGACTCCAGGGCTCTGTGGCTCTGACTGGAGTCTCTGTTTCCCAGGGGACATCTACGTGCACGCGGATCTGCACGGAGCCACCAGCTGCGTCATCAAGAACCCCTCAGGTACCTGGGGGGCCCTGGGGACAGGAGTGCCTTCCCTTGGCATGTGAGTCATCATGCTGGGAAGCTCCCAGGCTGGATCAGGGCAGGATTTCATGGATTGGGATGTGCTGGGTGTCCCCAGGTGAGCCCATCCCGCCGCGGACGCTGACGGAGGCCGGGACCATGGCCCTGTGCTACAGCGCTGCCTGGGACGCCCGCGTGGTCACCAGTGCCTGGTGGGTCACCCACAGCCAGGTGAGGACACCTGCAGCTTTCCAGGCATTACATCCCAGGGAATTGGGATGTGACCACACACAGGAGCTGATGGGTGCAGGTCAAACTCCTGTGTAAGAGTGTGGAGATCACAGCAAAGTCTGGGTGGTTTTATTCCCTGAACGCTCCTGGGTCTGTCCTGGGTTCATTTCCTGAGTTCCTCACCCAGCACTCCTAAAACTCAGTGCTGGTTGTGTGAGATTGGGTTGAAACATCCCTTAGGAAAACTCCCTGCAAAGGACAGGAAGAACCCCTTGGATATGGAGTCCTGCAGGGCTGTTCTCAGGAGTTCAATGTGCCTCTCTTATTGCTGTTATTACCTGATGCTGCCCTTCTGTCACAGAGAGTTTTTACAGTTTATCATGGTTTTTTGTTTTTTTAGGTTTCTAAAACTGCCCCCACAGGAGAATATCTCACAACTGGGAGCTTCATGATCCGAGGTGAGGCACAAGGGGACAGTGGGAATGGGATGTTTTCCCCAAGGCAGCAGATCCCACTCTTCTCCCAGAATCTGTTGGGAATGGCTTAGACTGAGAATCAGGCAGCTGCTGCAGCATTTCCAGCTGAGCCCTGGGCACAAGTTCATTAACTCAGCTGCTTCTGAGTCCTCCTGTTCTCATCCCACAGATAAAATAAACCCCAGTGTAATTTTTGGGAGCCTAAAGCCTCTAATAAAAATGAATTTTGGAAGTACATCCTGCAGCATGGCTGCTAAACCTCCTCATGAGACTCTCCCTTTGTTTTCCAGGGAAAAAGAATTTCCTTCCACCCTCCTATCTGATGATGGGCTTCAGCTTCTTGTTTAAGGTACAGCTCTTCCCACGCAGCTCCTGCTGGCTTTGTAATTTGCTTTGAGCTGCAGGAGGTTTATTTTCTGCATTTTGCTTATCAGTGTATTCCCAATTACTTCTTTCCCCACTGGGATGAATCCCATAAAAGGTTTCTTGCTGATAATGACCCTGCTTTCATTTCCATCTCAGCCCAGGGTGCACTGTGTGCATTTCAAACAGGCTCTGGACATTCCTGCCTGTGTCAGGGTTGTTATCCCAGCTCTGTTTGGAGCATGGAAATGTTCAGGGAAGGTGGGAGTGCAGCTCTGTGTGTCACCCTGACTTTGGAGGTTGCCACACTTGGGTTTCAATGACCTGTTTTAATTTTCTTGCCTTTTGACGGCAAAAAGTGTTAAAAAGGGAAGAAAAAGCTGAGTGAGGTGTTGTGTGAACATCACCAGGCCTGACCCAGAGGCTGCTCATTTTCAGGTGGATGAGAGCTGTGTCTGGAGACACCGGGAGGAGAGGAAGGTCAAGGTCCAGGATGAGGACCTGGACACGGTGTCCAGCAGTGCCAGTGAGCTGGTGGCTGAGGACGTGGAGCTTTTAGGTACAGTGGGAGGCACTGGGGGCTGGGGGTGCTGCTGGGGGATCCTTCAGGGTCTGGGTGATCCCAGATTTTGGATCACTCATAGGACAAGGGGGAATGGCTTCCCACTGCCAGAGGGCAGGTTTGGATGGGATATTGGGAAGGAATTCCTGGCTGGGAGGGTGATGAGGCCCTGGCACAGGGTGTCCAGAGAAGCTGTGGCTGCCCCTGGATCCCTGGAAGTGCCCAAAGCCAGGTTGGATGGGGCTTGGAGCAGCCTGGGACAGTGGAGGTGTCCCTGCCCATGGCAGGAGTGGGACTGGATGGGCTCTGAGTTCCCTTCCAACCCAAACCATTCTGGGATTCAATGATGGATCAGTTTGGTGTTTCTGTGTTTTCCTGCCCTGTGTGCCCCAGATGGAGGAGACAGCAGCAGTGAGGAGGAAAAAGCTGAGGGTGAGGAAGCTCCAGAGGGTGAGGAAGCTCCAGAGGATGTGGAAGCCCCAGCTGAGAGAGCCCCTGAGGAGGGCATTGCTGAGCTGGAGCAGGGAGGGGAGAACACTCCTGCTCCAGAGGCTGAGTCTGAAGAGGACGATGGAGAATCTGAGGAGGAACATCCAGAGCCAAAGAGGGAGGTGAAGGAGGAAGAGGTGAATTACCCAGACACCACCATTGACCTGTCACACCTGCAGTCCCAGAGGTGAGAGAAGCAGCAGCTGGAGACACCTGAGGGTCTCTAAAGCACTGCCAGGACAAGGCTGGGATGAGTTCCATCCCTTCTTTCCATGCTCAGCCATGGGAATGCTGCCTCATTTTCCTTTCAGGGCTGCTCACACCTGAGGAACAGCCCTGAGCTGCCTCTGCTCTGCCAAGCAGAGCTTCACCAGGCTGTGGGATGAGCTGATGTCCCTGTTGTCCCTGGGATTCCTTAGAGGGTGCAGGGAGCAGGGATTGGGTGGGTGATCATGGGGCTGAGTGCCTGGGAAGCTGCACATTGGGGTTCCCTCTGGGCCAGGCTGTGTTTGTTGCCTCTGTGTGTGTGAGAGGAGCTGGCAGAGAGCTGAGTTTGTTTTGTAGAGTGAATCCCAGCATTCCTGCCTTTTCCAGTCACCAAAGCTGGGATTGCCAAGCTCTAGAAAGTGTTCAAAGCAGGCTGCCCAAGCTTGGGCTGTGGTTGGTGTGTCCATGGTGAGCTGCCCCCCATCTGCTGATGAGCTCCTTCTCCATCTCCCCACAGATCCCTGCAGAAAATCACCCCCAAAGAGGAAGAGCCCAGCTTGGTAAGGTCCCAGCTCCAAGGGGTGACCTCCCAGAGCAGTGGGAGCTGCTGGGCAGGGGCTGCCCTAAACTGCCTTTCCCTCCCCAGAGTGACAGCAGGGCCCAGGGCCGGAGGCACCTCTCTGCCAAGGAGAGGAGGTGAGAGCCAGGGGCTGTTCTGGGAATCCCAGCATGGCTTGGGTTGGAAGGGACCCTAAATCCCATCCTGTTCCACCCCCTGCCATGGGCAGGGACACCTCCCACTGTCCCAGGCTGCTCCAAGCCCCAGTGTCCAACCTGGCCTTGGACACTTCCAGGGATCCAGGGGCAGCCAAATTTGGGCAAATGCCTCTTCCCCATGCCCTCCCCATGCCCTGGGCACAGGCACATCTGTACCCACCCCCAGCCTGGGCTGACCCATCCCATTGTCCATCCTGCATTTCCAGGGTGGGATCCTGCTCTGTGCTTTGGGAATGCTGCCTGGGAACAGTTTTACTCCTGGGCTGGAGAGGTTTTTCTGAGAGGTTGTTCCCAGTGTTCCTCTGGCAGGGAAGCAGGGTGGGAATGCTGCCAGGAGAGCAGCAGCCTCTCTCATCACAACAAATCAGGGTGTTGGGATTGTTCTCCTTAGAGAAATGAAGAAAAAGAAGCAGCAGAACAACTCTGAGAGCTCAGAGCTGCCTGAGGAGAAGCAGAAGGAGACGGAGACAGAGCCCCAACCTCCGGCTGCTCCCAACAGCCACAAGGCTGCTCCAGCCTCTCAGCCCATCAAGAGAGGCCAGAAGGTGGGCAGGGAGCTGCTGGCATGGAAATACAGAGAGAAATCCCAGATTTCCCAGCCATCCATGGCTGCCTGGTGGTTTTAGGCTTGTAGTGGTACCTTGAGTGGTTTCAGGATGATGGTGCTGGGGGTTAGGACGGAGCTCACTGGAACCAGTCCCCTCCCTGAAAGAGTTTGGGATGCTGGGGAGGAAAGTGCATCTTGGGTCAGCATCTGTGGATGCAAAACTCTGCTAAAAGTTGTCATTTCTGAAGCTGTTGGTGTTTCCTCCTGCAGAGTAAAATGAAGAAGATGAAGGAGAAGTACAGGGACCAGGATGAGGAGGACCGGGAGCTCATCATGAAGCTGCTGGGGGTGAGGCAGAGGAGTTGTGCCTTCCCCAGGGTGTGGTGGCTCTGGTCACCAGCCCTGACCACCTGTGTCACCACAGTCTGCAGGCTCCAACAGGGAGGACAAAGGCAAAAAAGGGAAGAAGGGGAAGACAAAAGAAGAGGCAGCAAAGAAGCAGCAGCAGAAAACCAAACCCCTGCGTCGTGTGGCCGGAGGGGGCAAGGAGACCCTGCCAGCAGGAATTCTGCTGCACGAGGTGCAGGACCCAGCCCTGGAGGAGCTGCAGGAGGAGAAGGTGAGGAGTGGGATGGGAAGGTGAAGAGGAGGATTGGAAGGTGAGGAGCAGGGTGAGAAAGTGAGGAGTGGGATGAGGAGGAGGATGGGAAGGTGAGCAGCTCTCTCCTGTCCTCCCCTGTGTGTCTGTCCCTTGCTGGGGCTCTCCTGGCTCTGTGGAGCTCTCCCACCCTGCAGGCTGAGCAGCTCCCCGTGGATTTTAGGCACCGTGGAGAGCTCTGTGCCTGCTGCCAGGGCTCGGGGAGCTCTGGATTCCCAGAGCAGTCAAAGCCCTGCAGCAATCCCTGTGCTCATCCTGTTCCCAGGAACTGGGGCTCAGAGCAGTCCCGAGGATGCTGTTGGTTGATCCAACCCCTCTCCCTCAGGCAGGTTAAGGAGCTCCCAGCCCTGGGGTTGGGGTTTGGTATCTCTGATCTCATCTCCCTCTTCCCAGCTCGGCGTGTGCCAGGCACATGAGAGGTTGGACAGAAAAACTCCACCCTCCCACCCACGGCAAAGTGCTGCTCTCACCTTGGCTGTGGAACGAGTTCAGTTCTCTTTGCAGGGGAATGGGGCTTTCTGGGGCCTGCTGATAAAGAATTTATTGGGGACAGGGGAGGAAAAGGCAGCTCTGTGGTTTCTGCAGCTCTGATGTTCCTCTGTTTGTGTGTGCAGGAGGAGCAGGACCAGGAGCAGCCAGGATTGGAGGTAAATGCTCAGTTCTGTAAGTGCTGAGGTGGGGGCTGTGTTCCTGCTGGGACTGGGGCATTTGGGAGCCCTCCAGGACTGTTTGAACTCACCTTAATTGTATTTTTAATAATTAACCTCCTGTTCTTCCTGCCCTGCTCACCTCCACATCCTCCACAAACCCAGAGCTGGCTCCATGGATGTTTGCCCCTGCTTTTTGCCTTGGTGGCTCTGGGCTGGAGGGTGACACAGTGAGCAGTGCAGGTTCTTCTTTAGTTTAGGAGTTTATTTGCATACAAAATTGCTTCAAACTTTTCTGTAATTACTTCTGTGTAATTACAGGCTGTGGGTGTTGCCCAAGGCTGGGAACAAGTGAATTCCTTTAAATTCTGAATGGAGGAGGATAACGGGGCCTGCTGGGGGAAGCTTTGGGTGACCCTGGAACTCCAGTGGGGGGCCCAAAATTAGATCCAGCCAAGGATCAGAGAGGATTAGTCATGAATTCCTTGGGAATTCCATGCCAGTGAAGTGCTCATGGAACCATGGAATGGTTTGGGTTGGAAGGGACCTCAGAGGCCTCCTGTTCCCAGCTCCTGCTGTGACTCAGGGAGGGCTGAGCACAGGGCCTGTCCCCAGTGAGCTCTTTGTCCCCCAGGACAGTGAGGCCCTGCTGGACTCCCTGACTGGGCAGCCCCACCCCGAGGACCTCCTGCTCTTTGCTGTCCCCATCTGTGCTCCCTACACAGCCATGACCAACTACAAGTGAGTGGCAGCACCTTCTGGGAGGGAATATGGTGAGAGTTTGATTTATTTACAGAAACCTTTCCTTTGGGCAGGTATAAAGTCAAGCTCACTCCAGGCACGCAGAAGAAGGGCAAAGGTAAGGTCTGAGAGCCCTGAATCCTTCCCTGTGCTCTGCCTGCTGAAGCCAGCCTGCTTTTCCAAGCTGTTTCACTCTTTCCCTGTGTTTTTCCAGCTGCCAAGATTGCCTTGCACAATTTCATGCAGTCCAAAGAAGCCAGTGCCAGGGAGAAGGACCTGTTCCGCAGTGTCAAGGTGAGGCTTCCTCTGCAGGGCCTCTGTGCACAGCAGCAGCAGCAGCACAATGTCCCCAGTGCCATTTTTGGGGAAATGTTGCCAAAACTCTGTTTTGGGGTTTTTTTTACCAGTGCTGTTTGTCTGTTCTGCTGGGGAAGGTCAGAGTCCTGCAGTGGTTTGGGGTGGAAAGGATCTTAAAAACCATCCCATCCCATCCCATGGGCAGGGACACCTTCCACTATCCCAGGGTGCTCCAAGCTCATCCAGCCTGGCCTTGGACATTTCCCAGCTTCTCTGGGAAGGCTGAGCTGCCTGGGCTGGGAGGAACCATGAGAAGCTGAGCCTCAGGGGTAGCACTGGGCCTTGTGTTCCTGCATTGTGTCACTCACCTGACAAAAGCAGCATTTTCCAAGAAACCCTCTGGGTTTGGGAGGGGAATTCCTGGGGCAGGGCCTGGCACTGGGAGCTGAGGTTGGAGGTGTCCTGTGCCCCTCTGTCCCTGCCAAGTGCTCAGCAGGGCAGAGGGAAGAAGGGCTCATCCCACAAATGCTTTCCTGCCATGGTCACTTTCTCATCTTCCTCTTTCCCAGGACACTGATTTGTCAAGAAATATCCCTGGGAAGGTAAAAGTGTCAGCACCTCACCTCCAGAACATGAAGAAGAAGTGATTCCATGCTGGGGGCTCTCACTCCCAAACCAGACCCAGGGCTGGACAGATGGACACAGAACCACAGCCAGGACTGAATTCCAGCACCCAGGGTCTGATTCCTGCTGGTTTAGATGGACTCTGATACAAATTGCAGATAAAGGTGGAAGTAAATTGCTGGCATTTGGTCAGGAATGTCCTCCCCTGCTGCTGCTTCTCTGTTCGAGTGCTCTGTTCCCCTCTGCTGGGCAAAGGCTCTGGAATTTGGGGCAGAAAAACTCCGGGGTGTTCAGTTCCAGAGCCTCCAGGAGGGGCAATTCCAGTGAGAATGCTTCCTTTGGGAAGGTGGAATTGTTTCCATTCCCCCAACATTCCCTGGCTGTGGAGAGAGGGAAGGTGCAGGCCCAGCTCCCCCCAGCCCAGCTCTACCAGAACCCTGGGCAGGGGAGCAGGAGCAGGGCTGGAAGTGAGGACAAACCCCTGAGATCTCTCAGGAATTACAGCACAGGAATTGTTCTAGAAGTCAATGTTTTTAATTGGTTTTTTGAAGACAGCTTAAAACATGATCCCCCCCTTTCCCCACAGCAGCACGGCCTGGCCCTGTCCCCTGTGTCCCCACAGAGCTGGGGCAGCCAGGGCAGGGCTGTCCCCTCTCCCTGTCCCCACAGCCAGGGGACATCCCTGGGGCTGCTCCAGGTGCAGGGGAGCTCCACAGGCAATGGAACAGGCACAAGCACTCTCAGTTACACTCGCAGGGCAGAATATCTGCTACCTAAGGTTCACAATTGAAGTTCCACAACATAAAAATTCCAAAAAGAAAAAAACAAAACCAAAAACCCCAAACTACAGCCAAGCAGAGAGTAGTGGTGCTTTAACATCTCAAGGTTTACGACAGTTTATCGACTGACAACGGGACAACTTCCAGATCCTGCTTCTAATTTCCAGATCCTGCTTCTAATTTCCAGATCCTGCCTCTAACTTCCAGATCCTGCTTCTCTGACCTCAAGCATCTGTGGCAAAACGTGAAGCTGTGGACTAAACACCACCTGCAGCCTCCACTAAAGCAACACTCCAGAGCCCGTGGTGTGCTCAGCACTCCCAGCTCCTGTCCCCACGGACACCCCCCTGCTCTCAGCCTCACCCCCAGACCTGGTTACAGCTGAAGCTCAGGCTCCTCTGGCGTTAAATACATTTATTGGAACATCTCACACAAAAATAGGTTCTCTCTAGGCCATTCACATGCACGGGAGGGTGAGAAGCGACTACCTACACACAGAGGGTTGGGGATCAGCACACGCCTTTCCTGTGCCCGCCCACGCCTCAGGAGCCCGAGGTGTTGTTGCTCCCGAAGCGCTGGTTCACGCTGTGCAGGAGGTGCTTGGGCAGGCAGTGCCACGAGCTGGCCAGCATCTCCTTGAAGCAGATGACAGCCTCGAGGCACAGCCTGCAACACAGGGATGCTGTCAGCACGGGATGAGCTCCTTTCCCTACAGCTGGGGTGCTCTTGGCAGTGCCAAAACGTGCTGAGGGGGATCCTGCTCCATCCCCGCCCTTGGTTGCTGCTCTGGCAGCGTTTGGTAGAGGCAGGAATGTTTTCCAGCTCCAGTGGTAACCCTGCCACACTTGGCTTAGACTCACAGGATGGCTGAGGTTGGAAGAGACTTTAAATCCCACCTTCTGCTATCCCAGGCTGCTCCAAGTCCAGTCCAAGCTGGCCTTGGACACTTCCAGGGACCCAGGGGCAGCCACAGCTGTGCCAGGGCCTCCCTCACCCTCCCAGGAATTTCCTGCTGCCAGCTGAGCTGGGACACAACAGTTCTGTGTTGAAGTCTCCCTTTCTTACCTTACCAGAGATCTTGGTTGTAGGGAGAACACAAGGATTTCGTTACTGTGAGCCTGGAGGGTGGGAGAGGGAGAGAGAGGAAAAAGGAGTTGGTTCTGTGGGTTCACAGCAGAAGCCAAAGCAGCCCAGGCTCACAATCATGAATTAATCCCAGAATGGTTTGGGTTGGAAGGAGCTTTAAGTTCATCCCATTCCAACCTGCTCTGGGCAGGGACATCTCCCACTGGAGGAGGCCTTCAGCTTTCCAAGCCTTCAGGCATCTGCTCTGAGGGACTTTGGAAAGGAGCAAAGCATTTTTCCCTCAGGCTTTGTCTGTGCCCCCCACAGATCAGGATGCTGGGGGGGATCCAGCACTGCAGATCCCATGGGAAAGGGAAGCTCAAAACCAACTCACAGCTTTGGAATGGGCCAGAAGGTTGTTGGCACAGCCCCCAAAGATGATCACCTCACCCTCCTCGCTGGCACAGGCCGTGTGCCACAGCCTGCAAGAGAAAGCAGCACTGCATTAACCCAAAATCCCAGCTCTGGCAAGGTCCCTCCTCATCCCAGCCAGGCCAAAGGGAGAAAACCATCAAGTGTCACTGCTTTAACTCCTCAACCTGGCTCAGATCACTTCCCAAACCAGGGGGAGGAAGATTCACCTTTTCCATGCCACACTTGTGCAGCACAGAGGTTTTGGGGCTTTAAACTGCAGGTCACAACTCCTATTTCCTCAGCAGGAAGCCAAGAATGGCCCTGGGAGTGCACAGGATGAGCCTCTGGCAGGACCTTGGTCACACCAGCCCGTGCCCAGTTTGCTGCCAGAGCAAGGACACTGGTCCCAGTTAGCTCTGGTGCTGCTTGGAGGCTCTGCAGCCCAATCAAACCCTAAATCCTGAGATCAAACTCTAAATCTTGAGATCAAACCCTAAATCCCTCGTTTCCTGCTGTTTCACAGGCTGCCTGCAGCCCCTGCCCTGTGTGGCCTTCACCCAGAATTCTGGGAGCACCCAACAGCTCTGGGACACAGGGAAAAGGAGAGCTGTGAGGAGGAACCAGAGTCCCCTCTCTGACAGCCACCACCAGGAGCTTCCACACCCCTTTTAGAATAATTTTCCAGGGAATTGTCTGCCTTACCTTGGTTTTTCGGAGTAGTTATGCTCAAACTGTACCCACTCGTTCTTGCTGATACAATAAATCCAAGCATCACCTGAAAACAAGAAAAATCCCAGCTGAAAACAAGAAATATCCCAGCTAAAATCAGGATTCTGTCAGTTCTGTAAGCTGCTGCAATACACAAATACTCTGGTGTAGCACAGCCCATTTCTGTTCTTAGATAAATCAAGTATTTTAGGAAAAAACCTTGTGAAACATTGGCTCCTGTTTGACAACAGGTGTTTAATGTAACAGGGACTGAAGGTGGAGAATTTTAAAGTTGTTATTATTTGCAATTTGTACTTTTAGATACATTTTTAGAGCAGGTGAATTGCTGAAAGTTCTGGTGTCCCCACACCCTCAGCAGCTCCTGCTCTGTGGAATGAGGAGCTGGAGCACACAGGAGGAATTCAGAAGGAATTAATTCAAGGCAATCATTCAAGCTCCTGTGCACAGCTGTCCCAGAGCACAAAGCCACCACCAAATGCCTGTGGAATGACTCACTCAGGGGCTGCTTGTCCGTGGTGAACCCTCCAAAGAGGAAGAGGTGATCCGAGGAAATCGGTGTCAAGGAATGCCAGGATCGGCCGACGGGGCAGATGCCTTGGGTGAGTCTGGATTGCAACAAAAACACCCCAAATCACCATGAGAACAACAAAATCCTGCTGCTCTTTCCTGCTCTGATTATTCCCCAGATACCTGCAGTGACCCAAGGACAACTCTCATTTCTTTAGACACAAAGAATTTGACAGGGATCAAGTTTGAGCACCCACATTTCGTTCCACTCCCACGTGTCCAGGTTCAGGTAGTAGAAGTCGTTCATCCTGGACTCCTGCAACAGAGCAGAGCATGGTTCAAATCTCGTGTTCCAAATCTCCTGGTGAGGTTTGGGGTATGACAGGGTTAAACTGGTGAGGTTTGGGGTATCACAGGTTTAACTGGGCTGGGCTTACCCTGTATCTGCCTCCAAACACGTAGCCCCTGTTCCCAACCGTGGCACAGGCGTGAGCAGCTCGAGGGGATGGGGTCTTACCCTGGGGAGGGACAGGGACAGCACAAATCAGGCACCAGAACACCAGAGAAGCTCAGCTCAGCTCAGATTTAAGGCCAGCAAGGAACAGAGTGAAAAAAACCCCAGCCAGTAAATCATCCTGTGTGCAGACTTGGTTTTTTGACGGATGGAAGATCAGAAAACTCGTTAAAAATGAGGTTTGTTTTTTTCCCCTCTTGAAGTGTATAAATGTAGCTTTTAGCGCAGGGTTCAGCCCCAGAAGACAAATGAGACAGTGACACAATAAATCCTTATATTCATAAACCATGAAGTGTCCAAGGCCAGGCTTGGAGCAGCCTGGGACAGTGGAAGGTGTCCCATTGCAGGGGTGGAACTGGATGTGACTTAAGGTCACTTCCCACCCAAACTACTCTGGGGTTCCATTAAACAGATTTTTTCTTGAGTTTCTGATCTACTTGAGACCTGTCTGAATTAATCAGAGCAATTCTTTGGCAATCTGGAGTTCCTTGACTCGTATTTTATTTCCTCCAACCCTGTGGCACCATCACCCCATTTCCCGGTTCCTGAACACCCCTGGCACACCCCAAATGCATGTATTTGCAATTAGCAGTGATTAATTATTTCCTGACCACATTTCAGCACCCCAGGGACAGGCACCAACCACCCCCTGGCAGTGAGGGTGACAGCAAACCACACATGTCACTGTCCTGAGCTCCCCAGGAGCACAACGCAGCTGAAGCATCAACCACAGCAAGCGACAGGAAAAAATGGATGCAGACAGATCAAAATAAAAGGCAAAATTCCTCTTTTTGGAGAGTGGATCTATCTGAATGAATGGTTTGAACTCAGTGGAAATGGCTCCAAGAATACACCTAAATAACATCACTGAGCTGGGAATTAATTAACTGACAGCAGACCATTAATTACCGCAGTTATAGGCTGGCTCCAGGTGAAAGTTTCAAGGTCCAGAATGTGCACGTGGTCATTCCACCCTCTAGGAAGGCCTGAATTCTTTAAAAAAAAATAAAAATAAAGAAGCAACAAGTTTTAATAAGCACTGATTATACATTAAAAGTTGAAACAGGAATGGCTTCCAGGGTTAACTTACCCAAAAAGAGGTTTCATCGAATTCAAACGTTCCACGGTGCTTCCCTTCAGGAAAGTAACCATAGCCTCCAAAAAATATCAGCCTGGAGGAAAACATGGGCAAGGGCTGTGAGAAATTCTGGCACATCTGCTATTGTAAATATAAATATAAATATAGATATAAATATAGATATAGATATAAATGTAAATATAAATATAAATAAAAATAAATATAAATGCTGTGCTCAGAAAACCAGGGAAGCTCCTTTGGTTTTCCAGGTGTGGGGCTCTGTTTGTTGCCTCACTGATTCTCCCACCCACACTCAGACCTCTGGATCTCTTTTCCAGCCTCAGGCTCCCAAGCTTTGCTCCACTTCCAAATTTTAGAAGCTGTCAGGGTGGGCCTGGTCACTGCTCTCCTGGACTTTAAAAGGGAATTCCCTCCCAGTTTTATCTTTGGGGTTTGGTTTGTATTAGGAACTGGCATGGCTTTGGCAGGAATTCCTCCAGGATTATGGAGTGACACAAACCAATCTGCAGCACCTCATTAACCACCCACAAGTGCAGCCCTGCTCAGATTCACACCTGAACTGATCCTATCAGGTGTGGTGATGATGAGCTCAGCCCCCACATCAAGGGCCTGAAAAGCAGCACTGAGGGCAATCCCACAGAGCCACGGTATTCCCAGCTGGAAGGGACACACAAGGATTTTCCCACCTTTCCTGAGCCTCTGCAGCAAATCCCCCACAAATATCCTGACTGGGAGCTCTGTCCACCGAGGGCCAAAGCAGCACAAGGGTTAAACTCCAAAATCATGGAATGGTTTGGGCTGGAAGGGATTTTAAATCCCATTCAGTGCCACCCCTGCCATGGGCAGGGACACCTCCCACTGTCCCAGGCTGCTCCAATCCCCATCCAACCTGGCCTTGGACACTTCCAGGGATCCAGGGGCAGCCACAGCAAATCTGGGAATTCCATTACAGGGCCTCCCCACCCTCCCCGCCAGGAATTCCTTCCCAATATCCAACTCAAATCTCCCCTTTTCCAGCTTAAAGCCATTCCCTGTGTCCTGTCCCTCCATCCCTTGTCCCCAGTCCCTCTCCAGCTCTCCTTCAAGCCCTGCCAGGGGCTCTGAGCTCTCCCTGGATCCTTCTCCTCTCCAGGTGAGCATTCCCAACCAGCCCCACGGTGCCTGCAGAGGGGAGGAGGAGGAGGGAGAAGCCAAGAGAGAGCAGAGCCCTCCCTGGGGCCTCACCTGTTCTTGTACACCCACACCCCCAGCTTGTCCTTGGACGAGGGGGGCACCCCCTGGCACTCCACTCTCACCCACTGCAGCACTTTGTCCGTGGATCTGGAATTCAGCATGTAGAACTGGGAAAAGAAAGAGTTTTTAAACTCACAAAACAGCTCAAAGCTCAAGTCTGCTAAAATAGCAACCTGTCATTAAAATGCATTGGTATAGAAATGGTAATAAAGGAAAAGTTCTTTTCCTAGCTGGAAACCAGAGCACTGAAAATATTTAAAAGAAAATATAGATTCACAAATCCTGACCTTTCTGCAGACTCAAAACAGTTTTTACACCACTAACAGGGTTATGGATGTTAAGCTTCAGCTTAATCCAAAAGCTGATGTGGGATTACAGAGGTGTGTACAGATTACAACTGTTTTACAACCAAAAGATGGTTTAAAAGTTTACAAAGTGACATTTTTTACAGTATTACCCCTTCTCTGTATTTATATGATTGTACAGGAAGAGAATCAGCTGCCAGACTCACATAAAAGAACTGAAATGTAAGAACGGCACAGCAGGAAAGGCAGAAATCACACCTTACAAATGAGGTTTGTTTCAAAACTGCAAAAATTCCATCAAACTCCTTCTAGTTTATATTTACATAGGAAATATATAATCTTATATTGAAATATATGAACTACATATTTATAAGGGTCAAAACTATTTAATTGAAGCCACATTGCCAGAATATCAAAAAATAACAGTAGTAAGTTTTAGTTGAAAGGGTGGTGATTGTTCAGTGATCTTGGAGGACTTTTCCAACCTAAATGACTTTGGGATTCTGGGATTATCACAGACTTCAGGGAGGAGAAACATTTCAAGCCACCCCAGAGCAGTTCCAGATCAGCTCCTGATATTATTCAGGCAACTTTGGCAATTCCCCTCTTTTAAAATCAGCCAACTCAGAGGCAGGGCCACAATCCAAATGCTGGGGGGGAAAATTGCACAAGGACAGAACCGATGCCAGCTCGGGCTGTTCCTGCAGAGCTCTGAGGCTTCCAGGGCACAATCCCCATGGGAAAGGATGGGATAAAGGATGGGATAAAGGATGGGATAAAGGATGGGATTAAGGAATTCCTGACCTTGTTGGTGTTGCCCCGGGCGTGGTGCCCCCCGAAGAGATAAACCACTCTATCCACACACACGGCACAGCTGCCAGACATGGAGGGGGGAACATCTCCCTCTGTCTTGCTCTTCTTCCTGCAAAAACCAGGCTGGAATATTTCACCTGCTCCCAGTGAACATGGATGGGTTCGATTGGAGGGGTTTAATTACAACAGCTCACTGTGGACATTCAAATGTGTTCTTCTCACCTTTTCAGGTGTAACAAATCACAAAACTACCCTGTTACGATGGAGGGGTGGGGAAAAGGCAGTTTAATTAATACAGGGGTTTTTTTGGGGGTTGGAATCCCTTCAGCCCAGCTCAGGAGTTTGGAATGCTCAGAAACCTCAGGCAAAGAGGATTCACCTGTGTCAACTGCAGGTTTCCACTCTGCTCCTGGATTTTTCCTGTTTGTAAACATCATAACCACAGAGAGGAGATTCCAGCCCGTGCCCAAGGTTGTCCCTGACCCCAGGGCTGAAATCCCACTTCCTGCAAAGCACTGAGCAGCTTCCTTGGCTTCATCAACCTTTAAAAACAACTCCTGTAAAGGCCAAAAAACTCTACAGGGATTCCCCGACCACCACTGGAATCCAAAGTGGTCCAAACACAATTTGCAGCTGCTCTCTCCTATCCCAGGAATCCCAAAACACCTCACACTGGGGATCACACACTCCTGTCTATCCAGGCTGCCTCTCCTACTTCACCCTGGGAAAACATATTGGATGTTTTCACAGAAGAAAACACCAAACCTGAAGTATTTCACACATTTTTGATAAGTAGGAACAAAGACATCAGGGAATTCTCTCCCTGCTCAGCCCCTCAGCATGCTTTCCCAATTAAAGGGGAACACCAATTAAAGGATTTATCTAATTTTTCCCCTAAATTAAAGATTCACTGTACCATCTTCCAGTTTCCATGTTGTAGATCCATATTTCATCCCTGGGCAGGTAGAAGTCATAAAATCCCCGGACTTGGGC
>VZTZ01028370.1:54611-106311 GCA_013400955.1 Drymodes brunneopygia | reverse complement strand
TATTGGGACCGGGCCACCGAGGATTNCGGGCCACCGAGGATTCGACTCCGTCTGTGCCGTGGTAGCTATAACCCAACCCAACTTTCTCTCTCTCTCTCTCTCTCTGTTTCTCTCCCTCTCTCCCTCTTCTATCGCATAAATCGTGTTGTTGGCACTCGATAAAAGTGCTTTTGATTTTGGTTTAAACATAAAATACTTTGTCCCTGTTTTCCTTTGCACTCTGAGATTCAGTACCAGTGGATCGTGACACTACCTGTAATACTGCTGAAGTGATGACCACCAGTGGCAGTGGTAATGGACACCTCTGGTCATTATGGCTGCACCAGACTCAAAGTGGATTTGGGGGAGACACAATAGTCAAGGGTTAATTTAAGCAATGCGCCCACCTAATTGTGGTGCTGCTTAAATTTGGAGGAAATTTACTTCTGTAGTTAATATGCAAATAACACTATAATTCAGTTAACTTACTCTGTAAAGAGTGGACAGCTGAAGGCTCATTGAGCTTTCTTACACAGCAACAGTCAGCACACCTTGAGTAGCAACACCTCTTAAAGTTGCTCCTTGAGGCTGAGGGATTCTTTGCTGCAACAGATTATCATGTGGTTAAAACAGACTAAACTTGAATCTTAACTAAGTGCTATAAAGGGTTGGTTGTGCACATAAAAATCTTTGTTTAGACATAAACAACTGAGCAAGTGTGGCCTAAGTCTGGATCCAGCTGCACTCAAACTCCTCTCTGAGACGGAGACTGGAACATAAGGGGGTCCTTTCTGAACCTTATGACTTGGCAGAAGGGTCTCCCTGACAGTTTTGTCTGACTGTCCTTTATGCAGTAGGTCATCAAGTGTACCTTGTCACCAAATCCTGTTAGATCACTGATGCATTTCCTGTTTTCTGAACTTTGTTAATTTGCTGCTTTATATCAATAGAAATATTGTTACTTCTCTCTTAAAAGTGTCACTCCATCTGCAATGTGACATATCTGTAGTCTCTTGAGTGGCTCTAAGATTTTTATTACGTCCAAATTCAGCAGGCAAGCTGATACCATCAGGAACTACAAATAAGAGTGGGACCACCTAAATAAAGATTAATGTTACCTACATACTTGACAGCACAGCAAGGATCAATCCTACTGATAAAGAACATGGCCCATAACCTTTTTTCTCCTGCTACTGGAAATATGGATGCAAAACTCAAACCAATACTCTCTATAGCCAGCAGTAAATTTTCTTAGCTGTTGGTGCAACAACTGGTTTTGTTGTTTTGTTTGTTTTTTTGTAATGGAAGGAAAAAATTTATTCAAATGTTTTAGGATCAACTACACGATTTCTGTAGCAATTCCTTTACATTTTCATGTTTTTAATTCCTTGGGTGATGAAACAGGCAGTACTCATCATATGTTTAGCTTATATAGGAACTTTCTAGTGGATATTGATATGAATTGTCAGTGAAAGGCTTGGGGTCAATCAGGCTGAATAGAGACGTTCATCTATCATCCCTCTGATGCAAGGGAGTAGCAAAATTACAAGTGTAAGATAAAAAGTTAATTTAAGAAACCAAATGCCATTTTTTTTCTTTCATTTGCCACGAGGTCCTGTGATAGTCTTGAAAAATTAAAGATTTTTTTTCTCCTGAGTTTCGCGACTTACCTCAAAATCCCCACAATTCTCATATCAGGTCCTTAGAGATGGTACATTAGTGACATTAAAGGGTGAAGGGCTGTTAACCATATACTTGTCACTCAAGATTTTTGGTATTTATGTCTGAAACACAGCCTTGTTTATTTTTTTCTTATAATATATGTTAGGACATCCTAGGATCACCAAGATAAAGAACTGCAATCTCAACCTATGGCTAAAAATATATAGGGATAGCAAAAAAAATCTATTTATCTTGTATATGGTAGACCATGAGGTACATACTGAATACTACTAATGGAAGCAAAGAGGCAAAAAGATAAATATCAATGAACAATTTAATGACAAAATTTTTTTTTTCTTTGGTTTTTTTTCTTCTCTTCCCATTAGGCAGAAAAATCAGCAATGACAATTACAGAGGATAGTTGATCAGCAAGAACTTCATAGAAAGTGTTTTCTCATATCCCTCTGGCTCTAATTAAAATGGTACTCAGTGGTACATAACGGGCAGGACCAGCTTTATTCTTCTACTACTTGGTGTAAATCTGGAGTAAGTGTATTGACATCAGCAACATTATTCTGTATTTTTGGTAATTTGAAAGAAACTACAATTTCTTCTTATCTGTTATAAAGAATAATCGTGATTTCTTCTATATGTGTCCTGAAGCTTATATGGCAATTTCTTCATGTTCTGTCCAATTTTTTTCAGTATCATTAAAGCTTCTAAAACTCCTTTAAATGTTCTAGGATTTCTTTCTCTTTTATGCAGTTCTCAGTCACACAGGGACTTAAACTTTTGGGTTGACCACATTGTTTTTGCTGCTCTTTTAACTTTATGCATTTATTTACGCTTACATGGCTTTTTTCTTCCTTTTTTTTTTTTTTCCTAATGTGACCTACCAAAAATAGATTCTCCCTTTTCCACTCTTGATTTTTCATGAATTATTGAATTTTGGCCACTTTTATTCAACTTGTTTCACATTTCCTTCAAGTCAGCATTTCTTGCAGTGCAATATCTTTGTGTTTGCTGACCTCTCTACAGAACTCCATCAGCATTTCAAACTTAATGATATTATAATAATGGTATCCTACGTGCTTTCCAACTTTAACCTTGTTTATCTTACAGCAGTAGCCTGATTTTCAATTACATGGCCCTTGTGACCTCATTTGCAGCTTGTTCAACTTATTGTGTAAGAAAGAAATGTTTTTAAAACTCTTTCTGTGGCTTTCCTATTTCTATTTCACTCACTCTGATCTTCTTTCAGCTCAGAAAATCACAAATAAGTACTTTATGGCTATTTTAGACAATAATATTTTGCATATGAAATTTTATGTGCCATCTCCTTATACTGTTTAGATTTACATATAGCAATACCAAATATGCTTTCCACAAGAAATCATGCTTACTTTTTCAGTTATTTAACTCAGTCCTTATTATTTCATCATGTCAGTCAAAAAAACTTTAAGCAGTTAAAAGAATCTCTTCTACTGATAATTTTGATATACTATGGTAATTTCTAGCTCCACATATGGTAGTTTGGGAATGAAAGCTAACTCTTGAGAGCTGTCCCTTCAAGAATAGAAGCAGAAGACAGATTTCATTATCAACATTTCACAGGTATCACTATCAACAGCTGATTATTTCCCTCTGAACGTTACGCCTGGAGACCTTGACAGCATTGAGAGATGTGACCATGCAAAATGCATGAATTTCAACAGGGCCAAGTGCAAGGTCCTGCACCTGGGTGTGGTCAATCCCAAGCACAAGTATAGGCTGAGAGAGGAATGGATTGAGAGCAGCCCTGGGGAGGATCAAGGGCTGTTGGTGGACGTGAAGCTTGATATAACCTAGCAATGTGATTTGCCACCCAGAAAACCAACCTTATCTGGGACTGCATTGAGTGAAGGGTGACCAGAAAGTCATTTTCTTTGTTTCAAGAGCTGAAAGGTGTTTTGCCTTTTTTATAGCTGGTATGGTAATGTGAGGTCACAGGTTGGACTCAATGATCTCAAAGGTCTTTTCTAACCTAGTTTATTCTGTGATTTGTTCTGTGATTTCCTCTCCTTGTTTTGCTCCTATTCTTTTAATGTGTATTTTTACCTGTCCAGAAAATCATTTAATGAAATTTTGACTTTAATGAATGCAGGTGATTTCTTGTTCTAATATCCTGCATCATCCAGTGAAGTATCTTACACACTGTGAAATATCTAACATTCTTTTTTATGTCTGTGAGAATTCACTCTGATTTGTGTCACTGCTTTGTGTTCAATCATAGAGAAAAACATTTGTGACAAAATATGTGTCATTTTATTATAATGTTGATTTCACAAAATATTTCATACACTATGAAATCTTTATGTTATAACAGGCTGATTCACTTAAAAACTGTCTTCAAGTGAGTTCTGATCCAGATTTTTAAAGATAAAAATAATGGATGCAGTAGCAATTTGATTTTCTATGAAAACAGATTCACAGTGATAAATCTTTGTTGAATTTTCCATCAACAATATAGATTGCAAAGACAGAGAAATATATTTTATGTGTGCTAAATCCAAAATGTAGACAGACTGTGTATGATTTTCCTTATAAAATAAAAAAAATTACTTAGATAACTTCTGATACAAGCTGATACTGGTAGATATTGATGCATATTATACATGTACAGTCTTTCTCAGTTATTAGTAAAAGATAATAATAAAAAGTCTGGCAATAAAGTAACAAGTATGAAAAGACTGAGCATTAATCATTTGAATGAAAAAGTCTCCTGCCAGGTCAGATTACCAGTAAACATAGTGTAAAAAGTTTTATATATTTTAGGAATGAAAGTAACTTTTACAAGCAGAACAGGAGAATGTAGTCAGTGCTGTAGGATATGTACAATATAGTGCAAAATCTGGGTTTTAAAGCATTGAACAAATGTCTTCAACTAGCAAACCTGTAGAGAAAGACAGCCAAAACAAGCTTACAATCCAGATTTGTAAGCAACATCTTTTGAAATGTATTTCATGTTCTTCAGGCTGATATATTCCTCTGTGGTAGAGTATGTCAAGCTCTGTCAATTAAACATTTTAATAGAAGGGGTTTATTAAAATCACAGCGAAGGAAACAATTATTAGAGGAGAAAAAAAAAAGAACTTATATATCACTGCACATACAGAAAAGTTTTGAAACAATTTTGTAAGGATAATTAGTGCCATACACTATCTATTTTCCCCTACAGTTATGGACATTTAAAATTTCCCCTTGTTCTGTCACTACTCAGCTGGGAGAAGAGACCAACACTCATCTTGCCACAACCTCCTTTCAGGTAGTTGTAGAGGGCAATAGAGCCTCACTTCAGCCTCCTTTTCTCCAGACTGAATAATCCTCTTCAGAGCCTTCATTCAATGCTGTGACCTCTTTAAAGAATGACCAGTATTTGTAGAAAAAATATACTTTTGCTTATGTTGTATATTTGCATTGAGACTAATTTCTCTTTAGGAAATACCCTACAAGTATTCTAATTTTATTCCTATCAAGAAACCTGTAACTGTATAAGTAGAGATATTATATGTCAGACTCCATGCACAGATGTGTATGATTTGTACTTGTATGTATGATTAGCTATGTGAATATGTACAAATACCTAGAAAATACATCTGTCTGAAAAAAGTACCTACACAATTTATACATCTCCATAAAAACAAATGTAGGCAGACAGATGGAATTAGAAACGCAAAATTTTCTCTTCCCTTTCTTGCCAGCTTTGTGGAATATTCTGGTGGTATTGCTATACCATGCAGGCTAAAGAGAGAAAGAAAAAGAAGATAAAATTTAGTAATCCAATTTCAATTTTTAATAAATAAGAAAACAGTGGAATTTTACCAGACTAGACTAAGCCTAATGCTAGAAAAATATGACACAGCCAAGAATGACTAATCAAATGTTTGGGACATTTGGGGCTCAGACTGAATGTAATATGTCTGTTTCCACAGACAATAATGCCTATTATAAAAATCTCAGAAAGACAGATTAGGGATCATGAAAATGCCAAATACTGTTACTCAGGTGATACTACTCCTCCATCACTTCTTATAAGCTTAATTAAAACATCATTAAAAAAAACCCTCAAACATTGGCTCAACAAATTGAAATGAGAAACAAGTCTTGATTGCAGGCATTTCTTATGTCTATATGCTTTATTGCAAGCAAATGAGAGAATTTGACATCACAGAGTGTATAAATTTATTAATTTACAGAATCACAAAATAAGCTGAGTTGGAAGGAGCCCACAAGGATTATCAACTACAACACCTGGCCCTGCACAGAATCCCCCAAGAGTCACACCATGTGCCTGAGAGCATTGTGCAAACACTTCTTGAACTCTCTCAGGCTTGGTGCTGCGACCACTTGCCTGGGGAACCCTTTCTAGTGCTAGTGACCAACCACCCTCTGGGGGAAGAAACTTATTTGAATATCTAACTTAAACCTCCCCTAACACAACTTCAGGCCATTCCCTTAGGTCCTGTCATTGGTCACCTGAGAGACAAGACAAGTGCCTGCCCCTCCTCTTCCCCTCATGAGGAAGTTGTAACTGCAATGTGGTCTCCTCTCAGGTTCCTCTTCTCCAGACTGAACAGACCAAATGACTTCAGCTGCTCCTCATACAACTTCCCCTCAAGGCCCTTCACCATCTTCGTAGCCCTCCTTTGGACCCTCTCTAGTAGCTTTGTATCCTTATCTTATGACCCCCAAAGCTGCACTCAGTACGCAAGGTGAGGCCACACCAGTGCAGAGCAGGACAATCTCCTCCCTCAACCAGGTGGAGATGCTGTGCCTGAGGCACTGCAAGACATGGTTTACACCACATCTGAGCTCATATTGCATACTTTTAATCACAAGATCATGATACAACTTAGTCTACAGTACTTGCGCACCGAATTCTATTAGATCTGATATAATCTGACAATTATTATTTGTATACGGAAACCTCTGCTAAATTTAATTAGACATCAGAAACAATACTGAATCATTTAATGACATAAAATCTGAAATTAATTTAATGGTTCAATGGAAGTTATGAAAACAGTTCTAACCCATTTGATTATAAGAATAGTTTATATATTATATAAATGAGTGCCATTCAATTTCAGAAATGGAAAAAGTAAGTGGTATATTCTGCATTTCAGCATGTATGCAGAGTGTGCAGCAGAGAAACTCTAAAGCATTAAAAAATGCCTAGAACAGTGTGGTATTAAATGATCAGAGAATCTCAACAATGGTTTGTAAACAATAACAAGTTGTGCAAATTAAATGGTAGTAGTTTTGAAGATGTAAAGATGAAGACATTTTTAGATTTTAAGCAAAATTGCATAAGGAAGAACCTACACAACCCCCATTGATACCTAATGCGGTTCAATTTCATAGACTGAATAAAGCTATTATGCAAAATATGATTTCATATTTAAACTATGCATTGATAGTGTTTATATACAAGGGTGTTGAATTAATGTCTTGCAGACCTTTGAGTGTTTGACTTTAAAAACCTTCATAATCCTTCCAAAGGTTTCAATTTTAAAATGAGAAACAAAGCTATGCACTTCCTGTCTTCTTTACATTCATCAAGATGGTCAAATGCATTGCAAAGGTCTGTACTACACGGGCTAATAAAAGTCATATGAATAGAAGCAGATATCAGCTGGCTGTAAGCCGGAGAAGGAAGACTATCTGCAAAAATCCTGCCTATGTTTTTACAACTTTCTCCTGAGAGCTGAAGAGTGAATTGCAGGATTCCTTTCTTACCACAAATTACCAGGTTGTACTGCTGGTAACAAATTTGCTTGTTTCCCATTCTTCCTTACCCTTACTTCCAGTTTTGTGGTTTTTCTCTCCTCTGAACTGTAATTGTCGCAGATTGACCTCCTTAAAACTCAAAGATTACTTTAACTTTTGTTTCCTATTCGATGCCAGTTTCCTCTCTCCAGGCTTCTATTTCTTGTCTCAGTCTACCTTTTCCACAAAGATATATTTTTCCTTTCCAAGATGCTAACTCATATCTTCTTTTTTGCTTCTTCTAACCTCTTCCACACCTAATGTTTCAGGTCCTATGTCATGCTCCCAACCAGCTGAGGCTACTACTACTGTTTGTAGCTTATGGTCTAGCATTTTGGACTGAATACCTGTCCCCTTCACTCCAGCTCAGTTTCAATATTTCAATATTGAAGAAAATTCTTACTGCTACTCCAGCCATGCAGTGCAGACATGCTAAAAATTTAGTAAAATATATACGCACACACTCAAATGTGAATGTGCCAGAGATGATGGCAACTATTTAAGAAATAATGGAAAAAGAGGGGTGGAGAATTATGATAAGGAATGATTTTGTGCTAAAACACAGCCCTGTTTGTATTATACTCAAAATTTTGCCATGCACAGAAAGGGGAACATGCCTTATATATGAAGCCAGGAATTCACTGTCATTTTAACTAAAATTCTTTTCACTTTAATCAAAATACAGTGAGTTCCTATTTTCCTTTCACTTACAGTGGTAATAGCTCTCAGCACATAAATATATCAATATATAAATATATAATAAAAAAATATGTCTGGATAGTCATATATCTATTATTCTAAAAACATGGACTACAAACGCTTTATCTGCAACCTTCCCTCCCTCTGCTCACCTCCCACAAACTCCATTTAAACTAATTTTGCTGTGTGTTTTCTGCTCATCTGGGCACTCTTACTGGGCTTCCTGAAGGGATCCTGGAATTGACTTGTTACTTTGCTTTGTTCAGTTGTCACCAGATGGTGGAGAGAATCTGCTATGGTCACTATCCGTCTGTGGCTGGTGCAGTTTATGTGCTGTGATCACCTTGGCTGCTGCCATCTCTTCCCTTGTGGAACAGCCTTATGGTATATTGGACAAGCAGGATACAGGAAACCACATTCAAGAGCAAATTAAAATAAAGTTGGTAACCACAGAAACNAGAGCAGAGAGGGACAATCCCATCTCTTTCCCGGCTAGCAATGCTGTGCCTGATGCTCCCCAGAGAAGGAGTGGCCCTCCTGGCTGCCAGGGCACTGCTGACTCAGATTCAGCTTGCCATCAACCAGGACCCCCAGATCCATTTCTTCAGCACTGCTTTCAAGCCTCTCATTCCCCAGTCTGTCCATACATCCAGGGTTACCATGTTCCAGGTGCAGAATCTGGCACTTTCCCTTGTTGTATTTTATATGGCTGGTGATTGCCCGGTCCTCTAATTTGCTGAGGCCTCCCTGCAGGGCCTCTCTTCCTTCAAGAGAGTCAGCAACTCTTCACAGTTTTGTATCATCTGTGACCTTACTCAGTATCCCTTCCAGTCCTGCATCCAAGTCATTTATGAAGATGTTAAAGATCACAGGGCCAAGGAGGGAGCCCTGTGGAGCCCCACCAGTGACAGGTCACCAGTCCAATGTCACCCCATTCCCTATAACCCCTTGTACTCAACTCATGAGACAGCTGCTCGCCCATCTCATGATATGTTTATCCAGCTGTGTGCTGGGCATTTTATCCAGAAGGATGCTGTGAGAGATTTTATCAAAAACTTTACCAAAATCCAGAAAGATTACATCAGTTGGATTCCCTCAGCCAGCTGGATGGGTTACCTTCTCATAAAGGCAAATCAGATTTGATTTGATAAGCAGGCCTTTCCTCTCATGAAACAGTGCTGGCTATGATGGATGGTTGTGTTGTCATTAAGGTGTTTTTCCATACTTCCCAGAATAATCTTCTCCATGACTTTACCAGGCACTAAAATGAGACTATCAGGCCTGCAGATAGTCCAGAGACTATCTTTCCAGAGACTTTCTTCTCGCCCTTCTTGAAAATTGTGACAACATTTGCCAGCTTCCAGTCATAGATACCTACTCATTAGGCAGCTGCTGCTCTGGTTACAAAAGTTACAAGAAAAGTCCAGTATCAAAACTGAAAAGCTTAGTAAAGCCTGTTCCCTGTCAGCAATGGTGTCAGTACTGTATAGATAGATACTTGTTAACTGGACTGGCTTTGTCCCACTTTTTCTAATCCTACCTTGTGTGTTTAGAGCTGTAGCTACTTTAAATTTCTGCTCTGTAGTGTAAGTTGCAAAGGTTTTTCAACAGATATTTCTTTCCTTAGCTATGCACTCAGTGAAATTGCTTCTAGCCTGCGGGGTGCTGTCCAACTAGAGGGATCAATATTTTGCATGAGTACGTATTGATAGAGGATTTAAGAGGAATGGCTCTTTTTCTGAAACTGCAGAATCAGGGAACTGACATTATTGTGAAAGCTGAATTATTTTCAGCTATAGTAGTAATATATAGGACTTTCTCTGTCAATGTCTCATTTGAAAACAATTATTTGAAAATTACATTCATTCTTCTAATTTACTTAGTTATATTATGCATTGTAGTCTCAGCCTATAGACTGACAGCAAATTGTTCAGCACTGCCTCAAGTCCTGAGTATTCTGAATTGGCTCATGTAAAGCCTCATTGGTCCTAATTCTTATATCTGGGACATTCATTTGAAAGAAAGCAGAAATTGGCTTTATGGTGACTCAGCAGTTTTATAGAAGTGAAAAGATTATTAATTTTTTTTTACTTTATAAAACTCATAGCTGTGGTTTTCATCTATAGACAGGTTTTTTTGTCCAGTAACTGCCATGATTCCTTCCTACAACATAAAATTTAATTGAATACACCATTTATCCTTGAACAGGACTTTTCAGAACTCATATGTGATGTAATTCTATCTGCATCCCAAGAGATGGAGATGGGAGAAAACTTCTCTGTATTAGCTATGTTATACTCTCCCATAATTCCACACCATCCAGGCTACTGTAAAAATCTCACCTTTTTATCAAATAGCTAGATTTGACTGTTTTGATGGAAAGGGCTGTTCAGACACTATAGGACAGAGTGGTTCAGTTTCTATTGTGCACGTCAGCCAGCCGAGAACTTCAGTGTCAGAGATGCCAACCTGGACACTGAATTATATTTTGCTATTCACTCATGTACATCCAATGTTGATCACTCCTGAAAACAAACAAAAAATAATCAACTATACTTCTATATCTTCTAACATCATTATTTTTAGTTTGGTATGCATCATATAAATGTCTTTCTTTAGGCTCAGCTACTTACTTTTTTACTTTAGAATATCAACTACAAATATATACAGGAGTATGGTGGGGGGGGAATCTTGCATCTCTATCATAATGCAGAAAAGGCAAGAAAATGTAAATAAGTGACTCCTCAGGTCTCTTTGTATAATGATTACCCAGTGAAGGATTATAAGAGATTTAAAGTCCTTTGATTTATGTGGATTTTGTGAAAAAGTGAAAAGGTCGCTTAAAACTGCAAAATATAAGTCACTCACAATCTGTCCTTGTTTTCAAAACTCATTGCAATTCCCCATGTCCCACAACTCTATCTTTCTTTGAAAAGCTATCAGGGAAGTCAGTAGGCAGAATAGAGTCCTATGCTTAAATCCTAAAATACATTTTCTATCAACTAGTGCTCAGTAAAGCCAATGAATTAACTGATGTGGAGTTTTCCTCTGAAGTCTCCATGTCCTGGTAAAAGCAAATGAGGTTTTGCTCTGCAGATCTTCTTCTGATATTTAAAGTATAAGATGAAGCCCAGTGATATCATCCTTTTTAATCAGCAAATAAGACAAGAAAGATTAGAGAATTTATGAGAGTGCTTTACACTGGTTACTGCTTACCATTTTAATAGTTTTATTTCAAATAACAAATTCTGTTTTCTTGTATTTGTTTTGAGATCTTGCTATTGTAAATACTGCACTAATCAATGTTATTGTTGCCCTAGATTTTTTCATAACCCTTCATTATGTTTTTATTTAAAAGGATGAAAAATAAATTTTAATTGGATAAGTTAAAATTTTGTCAAGAAGCTTTTTTTTAAGGTAAAAAATTCAAAACAAAAAATAAAGAAGCCTCATCTAATAAAAATAGGAAAGAATTTATAGTAATTTCATTGGTAATTTGATTAAGTTGAGGAAAAACATTCCTACCCATTGTTTTACATTGCAATTCATGTTGAAGTAAGAAAGCTGAAGTTAGAAAGGCACTTCTTGAGTTTAAATATTGCACAGCAAATATACAATGGATAGCTACAATTGTAACTTGGAGACTTCACTGGAGGGGTTTAACATTGAAGAACCCAAACATTTCTAAGTCAATTCTGTAATGAAGGTGAGAGAAAAATAGGAACCACCCCACAATGTCCATAAAGAAGAAAACTGAGGAGAAAACTTTCCAGAAAACTATGATCTACTTTTGGTCAGGTCACAACTGAAACTATGTCAGGCATCTTTTAGCAGGATTAAAAGCAACCTGTGAGGGTTTAGGGTGTAGATATCATCACATTCTACTACACAAGTTTAGTGAGGTATTAATAGCTATTATGAAGGCATTAGAGACCCGACTCTTCAGTTAGTACAGGAAAATCTGGTATTCTGCATGATTGAATTTTACGTATTTTTATTTCAAGTCATGTAGGTAACAGTGATAGCTGGGGCACAAAGCCGAAAGTATAACTTCACCAGAAAAATTTAAAGTAATGAAGAAGAGAACATTTTGGTTATGAAAGACATTTAATAGAATCATAGAAATACAGAGACATTTAGTTAAGAAAAGATGCCAAAATTCATCAAGTCAAAGTGATAACCCAGCACCACCAAGTCCACCAGTAAACTGTGTTCCCAAGTGTAAACAGCTTCTTTTGTGTCTTCTTAATACTCCGGGGATAGTGAGTCCACTACTTCCCTGGTAAACCTGTTCCAATGCTTGACAACCCTTTCCGGGAAGAAATTTTTCTAATATCCAATCTAAACCTTCCCTAGGAACAAAATGAGGCCATTTGTTCTCATCCTGTTTCCTGTTACCTGGCAGAAGAGATTATTGTGCCACAATAATTCTACTACTATTATTGTGCCACAATAATTCTACTACTTCTTTCAGGTAGTTGTAGAGAGTGATAAAATTCCCCCCAAGCCTCCTTTTCTCCAGGCTGAGCAACCCCAGTTCCTTCAGCTGCTCCTCATAGCACCTGTGCTCCAGACCCTACCCCAGCTTCATTGCCCTTCTCTGAACTTGCTCCAGCACCTCAATGTCTTTCTTGTAGTGAGGGGTCTAAACTGGACACAGCACTCGAGCTGTAGCCTCATCAGTGCCAAGGGTGGCAATCACCATCCTGGTCCTGCTGGCCACACTATTTCTGATGCAGGCTAGGATGCCATTGGCCTCTTCAGTTACTTGGGCACACACTGGATCATATCCAGCTGCTGTAAACCAGCACCCACAGGTCTTTTTCCACTGGGGAGCTTTCCAACCACTCTTCCTAAGTCTGCATTGCATGGGTTTTTGGGAACCAAAACCCAACATTTTGCTCTCTCAAATTTCATATCATAATGATAATAATGAAAATAATATTTCATAATATTCAGTTTCTGGATTTTGTTTTGTTTTAAATAAAAATCTCTATTCAAATTTATTATGGAAAAAATTTGGTCCTACTGAGAGAAATGCCAGCCTTGTCTTTACACCTTCTGATACTTAAATAGATTGCAAGTAGCATAATGAGAAACATCACAGTGACCGAGAAGAATCTGACTCATCTGGCTTTGTCTCTTAGGTTGCCTCATAAACTTGTGCCCCTTCACCACCATCTTGCCCTTTTCACAGACAGAGAGAGGTCTCTTTGAAAACCTTCCTCTGGAGTCTACATAAATACTTTTGCTTAGTGCAGAACACGTTCCTACAGAAGCTTCCAAAGACGCTTCTTTTCACTGTCTGTGTATGAAAAGTGGGCAGTCTGAGAGAACTAAGTCTCTTGCAGAAATATTAGACATATCCACATTGGCAGACTAAATTAATCTAAATTAAGAGGTGATACACAAACAGAATGGTGTTAGGAAGAGCTATGGGAAAAATTATTTAAAGATATAATATTCCCAATTCTTTTCTTGCCTTAATTTGCAAGTTGGTCTATACAATTTCATAAACTTGCAGTAATGTTACATGGCATAGGTATTTGAAAGCAAAAGGAAGCTGTAGGAAAATAAATGAAAAATTGAAAAAATATGATCAGTCTTAATGAAGGTGATTTCAATGCCTTACTCTTAATTATGACTGCAAAACAATATCTGTTTTGGCATTTTAGGGATAAGCATAGTAAAGTAAGATACATTAAGAAACCCAGACATATGTCTGTCTTGCCAAAAAGAAAAAAAACTTATTTGCTGTAAAATCTGCTGTGTAGAAACTCCAGATAAAAGAGGAACTAAGTAAGTAAACATCAAATAAAAGATTATCCTTGTTTGTAAGGAGTCTGTTCTAGTAGGAGTTATAAACAGGGACCTTGACATTAAAGTGACAGGGTAGATTCCTAGGAAGTTAAAAGCAAATCATCTAGTGCTAAAGCCTAGTACAAATTTAAGTGAAGGATTTAGCAGGGCTAATATATAAGATTAACCATAAACAGAAAGAAGTCACAATACTTTGAGCTGGCCAAACTTCAGCAGTAATCATGCTAAATAACTTTTCATTAATAACAGGTTTTGAAAATCATATTCATCTTCTGTTCTCCTAATCTACTCTGAAATAAGACAGTTTTGCAAAATATGACCAGTTCCTCTCAAATTTCTAACTTTTACAAAAATCCTTTGCTGAAAACAACCAATCTTTGTATCTTGATTGTGTCCCAGATGATCACATAGTTCCCACTTATACCCTTGCCTTTGCTTAGCTACTATTTCTTTCCCTCCAAATGCTTTGAGCTAATGACAGCCTTTTGATTTTTTTCTAGTTTAAACAATATAAAAAAATTATTTGGTTGTTTTTTGGTTTTTTTCCATGCGTTAGAATAAAAATGCATAAATTAAATAATTAATTGCATTACTGACAGTATGTCTGGGGCCGTTCCTGCATCTGTGAGTTATGAGGCATTAAATCCTATTCAGCATCTTAAGGTTCTCCAATTATGTGTTTTTACAGACTAAACTTCAAGTTAAGGGACATGACCAGAACTTATGTAAGGTAATAAAGTAATCTTGTGTACATATTCAGCATTTTTAAAGAAAATCTTTAAAGGTCTTTAAAAGGTTTATTTTTAAAAATTAAATGGCCTAGTTGCACTAGTAACTTTCTTTGATATACTCTCAAAAAATTTCAGAAATGTTCATTGCCACAGCGTCCTGAATTTGTGTGTTATGCAATCTCACTTCCATATCATAAAAAGAGGTTTCTTGGTAATTCTTCCAAACAGATATTAGTGCAGATCCTTTTGCAAACAAAATTCTATAAACATTAAAAGATCTCAAATCCATAATGATCAACAAAGACAGGGAAAAAATTTTCAAATATCAAGACTGCTATAAACTGAAAAGCTATAGTAACTATCTCAACTTAGGCATTATTTATTTGTTATAGAACAAATATTTCAGGTAGTTTAAAAAAATTACTTTGAACATTTTATGTAGTTCAAAAATTTCGATAAGGTTGTTTCATGCTGTTTTCAAAAACATTTTCCATTTATCTTAGATATATGCATGTTCTCAACCTAAACATTTCTGCATTTTAACATTTACAATGAAATTTGTGATTATAAACTTTTATTTCTGCCCCAGGTTTAAAAACTTGACATTCTCATGGAGGAATTTTTTTGTTTTAATGAATCATTCTAAATAGGTTTAAGGAGAAAAAGAATATAGGAGAAAACTCTACTACTGTAATGCATATTACAGTCACAAAACACCCCTACCATATGCTCCATTTTAGACTTGAGTACTTGCTCCTATTTCTTCATTCATTTGACTTTACAGATGGCTGATCCTTATTATTGTATCATGTATTATTGTTATCTTATTATTTCTACAGTTATATATAATTAATTTAAATCTAATAATAGAACACAATTACATACTAGAATTATGGAAATTATTTCTATTATTAGAAATAATAATAGATAAATAGAAATACCTGAAATCTTTGTTCTAGGCTGTTTTATACAAAGTGGATTGGTCTGTTACTATAGGGATCAAATATGACAAACCCCGCTTCTACTAAAACTTAGAAATAGTACTATATACTGTAATGTATAATGAAGTGCCCAAAATTAAAACACAGTCTAATACCTGTGAAAAAATAAATAATTACTGCTTTCAGAATATACAATGTGCCTTTTCCAATATCTTCTAATTTGGACACCTACTACAATTCTATAAACTGTTTAGAAAGCCAAATGCATCTTCCTTTTTATTATAATTTATATTTTTGTTTCCTTAAGGGAGGAATTTTCAAAATATTTTGTTTTCTACAATAATTCAGATAAATTCCTTCTGTAATGCTTCTGCTCCTGAGGTTGAGTGTTTAGCAAATCAGATTAATTTTAAATTATTTTATTGCATTTCATGACCAAGTTCCACAATTATTTTTCAACAAATTAACCTATCAAGATTAATCATGTTGTTTTTCATATTTTTTATGGGAAACTAAATTATGTATTTGATTTAAAGAGGTTACTACAACAAATGAAACTACTATCAACAAAGAATTGCTCTATCTGAAAGTCTAAATTCTTTAATTGTAAAGACTAGCAAAATCTCAGAGGTTTATTTGGGCTTTTGATATTCCTAAAAAACTCCATACTTTTTGTATAAACTTCACATTGCAGGTACCACTTTTTTCTCCTATATATTTTTTTTTTATTTGGTTGCTTAGGGAACCCTTACAGTTCTTTATATGCTGCTATTTTACAACTGATGTAAGACAATTCAATGCAATTGGTAGTGGATGGCTGTTCTAGATCAGTCTGAAGATATGTAAACTTAAGTGTTGTCGGTGGGTATTTGCATGCTCCTGTGGAGATACTTAGTTCAATTCAGCCATGAACAACTCATTACATTGGACTCAAATGATCACTGTCATACAAGATTTTCCAATATCCTCTGCCATATCTACCATTCCTGTGCATATGCATACAAGTAAACCAAGATATTTCAAATGGGATTATTAACCTGTGACTTTGGAACAGAACCCTTTCTCTCTGCTTGATGACATTCCAAATTCCCCTTAGTCTCTACTGTCTTCTTTGACTACCGTGGATTGTAACCAAGTTCTGTCAACACAAACATGGAAATGGAGTCTCAAAATCTTACCTTTTCCTATCAATAGCGTGGAAATGCTGTGTTCCTCTGCTCCATTGGCCTCCAGCATTACTTGGCATTATATGTAATCTTTTGGTTGCAGGTGTTTCTTTGGAACTCCAGGTCACAGACCTCAAATAACCAATCTGATTAATCAATTTCTGTATTTCTGTATTTTGGTCAATATAGAAGGGGCTCTTTGCTCATGAGAATGACTATCCTAGGGTTGCTTTGATCTGCTGACTACATAGAAAGTAGCTCTCATATACAAGGAAGTTGACTGTCAAATAGCTTTACTTACTTTTCCTAAAAACAGAACATTGCCCACTTAATTGTCCAAGAACTCAACATGAGAAAAATAATAAAATCTCCCCTTAAGATAATAACACTAGTGATAACAATAGCAATATTTATTACCACAAAGCTCAAAGACATTTTTTTTCCTCATTTTCAACAATGAAATTGTGTCATCAATAGTTGAGACAGCTACATCCTTGTAGAACATAACTTGATGCCAACTTAAATAACATCATTTTCTCCCATTGTATGAAATACATCACCAGTCTGTTTGGAAATCAATGGTTTGTGAGGAATACTTGTAGATTATTAGAGAAAAGGTTGCAGTAAAAACCAGAATATAAAAATTGATCTGAACCATTTCACCTGACTTGTATACTTGATTGTACATTTAGACAGTGCATTGCTTTTTTCTATTCCCATTTAAGATTTCTTCTAGTAGAGTTGAATTCTAATTATAAAGGATAATGATCCTCAGGATATTAGTGAATTTGACCCTGTGTATCTCTGCAAGAAAATGAAAGGAATTGGCTACACAGGAAATTTCTTCATCTGTACATTAAAAGAAAAATAGAGGACAGCATAGTTACCTACCTTTAATAGAGGTAAGTGATTTTTTAAGAATGAAGTTTACTGCATATACAAAACTTTACCTTGTCTGCTTATGCTCTCAACCAGAGTGGATCATAATTGTTTTCTAGCCAGAGGGAGACTGAAACCAAAATTGAGCAGCAGATGCTGTGGCAAATGTAACATCTATCAATGGATCGGTGTTTTACAAGCCAAAATAATATTATTCCATAGTTAATCTCTCTTGGCAGTACTTTTAACACACTCACATGCACACCCTCTGTAAAAAAAAACCTGAACCAACCAAACAAAACAACCAAAAACGCCAGCACCTCTAGACTCATGAATAAAAAGAACCATTGATATGTTGTAAACAACAGTTGGCAATCAAGTTCAAATACCATAAATAATACAAAATCAGAGCAGTGCCAACACGCAGTAGTATTGCAAACAGATTCATGACAGAATTATTTGAGTTTCATCCTCAGAAATTCCTCTACAAGTTTTTCTGAATGGTGGAAGGCCTGTATAGCTTTTCATGATTGTTTACTTATACATAAGTAAACAGTCAGCTGTGCTTGACATATTTCTATTCCAAAGGGCTATTTTTCGCATCTTAATCCTTATCAATCAAAGTTGTCCACTGAGAAAAATGTAGCTCTGAAATAGGATTTTAGGAATGTCATTCCTAAACACAATCTCAAAATATCCTAACCTGATTTTTTTTTTAAATTCATTAGACACAGGAAAATTCTATTAGGCTGCAAAAATTATTGCAATAATCAGTTTCCATATTAAACTAAATTATATTGGCATTAATTTGCAGGTGTCAAGCTCCAAACTTAGTGAAATGTTATAAATTATACAAGTACAGCAGTGTCAAAGTATACATATATCAGTTACACATAGAAAATTTAGTATGTTTTATATCTACAACCTACATTATCTTTTTTGTATTCATAAACATTTCCATTATTACCTGAAAATCTAACAATTCTACTTAACGTATACATATTTTATATATTTAAATCATTGCCTAGTCTTCTCTTGTCAAATTAAATGGATTAATTGTTCTTCACAGCACCAAAATTCTTTTTGTGACTCCATGATGAACCCCTACTAATAATTTAAGTATTTCATCTGTTCTTTTTCTTTCAGTGAACTCTGAAAATGAATACTGCATTACAGTAATGTGAAAAGTGTATTGCAACTAAAGGTCAATTGCTGGCAATTAAGCAGTGTTACCAACATCATCTACAGAGGTAATACAAAATCCATGTTTCTGTCAGGGCTTTTTTGTTCATTTAAGCTTTGTTTAGCCTTTTTAAGCACAACACTGAAGCAGGGTCTTATCCCTAGGAAATTAATCATCACGGTCACCAAGTTTTTCAGGGAAAAGTAGTAAGTAAGGAATGAAGATCCCATATTTTTAATGTGCCTTTCTTTTTAGGATATATTTGAATTTTCAAAAAGACAGGCTTCCTGGTATAATTCAATTTGTGAAGTACTTCAGTAATTCAGGGAAAAGTATTTTTCCCGCAGGTCATGGTTTGACATGCTTTACTATCAAAAAGTGGGTTTTTTTAGGTGGAAGTTTCTGAAAACAGAATTGCTAGAAGATAAGTGTATTAATTTCTTTAGCAAATAAATTGATTTGAAAATAGGAATCAGTAATAATAATAGCAACGTAATTGATAAGTATTGCCTCTTTCTTTACAGTGTATTGACATATCGTGTTTCATGTCACGGAGTTCGTGTCATAGTGTTAGGTGAAGCAGATGCTCTGTGGAGTTTTGTGAAGTACCTTTTAAGTAGTTACAGAGATAATACTTGTGCAAATAATGTCACTACAGGATCTGTACCACACCTTTATGTTTCAGAAAGCCCTGTTATATCTAACTTTCCCTCCTGGAAAGTTATATTTAAAACAAAATAATATTTGTTGTTGGTTGCTTCTATCAAAGAGGGATACTCTGAAAAGCTAACAAAATCATTTACTGAAGCAATTTATTCATAACCTAAAAGCATAGCAGTTTCAAAATTTATATCACTCACATTAGTCAAAATTTTCATGTTATTTCCTAAGGGAGTATATACTGTATATACTGAAGCAGCTTGTAGAAAACATCTGTAAATCTCACAGTAAAAAATAACAGTAAGTTGAGGGTAGTCAGAAATTCCACAAACAGTGGAAAAAATGCTGATTGTCAAAGAAACTTGTCTTAGTGATTAGCAGAAAACATAAATCAAGTTACATTTCACAAAGTACAATTAAATAAAAAAGGATCAAAAGTTCTTAAATAATAAACCCAAAAACAAAACCAAAACTTCCCCCAAAACAACAGCAACATATAAACCCAGCAGAACAAATAAATAACCAGAACCAAAGGCAGACCTATGGATAAACATTGTAGCTAGGCTACAACCCAGAATAAAGTTATAGTTTTGCTGCAGTAAAAATAGAGCAAAAGTAAAACAGGTAATGAGAAGAAATTTGCACTAAACAAAGCAAAAACATTAGCCCACACACAAAGTCCAAAAAACCTCTTTGTGGAATCAGAACTAAACCCCAGCAGTTTAATGAGCCACATTTGCTTCTCAGAACATCAAGATTTTGATGACGTCAAGCGAGTGACAAAAATTTTAATTTAAAATATCAATTCATGGAAAAGCAGCAAATAATGTACTTATGAGAAAAAGAGCAAGAATTCTTTACTAGACTTATCCAATAAATAGATGTCATCCAACACCAATTTTAAAGAAAACAGCAATTAAAGACATAGGAACATTAGGAACAATTTTAAATGATTTTTCAAAGGTTGCTTCTACTATGATAATCAGATAGTTTCCTATAGTCAAGAGAACTGTGATATACCTAATCTGCCCAGGTTTTAGTAAAACATTTAGTTTAGCACCACATGGGAAATTATTAATGATGATGAAGAAAATGGGCCATAGAACTGTAAACTGTGTAAATGAATAAGTAAGAGACAAGAAAATTCTTCTAAAAGAGGACTGTGAGACTTGATAGGATTTGTTTATAGAGTTCATTAAGAATTTGTCTTTGATCCTTTTAAGGTGACTGATATTAGCAACTGGCTCAAAGTTATATTCCAATTACATGATGATGTGAGATGCTACTAATGCTGAAGATTAAAATAGCAAATGGAAAGATTTGGATGACCTTGAAAGATTGAGCAATAATGTGACATTAAAAGGTTTATGTGTAAGTTAATATAAAGAGTTATTTTCTAGCTTTTCTATGCCTACTGTACATATTATTCATCCCACCACTTTTGTGTTAATATAGTCCCCCAAGTATAGTATAAATTATGAATAAAAAGTGTTTAGAAAGATGCCATTTAAAGCTGTTTGTGAAAATGGAAGCCCACTGTAGGAAAAGTGACGAGAAGAACTTGTTAAATGAGATAACACCTTTGAAAATATAAAGATTCTGAATGCCTTATCAAAAGCTAATTCAAAATAAAATAAAAAATCCCAAGTCAAAACCTTTTTAAATACACAGGATAACATTTACATGAAATTTTTTAGAACTAATATATAATCATAAAAACAGTACTTTCTGTGAAGAAATTAAGTAGTTTAGTGCTATTATAGGTTGACCTAGGAAAAAAGGGCAAAAAATGTTAGGTACTTTTGAGATGGTACTACCTCTCTGGAGGTCATACATAAAGGAATGTCTTGATGAATGATTTCAGCAGCACAGGAAATCCCTTCCAATATTTCGTTTCGAAAATGTCTTTTTATATGAAATAGAATACTTATATGCAGCTAAGAATTGACTCAGAGCTGTGACATATCAGTCACATAATCTGATGAAAAAGTGTAGAAATTTGTAAACTTCTGTTTTCAATGAAGCAGTATTGATTTACATTTTCTGTGTTACCTGTTTTGAATCCTTTATTCTTGAGGTCCTCATAAAATGTTCCAGGGTATTCCTGGGATGAAAGCTAGATTATGGACAATTAATTATGTAGCTCATCCTGCTTGTCTTTTTGAAGTATTGACCCATTAGATTTCTTCCAGTCCTCTGGAGCTTCCCCAGTTTTCCAAGACTTATGGAAAAATCAATGCCAATTGTCTAGGGAGCTCTCCAGCCAGCTCTTTTAAAATTATTGAATGCCAGAAAATTTTTAAACTACCTGGTTTTAGTAGTTCTGCTTAACAACTTCCAGAGTTATTGTGGGAGTGGGAGATATTTCATCATCATCATCACCACCTGATATGAATCCATCACTTTGATTTTTTTCTAATTACAAGGAGAGTCATGAGTACATTTTGGCTTCTTATGCATTATTAATGCAATAGTTATATGGTTTTCTTATATGAATAGATAAATATAAATGCTAGAATTGCTTTACCACTTGCTATTTTATGGTGAAGAACTCCCAGTTTCTGATTTACATTTGTTATCAAATTCAATTTTATCTGAATCTTAGTAATTAGAGTAGTTATTTGTGTATACATTTCTATTGAATTACTGATTTCTTTAAAGTTAGACTGTTAAACAAAAAATACCAAACCACAGAAACCCACAGAGCAACTTGTCTCAACAGCAGAGCCTTCTTGCCTTAGAATATTGTGGAAAAAGCGTTACCTTGCATTTGGTTTTGTTATGTGTTCAGGGTATAATATCTTCACAACCTCAATCTGATGAAAATATTCCTTGTATTTCCTGGAAGTATTTCATTAGATACAGCATTTCTCAGTTCTGTTTCCTGTACTTTAGGGAATTTTCTTTTTCTTTCTCTCCAACAAATGTCCCATATTGGGCAAGCTGTCCCTTTTCAGGAGATCATGTAGGCCTTGTCATTCTTTAGAATAATTATAATAATGCCAACTGCTTTCCTGAGACACCTGTTACACTGGAATTATTAATATTTAGAAGTATCTTACTCATGGACTCTTAAGGGATTGTTCCTGTATTCTTCTTTTTACAGACTCCATATGAAAGATTAATTTGAACAAGTATTCATTATTAATGTGCATCCAGAAGGTGATTCATCGTATCCTAAAGCAAACATTTAAAATAGGTCAGATTACTCATGCTTGGAGAATGTCCATTTCTTTTTACTGCCTGAGTGTAAGTTCAAATGGACACATACGTAGCTAAAACAGGTGAAACTTGCCTTATTTTCTGACTGCTTTCCATACTGACAATGCTGCCAATTGTATAGCTTTTCAAGAATTTTAAGTTCTGTGATAACATAGCCATATCAAGTCAAAATTCTCTCACCATAATTTATTTTCCATTGTCATTATGTCTTGTGTCTTGGGAATAATTTAGGTCTTGACTATCACATTTGTGCAAATGTCTCACCCAAATGTCTGCCAATACTGTGTCTGAAGCAGTTTACGTGAGTCACATAGTCCTCTTGATTTGTTGGCATATCAAAAAACTATCATGTTTCATGCTTTAAACATTTTAGATTTAGCTTCCCTAGTGCTTTCTGAGATGAGGCTGTAATTTTTGTTAAGCAAATCCTTCTAGGGACGTACTTCAGAGGAAATACATAAAGTTGTGTTTGCTGACATGCGTAATGATATTCAGATTAATTTCTGAATTTCCACTGACCAATACTTTGGAAAACTGTAGCTGATACTTTATGGTCATGAAACCAAGTACTCTTTAGCTATACTTGCATCTCCAAAACCCTGTGAATTAATTTTGCAAAGAATCTGCTTTCAGTAACCCCTTTCTACTCCCTAGAGATTTCATCTTTCAGTTTTAGATCACTGTAATTCTGATCAGTCAATAGACAGGCAAAACATTCTTGCTTTTTCTGTCTTGTATTATTCAAAGCTTTACTTTTTCTTTCTTTACCTGAATCTTCTTACTACTTAAACTTACTCTCAGGCTATGTCCTTCTGTGATGGCTTTTAAGTACTGTGAAGTTGTGGCAGTAGCCTCATGCGCAGCCACAAGGTGAACATATCAAACTATGCAATTGTGCAGACATTGACACTCAATGGATAGAAGCCATCTCTCAAAATAAATACATATCTCTCAGCTCATTACCTTATTCCAAGGACCTGGAGAGCAAGAGGCATCTTCAGAGAGTCATTTCACCTTTCCCAGGCAACTATTTTGAAAGAGATTAATTACTGCCCTGAAGGGTATAATTCATTCTGCTTAACTTTAGGAATGTCAGACAAAACTATCTACATGTAAATTAATTGCCTCCAACTACTTTTCAGTCAGAGGAGAAACAACTACTGCATGTTTTTGTTGACTATTTCAGATCACAGAATCACAAAATCATTTATATTGGAAAAAAACCTTTAAAATCATTGCATTCAAATCTAACACTATTAGGTCCCCCATTAACGAATGTCCCTAGTGCCACATCTACATGACTTTTAAATATTTCCAGGGATGGTGACTCGACCATTTCCCTGGATGTTCCAATGCTTTACAATTCTATCTGTGAAGAATTTTTTCCTAACATTCAGTCTGAACCTCTCCTGGTACAAGCTGAGGCTGTTTCCCCTCATCCTGCAGCTTGCGACTTGGGAGAAGAGACTGACACCCACGTCACTCCAGCCTCCTTTCAGGTGCTTGCAGAGAGCCATAAGGTCTCTCCCGAACCTGGTTCTCTCCAGAATAAACAACCCAAGTTCACTCAACTGCTCCTCATAGGACTTGCTCTCTAGACCCTTCTCCACCTGATATGTATTTTAGGATGAGAAGAAAGACATTGTAAAGGATTATTGCTTTTAGGAGACTATTGTTATAAACTACACTGAGCAGCAATTTGAACCATGATACTGATGAATTTGTTGCAGACATTGGTCAAAGAAATCCTATCCAAGGAGATGCTTTCTGTCTTGAAGAACCATGTGAGTGGCTAGATTGGTATCAAAACCCAATACTTAGTTAGGATACTTCATTAAATTGAAATGAGCTCCACTGGGTGTGGCTATGTGCTTTTTGTATTGTTACTAATGAGGGAGATACAGACCCCACATTCTCCTGGCTAATATCTGTGTAAATGCTATGGTGCAAATGTACCTTAATTAATTGCTGTCTGGCACTGACATTCTGTTTACATTTTACCTCTGAGCCTATTTACCTCCACTTCTATAAAGCTGTTCCTTTTGGAATACCAGCACAGAATTTTGTTATTCTGTTGGTATATAAAAATGTAGTCCAGTTGCATTCAGTCACACATAGCTCCAATAGAGAAGTCAGCCCTTTTTTCATCTGCCAGGGTTATGTACTATAAGAAATTCTTTTGAGTTGAATATGAGAATCTGATTCAGGAAATTTTTGCATACTTTATACCACATTTGAGCACTGAGAGCTCGAAACTGATGCTACTTAGGGGCCTTGATAATGGAGTTTCCTGAGGTAATTTTTTTAAACTTGACCATTTGTGGGAATTTGTTTGGTTTTTGTTGGGGTTTTAGTTCAGTTGGTTGTTTTTTGGGAACTGAGGGTGGGGTGGTGTATTTTCCTTTTTAAGCCAGTTAAGATTTTTTTTTTTTAATTTCCCAAAATCCTGAGGGCCTACAGGTTTTATGAAGTTGTTTAAAACATAGATTTACAAATCAAAATAACTGGAAAAACTGCTGCTCCTAAATAAATGAGATAAGCCAATGCGCTATTTACACTTACTCAAATTTATCACAGAATAAACTGCATCATTCAGAATATTTCTGAGTTTAGGAATACCAAGAGTAAGAAAAGAACTTTAAATTAATTATTAATTTAGATTTATAATTTTGTTTGTCCATGAATAGCCCGTGATCTTTTCTCTCATTGTTCATTAATCTCTACTTTATTTTTTCCCCCTACAATATGAGAAATTTGTTTCAATAATAAGATCATATTTGGCCTGAATTCCCCAATTTATTTATAGATATTGCTATCTGACTTAAAAATATTTTGACCTTTTTTAATCAGGAGGGAAACAGTTTCTCCTTAAATTTTCAAAAGATTTTAGCAATTACTTTGCACTATTTACCCTGTATATTGCAGATAATTAGAATCTAGTTTTTGCTTACTACACACCACTCTGTTGTCATGTGAGATTTTGTGCTTTTCCCAACAGTATCTTAAGGTACAATGTAAACTCTACAAGTAATACCAGAGTCCAGAACATATAAAAATTTCATTACATTAAATTATTCATTCTGTTATAACATTCATCATTATTTTCAGTACAAACAGACAAAACAGTATTCATTAATATAAACTACATAAGTTCTTTAAGGATACTTTAATTTTCTCTACTATTGATGTCCTTGAGAGAGTATATGTATACTATTTTATGATTTGTAAATACATCAATAACCATTGATGATATTCAGATTAGAGTGATATTAGATTCACATTTCATAATATTGCAATGTTGTGGATTTCTTTCTTTCACTAGATAACCATACTTAAATTATTAAAGTCACTGAGTTACTAAAGCAAATTCATTAAACAACACTAACATCTTTTATGACTAGAAAGAAAGAGGATCTTTTGTAGTATTCTTGGTAGCTTTATCTCTTAATTATAATCCCAGTCTCTATTCTGGGAAACCAAAAACCAGATGTTATAGGAAAAATTATGTTGGAAAATCTTCTAAACACATATTTTTTGGACATCAAATTTGTTTTTTTAAGGATTTTAAAACATCCATCAGTGCAACTATTGTTATTGCATTGGAATAATCAATAAATTTTGCTTTCAATATTTTCTATCTTCATAACATTAAATTCCTTGTGTCTTTAAAGCCATTATATGAAAATCATTTATGGCAGAAAAACTTCCAGTTATCTCTCCACAAACTGTCATAAACTCAATAATTTCAGTGTTTCCATCCCCTAAATGATCAGATTTCAAGGCTTCATATTGTGAATTAGAGAATTAATAGAATAAGAGAATTAATAAAATAAGAAAATACTTTCAACTTTCACACTCTAGCACCATATTTTCTATGCCAAGCAAAAAAGTTCATAGATAAGAATGTGCAAGAATCTTTCTCATTTCTACCTACAGTATCATAACTGCTGAAAATGTTTGGTCAATCGTTAAATTATGATTTGACAGGTGCTTATAAGAAAAATAAAATAAATACTATTATTTTTTACAAGAGCTATTGATCTTTTTCTGATTGAATACTGGCTACTTCCCAAGATGGATCACAAAAAATTATTTTAAAAGGATTTATCCATCAGGTTCTAACAATAAACTTTATAATGAATTAGCCTATATGCTGTCTTCTACAGGTGTTAAAATTCTTTTCAGTACGTTTGTATTCTGAAGAAACAACATGACTCCCATCCACTTTAACACCCACCAGAGCAAAAAAACCATCATTTTTAGATGGCATTCTGGTTTTCTTCCTGCAACAAAGCTTTATGTTATACATCCTTGGAGACAAAAATTTTAGTAGATACTTTTGTCTGAATAAATCCAGAATTAAAATCTTACTCCTGGTTTTACTTGAAGAACTGTAATTTATCTTATTACCACAGCATTCTTTAAAACATCTGCACTCTTCATAGTATAGCAAAACTATTATTGCTATGAGTGTTTCATCCTAAGTGCAAACCTTCTCTATGTGAACACCAATATGAATGAACTGAATGTCTAAACACAATAGAAACCTAATTATTTTTAATTTGAGGTTTTTGTAACAATTGCCAGTAATGATTATGTTAGGAACATTGCCAGAGCAGCTTCTAAATGAAACATACTTTTTGTTAGCAGTAGCCCTTGCCGTGTAGAGAAAAAATATGTATTTTTATTTTTGTTTCTTCTACTGAAATTGCTTTGAGTCCTCTCCTCTTGATCTTACATCAATATATGATTTTACTTTTTTTCATATAATCCTTAAATATATGGAGTTGGAAGGGCAAAAGAATCAAATTTAGCACAGATTGAAATCGCGGACATGTTGTTCTAAGGTAAGAAAGTCTGAGATGACTGAAAAACAAGCCCATGCAATTCCTTAAAAGGTAAACTTTATCTGATCTCAGTTCTCAGGATATTGGTGGCCATTCTCATGACAGAAACTTTTCTTATGGTCTTAATCTGTTTTGCTTTTTCTCCTCAGAAAAACAAGATTCCTCTATTTTGTCCTGTTACCTCAAAGGAATTTTGTAAATTTGCTGAATTATGTCACTCCATAGACAATAAATTATTCTTATCAAGATAGTCATGGTTGAAATGTATTCACTATGTCCAAGCTGACTGATTATGTTGCTAATCGTAAAGATCGCACTGAATTTCATATTAAAATGGGACATTCAAAACCTATAATTCTTATTTTGGTGTAAACACTACAAGCAGGTGAAAATAATGCTGATTAATTTCAATTCTCTTGCTCATGAGCCATGTTTATAGAGGTTTTAAATCTGCATTAAACATTTAAAATCTTTCCCTATGTCTTGCATTGCATTTTGCTCTTAATATGGGGCTTTTGTATAGGGTTTGGAGGTTTTTATTTTATTTCTTCTACTCCTTTGCGAAAGGCGGAAAATTGCTGCTATTTTCAGACCCTTTCAATCAATTTAGGAACCAAACACTATTTTGTGGTTTGAAGATACTGGTAACATAACTGTACATCATATTATTGCCTATAATATATTCATTGTGATTATTGTTTCAGTTAAAACATTATGAATTATTCCATTTTGTGGTCACTACTTACATCCCTCCAACTATTCTTTGTTGAGCATTGCTTTGATTCCTTTTAACATGGCTTCACCTAGAATTGTGTTTTGTCTTTCTTAGCTTAGTTTGTGTGCTGCATTAAACTCTATTAATTCTTTCTCTCTTTTATTGTCATTGCTGGCCAATTTCTTACTGTCACTTGGACTGTTCAGCCTAGAGATGAAGAGACTGAAGGGAGATATTGGGGTCTTCAACACCATCATGAGGTGAAGTGGAGGAGGAAGTATTCATCTCTTTGCTCTATTCACCAGGGACAGGACTCAAGAAAAATACATGAAAAAAAGTTAGAGGACATTTAACCTTGTTATCAAGGGAAAAGGTTCTTCCCCCAGAGGGTGGTTGAGCACTGAAACAGGCTCCCCAGGGAAGTGGTCAGAACACGAGCCTGAGAGAGTTCAAAAAGTGTTTGGACAACACTCTCAGGCACATGGTGTGACTCTTGGGGTGTCCTGTTCAGGGCCAGGAGTTGTGCATTGATGATCCTGATGGGTTCCTTCCAACTCAGCATGTTTTCCAATTCTGTGATCTCAATACAGGTTAGCAGTATTAGCCTTATAGTGCGCATTGTCAAGATAACACTTTCTAGATACTTATTTTCATTAGGTAGAAGAATTCATGTTTTTTTATTTCATACAAAAAAAATTTGCCTAATTACGCTAATGAATTTTTTTTTATCATGTTTGCTTCGTGTCTCAACTATTGCTCCCTTGCTGGTATGTTATATAGAGATCCATGTGGAGAGAACGTTTCTCACATTCAATTCAAATCTCTTTTGTTTCGTCTTCCTGATCTAAAGCACAGAAGTTGCAGAGTTGCAACACAACTGATGCATGCATTAATTTCTGAGCAAACAGAAAGAGATTAACCATTCACTAATGTCAAACAGTAGGGTAGATCATAATCAGAGTACCAAAATAAACAGATGTCACCTCTGATCCCACCAGCTCAGCCAGGAGACCAGCAAGAGAAAGAACAATCTGTGACACTCAAGAACTGAACTGCTTCAGTTATGCGGTTTATTGCAATTATTTTAAAATCAGTTTTGCCATTTTTTCCCATTTTTGGATGGTTTTTTATTGAAAATTATGATGCTTTATTTGCTATGTTTACTAGTTTTATCTGGACACCTTTAAATAATAACTTGAATTGGCTAAAAAAAAGGAAACATGATTTCAGCCATTTTTGTGGGAGGGGTTCAGACACAGTGGTGGCTTGGTTTTGTTGGATTTTCTCCTTCCCAAATAAATCAAGAGTATAAATGTGTCACTTATACTCCACCCTATTTGATTTAAAATATCAAAGCTCAACTCACATATATTCTACACACATTTTCTGGATCATTAGGCCCTTTCTTTGTTTCTCTCTGGCTCTAGTCTGCCCCAGTCTCTAGCCTTAAGACAGTAAAAAATATATAAAATCCAATAAGGAAAAAAACAAAACCCTACGTATGCTTTATCAAAACATATACATTTCATAAAATAGATTTTTTTTTTGCAATGGACTGAGATTTTAATTTCACTTAAAATATCTTACTTGAAAAAATTCTAAAAAAGCTGATAATACCACCTATGATTAATATATTTTAGAGAAGACATTTATTAGACGATGATTTGACAGAGGAGAAAAAATGATTAGAAATAGTCTACTGAGAAGTGGAAAGATTCACTACTATTACTAACTATATATGCTGAAGACAGTGTAAAATTTTGAAAAACATTGACCCTCTTTTTTCAGTTGTCAAGGTAACTTATATAATCCTAAAATAATTTTTTCCTTTCTGTGTTTCTTGAAAAAAAGTCAGTTTGATTAAAATTTTAAAAAAATTTTTAAAAAAGGTTTGCATGGCACTATTTTGTTGGGGGCATGTGCTATTTTTCCTAAAACTGCAATTAAAACTCAAAAAATCCCAAGTAACCAACAGCTGAAGAAAAGGTCTCACTCTATTTCTTCAAGTAAGGCTGAGTAAACAGAAACCACCAAATTTGTTCATGATATAAAATTGAGAGGGGTGGCTGATACACCAGAAGGTTGTGCTGCCTTTCAGCAAGACCCAGAGTGGTTGGAGAGCTGGTGAGAGAGGAATTTCAACAAAGGCAAAGAGCAGATTTCCTGCACCTGCAATGAAAGACTTGGGAGTCCTGTCAGACAGCAAGGAGACAGCAGTGTGCCCTTCTTGCTGAGAAAGCCAACAGTATCCTGGGGTGCCTTAGGAAGAGCAAGGCCAGCAGGTCACTGCCAGCCCCTCCTCTCAGCCCTGCTGTGGTTCTGTGTGGAGCACTGTGTCAGATTCTGTGCTCCCCACTTCAAAAAAGGCCCACTGGGGTGGGTCCAAAGGGCTACAAAGATGATCAAGGGACTGGAGCATCTCTTATGAGTAGTGGCTGAGGGAAGTGGCCCTGATTAGCCCTGAGAAGACTGAGAAGGGATCTTATCACTGCATTCAAGTCTCATAAGGGCAGGTGTAAAGGAAATGGAGCCAGATTCTTTACAGTGATACCCAGTGTCAGTGCACGAGGATGTGGACACAAACTGAAAAACACAGAAAATTCCATCTAAATAGGGAAAAGAGTTTTTGCTTTGAGGTTGAAAGAGGACTGAAACAGATTGCCCAGAGAGGTTGTAGAGTTGTCTTCTAGGAGGAAGATTGGAATGGTTGTAGTTATGGCGTTTGTCATTCCAAGCAATTGTTATACTGAGACCCTGCTTTCCTGAAATCAATAAATGTCTGCTCTGCTGATAGGAAGTAATGAATTAATTTTTTCTTTTTGCTGGATTTGTACTCACTGACTTTACTTTCCTTATTAAATTGTTGTTACCTATATCCACGAGACTCTGCCTTCCATTTTTCTCCTCATCCCATGGGACAGGGGCATGAACGAGAGGCTGGGTGAATGTTTGACTGCTGGCTGAGGTCACCACAATGTCTAATAAGTAAATCACTGTGACTGCAAATATGAGATGGATACACATATGAAGAAAGGAGCCTCTATACTGGGGCTGTTGTGCAAACAAAATTTCCCAACCAACTTCACACACACAAATCATGTTCAACAAAAATAAACATCAAGGTTAATAAATTGTATTTTTCAGTATATCACTTTGTGAGGATTGTCATGTTCTCATCTAAAAGTGCAAAACCCACAAGACAGTCTTTATAACTCCACATGAGAACAAATAAGCTGTAGATGCAAAGTTTAACATCCAGAAAAGGGTTATGTTCTTTTGTGAGGTTATATTTACAAATTTATGATATGATCTTGGTCAATCAAGCAGTTGGTGTTTACTCAGGTAAAAGACATTCTCCCATCTATCTAATGAAGATTACAATGTACCTCAAGAGTCCATCAGGTTACAGAAGTTCAAAGTAATTAGGAATATTTTACCAAATCAATTCCCTGAATAGGTGTTCCCAAGGAATTAATTTAGTCCTATAGCCTCAATTAACCAATGCACCTAAGCACTTGTTTAATTTTAAGTAATTTGAATGATATTAGATGTTTAATTATTCTGACTGACTAAAATAAGACTAAGTATGCATTTAAATGTTTGGTAAACTAACATGTCTTTAAGAGTATGTAGTTATTGAGTTCCCTCCTGGTATACATATTAGAAGTATATTTTGATGTTTTAGTCTCTTTTGATAAAGTCTGAGGACAGAATTTATGTTAATGTATCCTAAATAATTATCAGTGATATTATTCAGTCTCGCTGTTCTCCATTCTTCTAACAGAAAAAAAAAATCATCCTTAAAATAGGGAATTCAGAATGTCTCTTAGAACCATACTCTAAGGAAAAAACAATCCTAAACAAAGATGTCTTTTTTTTAGCAGGTAACACCCAGTTTCTTTGCTGTGGGATTTCTATTTTATTTTGTTTTTTTGTAAAAATATATATTTCACTGTACCTGAAACTTCATAACACACTATAATCGCTAAATAAATTCTTTTAATTAGACTTTGGTTGTTGCTAGCTACACATAGACATATCCATTATAAACAATTCCTTTCAAACATGCCATTTCCCCTCTTCCTTTTAGTTTCACAGCTCCAAGTATTATGTTAGACTTCTGTGTGTATCTTTTCCTTTAATTTCTTTCCTCCTTTTTAGTGTTCCATGGTTCATGAAAAATAGGCTTAATGTTATGTTCTCCTGATGCATTTTCTCATGTATCACACCATTTTACTCACTGCACTGGTGTCTCATGTTTTTTACTGGTATTTACATGCTTTTTATCATCCTACTTCTGTACATAATCTTTCTCTCCACTTTAATTTTAGGCTGCTCTAGGTTTTAGCTTATATTATAAAAATAATAATAAAAAAACCCTAAACAAACAAATAAACAAAATGAAAACTGAAACCCAAAAATTCATACATTTTCACTGATATGTGCTGCAGACTGTCATTTCCAAAGTAAAGTAAACATTATGGAAGATAAACTGCGATGGATGTGATAAATTTTGAAGGTGTGGGGATTTTTCACATCCAATTTATTTTTAATATTTATAAACAGAGATGAATCACAACCAGAAATTAAATAATTTATATAAAATCAAAACTAAAACAACCCCCTTGCTTACTAAGAGCTGTGTCTTTTGTTTGCCAAGATTTTCTTAAGAGCTCAGCCTAAGATATTAGCTGTGTTCCAGAAGTCAAAAGCAATTTGCAAGTGGCACAGTGGATCTGTGAGCATGTACAAATAAGTGCGTAACATATTGCACTATTTGGACAGATAGAAGATTTTGTCAGTTCCACTAAAATTGAATTATTATTTACTTCATCCAGAATTTCAATTGTGTTAAGATACCTGTTTGATTTTTAGTAGCATTTTTATTTTTTAATTGGTTTTATTCTAATTGATTAATGAAACACACAATATTGATCAAGATAGAATATTATAATTGTACATTATAACCATTGGAAAGAGGGTCATCAGACCATTGAAAGTCTTGGAATTTGATAACACCTTTTTAGGGGTGCAAATAGTGAAATGACTAAGTTCATAAATGTTATATAATAATTTTTTGAATGCAATATTTCTAAAGGCATCTCATCTCTAATGGAAATATTTTATATGTTGATAGCTTAAAATGCAGAAAATTATTGTTGTGTTCCAAAGCAAAACTCAGTCATGAAAGTCATGAAACACAAAATCAGAATATGTGCTCACTGGAAGCAGTTCTGACTTCATGATAGATGAATCTACTACTGAATGCATTCATCAAATGAAACAATGCAATATATCTGTTTAGTTTTTTTTCTGTAGCAAGTGGTACCTGAAGAACTCCCAACACCATTTAACTCACTATTTTTCCTTAAATTTAATTCAATACATAATACTAGGGGCCAACTTGCTGAAATAGGTTATGTACTTGAAATATTATATTTAGAAACTAACTCCCTTATAATATATTCCATATATAAAAGTGACCTTCTTCTGTTCTGAGTTCAGTATACATTTTGATTGAAACAAAAATGATTGACTGCAATTTATGAAAATATTGTAGAAGCAGCAAATCAAAAGTGTTCAGAAAGGTAAAGTGAATATTTTTATTTCATGGTCACTTACGTGTCCAATGTGAGAAAAAAAATGGAAAGATAAAGAACTTATGTCTGCCTTTAAATATCTCAGTAATTATATCTGTTTTTTCCTCAATACCTAGGGAACCTGCTTTGGGATTTGGAAAAAAAGGAGAGGGAAGCAGAGGTAGTTGTAATGGATCATATAGCAAGTCCAATTAGACGAATACTCTGTCAAAGATCATTGCTCACTGATTTGGAAGGAGCATAAAAAATAGCAATTAAACAATGAGGAGCACTCCTGTGATCAGAAATTAGGAAATAAGATGGCCTTCCGAGTCCAAATCTACAAGCAGCTGACATGCGTACTAAAGAATGAAAGTGCATATTCCCTTCAAAAATATTATTTAATGTTTTTTTATAAAATATTATAGAAATCTTTCTCATTAGAAACATTACAATAAATTCTGCACCCTATTTGTGCTTTGAGGAATTTCAAACTTTTTGTATTTCTCATCATCAGGTAGAATCCATCTCTCCTCCCAATATTATCTTCTTCCCTGACCAACCATCTCCTCCACTGGACTACTTGGTGAGCTGCCTCTGTACTTGAATTTAGTAGAACTATTTGAAATCTTTTGTCTTCCCACACATTTTTGCCTGCAAAAAGTGGCAAAAATAACCTCAAAATACATCAAGAAACAGTCAAGGGAAGCCAGAGCACATTCAAAGATAAGAGGAAAAGCAAACGGAAGCAGTGACAAATCAGGACCAAGACTTAGGAGGAATTAGATTAGGTTAGAAGGATGTGTTGGAAGAGCTGACTAAAAGAAGATATTGAGGCCTTTAGAAATATATTGTAATTTAAAAATGGACCTAATTTCTTCACCCACATGATAAGAAAGAAACTTCACAGCATTATTTGGACTAACAGGGTCATTACTGTAATGAGTTTTGATGGCATAGGCATTATCACTGTGAGACAGACTAGTTATATACATGTACATGTGTTAAAACTGAGCAAAGGGATCTCTAGAGTAAGGGAAGGAAAGAAAAAGGTATGATTTCAGCCATGCAGCATGTTGCCCAAATTCTTATAATTTTTCTAAGATAATTTTGTAAATATCTATAACTCTTCTAAAACCATCCTGTGACATATTTAAGGGAAAAAATGCCATTACAGAATTTCACAAGTAGTCTCGTTTGTTCCCTTTCTGACAAGTCTTTGCTGTGTTGGTAAGGTAGGGTAAACTACAGGCAAAGCTTTGGTTGTGCAACATCTCACTTGTGATAGAAAAGGATAAAGTTTTTCCTAGAGATTAATATCTGGGATCTGACCTAAGTAACTTCACTGAGAGATTGAAGTAGAAGTAAATGAATTTTAATGGATAAGTTTATTTTCCGTTAAAAAAAAAAATTCCTTCTCCATACATCTGTCTCTTTTATTTGCTTTGGCTTCTACTTCCATTTGTTCCTTCTCCATTCTTCTTTCTATTCCTATTATGGTGCCTTCCTTTAACAAAATTTTGATAACTCTTCCTCTGCATATATTATAATTATGCTTTTTGCTTTCATATTTTTTTCTCTATGAAGGAGCAAATTCATTATAAGTAAGATGCCCTCTCAGGAGGATTGGTCTCACTCAATATTCCAACTTAATACCCACCTTCCTTGTCTTGCACAACAAGAGGTGTCAGTCAAGTGTTGAAGTCTATCCTAGACTAGACCACAGAATTCAGACAGACATCCTGTACCAAATTCTGTGTTGTTGTATATTATGGATGTATGTGAGTGTATTATGTATACATACAATAATAAGAATGTACATATACAATACATAAGAATTGTATTAAGTTTTTTCAGAATTGCACTCTACTAGGAGCTATTTTTTCTCTCTTTTCTAAAACCATTTCTGAGTTATTGCCTTCGACTGTTCCTTATTTATTACTAAGAAATTGTGAATGTCAGCCCTTCCTGTCCCAAATGTCTTCATTATTTTTCTTAAAATACTCTGTTGTATTAAGATTCTAATCTATCTTAACACATATCAGCATAGCAAATATGCTATTTTTGTAGTACCTTTTCTGTGCCCAGAGCATTTAATCAACTGTGGCTTTTTGAGCATATGTATCTTAGCTAAAAGTTCTGTGTTACTACCCTCAAAATAGAACTTGCTCACTGTATGAGTAAGACCAGAAATAATATTGTTAGTTTCAAGTGGTTATTTACATGGATAATTATTAGCAAGATGCAAAAGAGCAGAACAACAGACTGTTCAAAGTTTTTGTGTGAGCCAAACATTCAGAAAAAGAGTGACTGGGAAGCACAGAAAAACTCAGGTGAAAGGCCAAGTATTTTTATGATGTCTTAATAGAGGTATCCACAAAAAATGTAAATATTTGTGTTTAATTTTCAAACCAGATTAATTTATTTTTTGTTGCTTACTTATGTGATTGCTTACTTATGTAATGCATATCATCAAGATCGTTAACACAAGGACAGTAATACAGAGTGCTAGCTGAGCTTAATAAAACCCTTCAGAATATTAATGTAATTTAGGGTTCTTAGAGTTACAGCCAGATTGCACACGTCATGAAGTGGCTACATTTTTTTGTTTGTTTTTCTTCCCCTTACAGATGAGAAAGCTGATACTTTAACAACTTTTTTGTTTGTTATGGTTACAGAACTAACCCAGCAGTTGAAGATAAAAGTGTGAAATAATGACTAAAAATTACTTTTAGCATTATCAATTTGTCGAAAGAACATATTGTTTGTTTTTGAAGAGAAAAAACGGAGAGGAGAGAAGAGGTTCAGAGAGGAGAGGTTCGGAGAGGAGAGGAGACAATGAATCAAACAAATGATGTGAAAGAGAAAAATAAACGTGAAAGGAAGTCCACAAAGTAATATTTTGAAGAATTCTGTTTGGGAATGTTAGCACACCAAATCTCAGGGACCGAACTAACATTTTAGAGGGTAGTTTATATTCGGTAAACCACCTTGATATTATTAAGAAGGAAATTATATCAGCTTCATGATACTTAGACAGAATAAAAGTTTCTGAAGTATATTGAATCCTAAAGACAAAAGAAAGCCTAATATATCTGGGATAATACTATGGTTTTGTCCTGTGACATGTGGGGAGTTGTTTTTATTTTGTTGCTGTTAATTTGGTTTGGGTTTCTTTTGTGTGTTTGTGTTTTGTTTCGTTTTTTCCCTCAGAATTATTTTATTTTTTTTCACTAGCTTAGAGGAATTATTGGTCAGTGTGATCTCTTGGTTGGTCTTGAACTGCATTATGAATGGCATAGCAATTGCTAAAGGTTTTTTTCTTCAGAAGTAAATGTTTTCAAAATTCTAGAGAGTATAATGCTACTGAAATTGAACAGTTGTCTTTGGATTGTTGATGTTGTTTCTTGATTTTTCTATTTAGTTTATTTTCTGCTTGTTCAATTTCATTCAGGAAAAAAAAGGACAAGATATTTTAGTGGTATGTCTGAACAGATTTATGTTTTTCACTCTCAAGTGTGTTTTTCCTATGATCATGTATGTGGTCGCTTAATTCATATGAAAACACCTTTTTTGATGGTGTGCAGCTTCTGTTTTGATCTTTATTTCATAAATATTGCACTTCTGGTGGCAGAAATTTGTTGGTATTTAGTAAAAGAAAGTACAACAAATATAGATATATATTCCATTAATCAGAAAATAGTTGGCTTGAACCTCAAGAAACAGCTGGAATGGAAATAAATTTTAAAGGACTGATGAGAAATCAATTTATTAACTTGTTTTCACTACCTATAAAGGTCATCATTAGGCATAACCATTCACCTTTTTAAGAACATTTTTTATGGATTTAGTTTCTGCAGTACTTATTAGTTAAATCTGGGATAGATTAAAGTGTAATGAAGGGGAACCTTATTGTACAGAGATCTTTTATATGTTGGTTAGGAGTCACCAGAGTAATTTATATACATTTTAATTCAAATGTGTTGTAAAGCCATCTGGCAAATGCTGTCTGTAGTTTATAGGGCCACAAAGACCTTCCAAATTTTGCTCTCAGTTATCTCATTTACAAAGCTGTTAGGTAATTCTTCTGTAAGGGCAAAGCTCTCTTACTCTCTCGCTCTCTCTGCTCTTTCTCTCTTGGTTTTTGGTCGATGTTGAGATTGGAATATTTTTCTTACCAGGTATACATGGTGATTTGTTGTGTTTTGGGGTTTTTCTTCACAATATTACAAAAAGGCATAGATTGTAATTTCATTTCTCTTGTTACCTAACCATTTTGAAGTTTTAGTTAATAGATGTATTTCATTCTGAAAGTATCTGAAACAAACATGAACATTATAAAATGGAAGAGGACCAGTGGCAGAAATCAGAGATGTGAATGTTTGATAGTTTGAAAAATGGTAAAAATGAAACCAGCTGTGGTGTTTCAAATAGATTTAGTGGCAACAATGAAGATATTAGGGGCGACAAAGAGGAAGATATTATAATAAATGGAGAAATGTTAAAGGTTTTGTGAAGAGTTTTTAATGTCTATAAGAATATAATTGACTTCACATTTCATATTTCAGAACAGATAATAAACCTAAATGAGCTATAGAGACAGAATATGTATTTGCTTTACATACTAAGCTTTCTATTTATTATGGTTCATTGTATTGCAACATTCCCACAGAACTGTATGATTATTCAGGTTGGAAGACACACCGTGACATCTAGTCAAATTCTCAAAGCACTGTTTAAATTGAACTCAGATCAGATCACATAGGCTTTTGTCTACCTGGGAGTTGAAAACCTCCCAGGAAGATGATCCCACAGGCTTGCTGGATATCCTGTGTCTGTGTTTAATTATCCCTTAATTATCTCATCTGATGGTTGTTTTGTTTTGTTTTGTTTTGTTTTTTTTAATTTTCTCCTCTGTCCAGTTGGACATTCTCATTTCAATTAATGGTGTGTTAATAGTTGCGTCTTATTTGCATGTCATAGAGCTTCTGTAAAAAGCCTGGCTATGTGTTCTTGTGGCAATCTCCTCCAGGGTGCTAGAATTGAGCTATTAAATCTTTTTCAAAATACTTCTTGTCTCCACACTAATAATCTCAGTTCCCTCAGTCTTTACTGACACAGACTCTGTGCTCTATTATCTGACCATCTTGGTGGTCCTTGGCTAAACTCATTCATTTTTATCAGTATCTTTCTGGAACTGAGCAGCACAGAGCTGGTCACAGTATTCCAGACATCATCAAATGAGGGGACTAATGGCTTCCCTTAATTTGTTGGCCATTCTTCAGTTAGTCCCCAGATGACACTCATGCAGAGAGCAGCTAGTCTCTTCCTCATATAATACTTTGCACCTTTTGGATTACATTAGGATTCTGCTAGATCACTTCTGCACCATGTTTAGGAGCCTTTGAAATGCCCTCTGCCCTTCAGCATGTCCAGCATGCCCATTCCCTGCCCAGTCTGACATCATCTGCAGCCTTGGTGAGGGCATGTTCTATCTCCTCCTCCAGGTCCCTAGAAAATAGGATAGTTTACAGTGTAGACCTCTTCTACCCTACAGGATAGAGGAAGTGCAATTGACTTAATGTGGGATACAAAGGTATGCAACTGAATTTAAGTGCATTTTAAAATATTTGTCCTTGTTTCTATTTTCAAAAATTTACTTCAATTTAAAATGTTATTCCTATTAGATTTCATACATACAGAAATTTGGCATCACTGGAATGCAAACTTTGTCTCATAAATAAGATGAATAACACGAAAATACAAAGAACTATGACTGCATTCCAAAACCAGTTTAAACTTTTTGCATTTGTCTGTGACAAAGTTATTCCCATTATCATCCCTGGAACAGGGAAATCTTATCTTCGACTATATGTGCCATTAACAGAACAACAGTAATCTCTTACTAGAAACATCAGCAAATAGAATATTCAGAATGCTTTTTGGTATACCCACCTACTTCTGTAAAGAAGTGACGCATACTCAATTAACAAACAGTTCCGTATATCTCAGACATTTAACGAATGAATCCAATTCAAGGATAAGTATCTGAATTCTATCCACCTCAATTTCATGTGATGTAATCGTAATTTAACTGATTCAGATCCTTTGCAAATTACTCAATCCCAATGTATAAAACTCTAACTGACTCTGTGGTTCAATGTTATTGCATCAGCCACAAGTGTCAATAGAGCTGTCAGCAAAGGCAGCTCTGCAAGGTGAAGATTCCTCTGCCAGGGCATAGAGCATGATCCTCATCCTGCTGATTTATTCTGCCTGTCCAACCATGACTCTCTGAGAGCTGCCTCAGGCCTGGTGACTGTGCAGGTTCCTATCCTGACAGCTAAATCCCAGCTGCTTTTTGTCTGCCTAAGCCAAGAAGCAGTTGCTTCATACTTTGAATGAGCATGTAGACTGCCTGCCCAGTTAAAGATTTCTGAAGAAGCAGACCCAGAAGAGGATCAGTAATGGCACTTGGCTGCTGCTAAGTAATCCTTGAACATCTGTTTTTACCATAGTGATCAACTGAATTGACATTAAAAGGAGGAGTACATTCCAAAGGACAAGAAAGAAAGAAATCCATATATCATTATGGTATCAGGTAGAAAATTAAATTAAGGGAATGGACTCCTGTAACACTTAGGTAAAAAAGTTTCAGAACTGAATAAAATCTGGAACTGTTCTTATTGCCTTATTTTTCTCCTTAGATTTGCAATCAAGTACTTTGCTTTCTATTTAAGTAAAAATTTGCTATAATCCTCTTGGCCTAAAATGTCTGGTGTTAAATGTGTATTTTGAAGAAACAGAAAACTTGAAGCTTATACTTCTTATGTAACCTTATCCTGGCCATTTAATTCCACTGTAAAGGCTATTCAAATATGTGAGGCTTGCATCTGGGACCCCTAGCCCCCAAAACTCAGTTTTAATTCAGAACTGTAAGTGCCTTTTAGAACATCACATTTGTAGGAGTAATACTGTAAGTAATATATCATTAAACCTTTTTCTAGACTGGTTTGTATTAAAAAAAAAAATCAAAAAGATGCTTTTTCCATTAGGGTTTTAAAATTCACTTAAAACTGGACCTGTGGTCTGAAGTCATTGTTAGCCATTGTATTTAGGTCCTCTGAACAACTGCTCAGATATCTTGGAAGAAATTCTTCAGATCTCACTCTGTCTGTGGACTGGACTGTCAAGGGCTATGGATTATGTTGTGATAGCCATGAGCCTAATCTTTGGTCTTGGCACTGGCATATTTAACATTAGAGAATTTATTTCATTTCCCACAGGAAGAGAACAGAACCTCTTTCAGTTTGTCAAATTCCGGTCTAGCTTCTCTCTTGCTGTAACACTGACCACCTCTCCTATTACAGTGTCCTGGTTTTCTCTGGGATAGAGTTAATCTTCTTTCTGGTAGCTGATACTGCTCTGTGTTTTGCATTCAGTATGAAATGGATGTTGATAAAGCACTGATGGTTTAGTGGTTGCTAAGTAGTGTTTACTCTCAATCAAGGACTTTTCAGTGGCCTGCGCTGTGCCAGGGAGCAGGTGCCCAAGAAGCTGGGAGGGAGCATGGCCAGGACAGCTAACCTGGACTGGCCAAAGGGTTATTCCATATAACTGAATGGCATGTTCAGTATATAAACTGGAGGGACTTGGCCAGGAGGGGTTGATCACTTCTTGGGAAAGGGTTGGACATCTGTCAGTGGGTGGTGAGCAACTGTGTGGTGTGCATCATTCATCTGTCTTGGTTTGTGATTCTCTCTCTCTTTGTCTTCCTTTTCATTACTATTATTAATANTGTCAGCTGGGGTTAAACCACAATTCCTTCAAGCAGGCACATTTCCTCTTAACACAGAATTAGGAAGCATGGAGGTTATTCACAGGTTCTCTTCACCACGATAAGCTTTATCTAATTCAGTTCATATTCTGTTTATTATGAAAGCAGAAGTAAAATTGGCATTTGTCATATAACAGAAGGCATAGCATAGCATAAACAGCTTGCTCTGAGAACTAAAAGCATTTTTCTTTGACTTGAAAAATCAGTCAAACTGTTGTCAATGTTACCTGCTTCCTGCATACTGTCATTTCAATAAAGCATGAAAACATTCTCACTTTGAAATACTGACACAAAGGCAGCAGGAAGCACTCTTACATGTCTGAAGGCTGTAGTTTGTAGCCTGCATTTATGATAGGTACAGAGTTTAAAATCTGTATTAAAATGTTTGCTGTCCATTTGAAGATATTTAACAGCTTTTCTGATTACATATCATAGGAAAAAATAGCTTTCTGTCATAACTCTCTTAAAAGTATGTACCAGGTTTAAGTAATGACTCTTTTCTGGAAGCTAATTTGACAGAAGTACCCAAGGAAAACTTCCATGATGCCACAATTTTTTTCGTACAAAATCACTGTGATTGCACTTGATTGGAACTCTCAGTTGGTTTTAGACATATTTTGAAATGTATAATTTTTTCCATCTTAGAGCTGTCAAGCAATGGGTTTTTTTTGATGTAAAAAAATCTGTCGGGAAATATTTCTACAGCAATGAAATTCCACCTTTTCCCCAGCCCTTGTAAATGATGAGTACACGAGCATGACACCAGGTTTGAGGTCAGACACCACAGTATTTTATTCATCTCTTGTTCAGTTCCTTAGTCCCGAATGAAGCTGATGTTTTCTTCCTGTTCAGAAATCTGGTCTGGGCTGTCATATTCACTTGCAATTAATACATGTCTGTTACAGACCAATGACTTTAACAATTGCAAACCTTCAAATATCTCTTCAGTTTCTCCTAACCAGATGTTGCCATGGTATCCAGTCTGGCAGGAAAAAATAAGAGAGTTTGGTCTTGACAACTCGGTTGATGAGTATTACTGCTTTATCTTACAGCTTTTATAAATGCATTTTTATTGTTAAAAACTGCGTGAGAAATTTAATAATTCTATTAAGGCTAAAAGAGTGCACAAAACTTGCTCATAATCCTGTAAATAATTTTATAACTGTATACCCCTTGTTTATATTTTAACACAGTGAGCAGGCATTTTATTATACACTAACTTAAAGTATCTGTTATTGTTTTTAGTTTTTGAAGACAATAAATATATATTCATATTCATTAAAATGGCATCACCTCAGGGTTTAAATTCTAAATGGGCATTAACAAAAGTAAGCTTCATCTTCCATTGGGCTTATACTAGGTCTTTTGCAAGTGAAAAGCTACAAGAAAAAATATGTCAAGCCAGAGACTTTTTTGTTTCGTGACCAGTATTTCTAGAAACATGTATGTTTTTTCTCATGTTTTTTGAATTTCACTTCAGTAGATTATAGTAAATTCTTATGGTAAGCCAAAAGAATCTAACTTTTTTATCACATTGAACAATTTCTCAAAGTAGTAAGCTTCCCACTAATATCCCAAACAACCAGTGAAATACTTCAGTGGAAGATGCCAATAATTAGGCTGAGTCAATTGAGATTAGGTAGTGGTTTTATCTGAAGATCATTGGATAGGTTATGTGGCAATGAAAAGCACAGGTGAATAGAAAAACTTTACTAGTGTATTGCAAATTAAGTCATGGAAATGTAAGACTGAGTCTACTTCTCTATTATAGATTTTTTCTTAGCATTTATTAATCAATATTATTTCAAAAATTATAGTATAAAGGTAACATTTGCTGTACTGCGGACTAGAATTTTCCACCTAAAGCAAAATTTTTTTACCTGAATGGAAAAAATATTGTATCCAATTTTACCAAGAGAGGAAGTAAAAGTGAACATCTTTATATGCTAAAGTCTAAATCACCTTTAGAAGAAAGAACATTAACTGAAACTATAAGGTGACTGTTTTTTACTAAAAGAAGAAAAAGGAAAGAAACAGAAGAGATTAAAATTTAAAATAGGATATTGCATCACTTTCCAAGAGAGCTGTAATCTACATATCATACTATCAGGCAATTTTGAAATACGCACAAGAGTCTTTAATTACGAGTCCGTAGACAGGATGCTTGGTTGCTGGATTACAAATGTCCCACTTGGCAAATACAGACATTTTCATCTGAGAAATCAACTGCCACTTCTAGATCTTTTGTGTAAGCGAAAAATTTGAAAATTGCGTATGAAAAGACAAAGACATTAATCTCGATGTATTGAGAAGAGTGGCATATTTGAAAGGTGTTTCTGAGCAAATATGAGATTTTTTTTTTAAATTAATGTCATAAATTAGCTCAGTTAAATGAGTCAGAATCTGATATAAACGCTACAATTAAATTTGTGTCAATGTAATAATTTTCAGAACTATTTAATGGTATTACTGAATTTTTACTTCTTTGTTGATCATCTGACAAAAAGTTGAAGATATTGTGGCATTAGGCACACTTATGTAAATTTTCACAATTTAATTACATTTATCATTCATAATTTCTATTATTACTGCAATTATTACATCACTTCAGCTTTGTTATAGAAGCAGAACAAAAAAAATTTTGTCACCTTTCTAGAGAAAAATATTTAAGAACAGACTGAATTTTCTGCTTGGAATGAAATAGTCCTACAGTTACATTTACAACTCAGCACTTCTAGGCTCGCTGTTGAATCATCTTTTTTGGAGAGCTGTACAGCTGTAAAGATCTATAGCTGGAGAGAAAATAAATGCAATATAATGTAAAGAAATGCCAAATGAAAATCCAGTGTCCTTGAAAAGGACTCTTAGGTTTGAAAATCTTCATAATCTGAAAATTTGCAAATACTTATGCAGGGTCATTTTCAAAGAAAGGTTAATATAAATTTTAGGTAGACATTTAAAATCCAACTTCAATTTTGTGATTCACCTTTTTCTACATTTCTTCTCCTTTGGAGTGACCAAGGCTTTATTTTCACCTGAATTTTATTGTAAATTTTATGTCTTGCAGTGCTCACTATTCGTCAGAACAATTGCTAAATCATTTCCTCCACAGTTAGATAGGGACTGATCAAGGGCAGGAAGAGTGGAGGAGAAGGAAAGTGGTGCATAAGATTAAAAATGGAAATATTTGGAAAAGAATGCCTAAACTCAGCTTGGATTTCATTTCAGCATAAATTTTTAAATGCTCATGAGCTTCTGCATGTTACTATAAGATTTTTCTTAGAAGACTGATCAGTTATTTTGATAATTATCTGTGGATTTTTAAGAATCTGTATTGGTTTCTTGTGATATCTTTAAGAACCAAGCCACAAGAGTTTAAGAATAGTTTTTAAAAAATAATATATAATATATTCAATCATGAAAGCCATAAACTCATTTCCATGTATATAACTGGTAGAAAAATAACTTTAGAAAGGAAATATTAATTCAAACACGTATTTTTTAATGAAGAAATTCTCCTTCTTTATGACCTTATTTTGATTTCCTTCATTTAAGTCTCCCAGATAAATGTTCAGAAAGGTTATATTGAAAACAAAGTCATACCGTCATTGAATCATAGAACCTTTTAAAATCATCTAGTTCCAATTCCTCTGCTTGGGCAAGGGAATTCCTCCTTCCTGGGCAAGGACACCTTCCACCGGACCAGGTTGCTCAAAGCCCCGTCCAGCCTGGACTTGAACACTCTGAAGGATGAGGCATTCACAACTTCTCTGAACAACCTGTTCCTGTGCCTCACCACTCTCACAAGAAAGAATTTCTTCCTGGTACCTAATCTAAACCTACCCTTTTTCAGCTTAGGCCATTCCCCCTTGTGCTGTTGCTACACACTTTTGTAAAAAGTTCTTCTCCAGCTTTCTTATAGGTCCCCTTTATGTACTGGAAAGTTGCTGTAAGGTCTCCTGAAACCTTTTCTTCTCCAGGCTGAGCAACCACAGCTCTCTCAACCTGTCTTCACTGGAAAAGTGCTCCAGTGCGTTGATCAATATAATGACCTTTTCTGGACTTGCTCCATCAGTTGCCTGACTTTTTGTACTGAACTAGAGGGAGTCCTGGTTCATTAATCAATTAAACGGACAGGATTGACTTAGTTCAGTGGTCAGGAAACTCAAGGAATCTCATAATTATAAAAGTGAAATAACATGTTCAAAAATTTTTCTGTACTGGTTGTCACTTAGTGGAACATGAATGTGACAATGTCCTTTACTATGATCTCAACTATTGTCAAGGGATTGGCTGATTTTGAGTTTTTGCTGTGTTTCACTGTCAATACTTTGAGAGAATACATCAATACCTGTGAATGAGACATGCAGCAAAGAAGATAAGATGGGAATGAAAGTCTCTCAAATTCAGAGCGAATTTTTGAGGTATGGATTAGGTGACCCAGGAGAAATGGGGGGTTGACAATGGCGGGGGGTTCCATTGGGTAGAAAAAGTAGCTGGTTACAGAACTGTACTAATGGTAACTTGGTTGTTTTGCTGTGGGTAGATCTTTGTAAAAGAGACAATTGAATGGACTTATCTAATGAACATTAGCTCCTACTCTTCTTCAGAACCTGAAGAACCAATTACAATAGTATCATGGGGAGTACTGATATGAAAAAGGGCATATCTTTTTAACTTTTCAAATACTTCATGTCCTGGATTTGATAGTACAATGTTTCCTTTGTCTGGAAGAGAAGACGGGTGCACTACCTGTCCTGCATCATACATTTCTGGTTGCTGGAGTGACATGTAACCTCTATGAGCTCCACAACATTTATGCTAAAGATGGGAGCAACAGAATATGGATTATGCCATTAATGTTCAACTAGGATATAACAAATATAAATTCTGTTTCTGATTGACTAGAGATTCAATGTTCCTTTCCAAGCATCAAAATGCTTTGCTTCCTTCTTGCCATTTTTTTTTCTCAGAGTTGTAGTCAATACTATTTTAGATGGTGAAATCCTTGAAACAATACTTTTTGTTTACTTGTTTGGGGTTTTTTGTTTGGTTTTTTTGTTTTTGTTTTTGTTTTTGTTTTTTTTAAATATAGGAGGTCATCAGAGGCCTGGAAGTGTCTGTAAAAGCAATAAAGAATATTAGCCATTCTTACATAAGGTTCCAGTCCAGCATGAAACTATTAGTGAAAAAGAGTGGACTACTCCTATCTATCCATATACAACAGCACAATAATGTAAGTATCCAATATTGTTCAGAAGAACATCCATAACCCTCGAATTTTCTTTTGATAAGAAAAAGTTAAAAAAATGTAGAAGTATGCAGCTGAAACCACAGAACAATTAAATAGGAGAAAAAGCTTTACATTTTTTGAATGATCGTTTTAATGTGATCGTGATCTGATTAATAATATAAATAACTAAAAGTGCAGAAGTAGAGCAAAGGATATCCAAACTTTTTCTATCAGACAAATTAGTTGAAGAGCCTGTGAAAATTAAGAGTTTTGCAAGATGTACATGAAGTGCTGTACCTAATCAGGCTGTAGAAGGATCATTTGTCTCACACTTTTTGTAACGAGGTTAGAATTTTTAATGATTCTTCTTGGTAGAGATTCTAAATTGCAGAGCAAAAGAGAACTTTCATGATTTTAGAAGCATTCATAGCATTATGAACTCCTTAGATTTGTCCTTCAACTAAGGTGTGATTTTCAAGGAACAAGCAAATACCAGTTTTCATTAATTAAATGAGAAAATATTTCAACTTCTTTTTAGAATGTACAAAAGTGCAATAAGTTTTGAAAAGGACCTTCATCCTCTGTTGGGAGTCAGAGAGAAACCAAACTGATTTTAAGGCTTAGGTTATGTCATTTGTAGGATTTCTGGACTTAGAAGAATTTTTCACTGAAGGTTTTGCTCTGCAAGTTTTAGGGCACTTACGTGAAGCTATTCTTGAAACCTCACACAAGAAGTGTAAAATCACTGAATTGTCTAAACTATTGATTCATGGCCTCATAAACTGAACAGAGGCCGCAAATAGCCCAAGGTTTGTTTTTGTTTTTTTTTTTTTTGCTATTAGAGATACATAAAATTCAACGTAGAAACACACAGCTCTCAATCTTTTTCTTCCAGTTTAAGACTGGAATAAATGAATGCTTTATTCAATTAAAAAAGTATTCACTCTTGGCATTTTTCAAATCAATCAATACTATTGATTCTTCCTTTGCCTTTGACGCCTCTTTGGGATGAGTCTGAGTAGGGTATCCCTTCATCTGAGTCCTCAGTTTGTGTTTTCTACCTTTGTTTTTGCTTTCCCGGGTTTGTGGAGATGGTCCTTAAATGAGTCCCTCTGATGGCCCTGCAAGTAGCCAGAGTTTCTGCCTCTGTCAGTGTCTCTCTGTGTTCTTTGATGGATGAGTTTTTGACACATAACCTAACATAAAATATTTCACCTGATTGAATTCTGAGGAATAGAGATACACCATTTTTCATAGAATTTCAAACTTATTCCATTAGATACAAAAATTATTTGTAGACAGGGTGACTGCACACATCNTCTCCCCACCTGGAGGTTAGGGGTTTCGTGGTCATCAGGGAGGCTTAGGGGGACCTCTCTGAGAGGGCCCTGCGGAAGACCCCCAAGCGCCGGCACCCCGGCTCCCCCCCCGGCCGGCGGTGCTTTTATTTTTTTATTTCTATACATCTAATTTTCAGAAAGATAGATGGCAGCTTGAATTTGAATTAAGAACAAAGCAGAGTATTCCTGAAGAAATTTCTACTCCTGTTTAAATGCTATTGAATGTGAAAAGTTAACCTGACTTCAATCTGCTGAGATAAATCAGCATTTCAAAGTACTGCTTCTAGAAATAATCATGACAGATAGATAAAACAATAATAAAAAATGAAAAGTGGAAAGGAGGATCATGGGTAAAAAGACTTTACAAGAAAATTGAAGAAAATAATTAGAAAAAACTGAGAAGACAATAAAACATAGACATGACAATGGAGGTGGAACAGGTGTCATGACTGTCCAGACAAAGGAACAGGTCTAGTGACAATTGAGACAGAGGTATCATTGCTGGATTTCGAGGCCATATGAAATCACTTCCCAAAGACAGCAGTCTCCAGTTTGCTTTTCTTTGGGGAGGGCTTCAATCATAATTCCTGGGTATTGCACTGCCAGAGTTTCCTTTTAAGAAACAAGACTGAAGTCGATCCAGAGCAAGTTTATTAAAACTAAGCAGTTGTTATTGATTCCTTCAGTTATTTTGACAAAATACAAAACTAAACAGGTTCTAGTTGTACAACACCTTACCAAGTCTTCGTATTTCTGCTAGCAACCAAGATCAGTCAGACCTCTGCTCCCTTTTGGAAGCTGAGACAAATAAGCCACATTTTATGTTATCTACTACTGGGGTTCATCTCAGTCTAGCCACAAATTCAGATTCCTTTTCCGTACATAGTAATCTGTAGTCATTATTTCTAGCAGTTACAAGAAACAGAAGATGCCAGAATGTTCTTTCAATTGCAAACTTAGGTTGGTTTTAATTATTTGCAGTTCTGTCTTAAATCAGAAAACATAACTTGAGAGATCCCTTTAAAGTTTGTGCTTTAGGGGAAGAGAAATGTGAACAGATACTGCCATAATTTCTTGCTATCTTTCCATCACTAAAATGTGGCTGCTTCTTTTGCAGGGAGAAAAATATGAATCAGATGAACAGCAAATCTTCACTAAGACACAAAATGAAAAGGGAACACTAGGGCAAGGAGTTAATCTATAAAGCAGGCCAGCATTTCAATTTATTAACAGTTCAAAAGTCAGTTTCTGATTGGGCCTATGTATCAAAAAGTTTTTTGTGCCTAGAACATTGGTAATTAAGACTGTCATTGTCATATGAATAAAGAACATAATTTTTTTTTTAAGTTTGAGATCAGAGTAAAAAAAATGAAACAAAAAACCCACCAATCTCATAAAAATTAAAAAAATGAACTGACATTTTTATCAGGACAAGAAATCTATTCTAAATTTCAGTGAAGACAATAGAAAACCCTCCACTGATTTCAATGAGCTTTAAAATCATTATAATGTTCTAGAAAAAATTCTTAACAACATCAGAAATTTGTGTCAAATAAAAATTAACTTTTCATTATAAAAATAAAAATATGTAATATATCATCTGACAATGATAGATCAGTTTTATTGCATTCTGTCTTGTTTCATTTGTTCTATTCAGAGATGTCACTATTTTCCATATTTATTTATAACCTATCACTTTTTCAGATGATAGCTAACAGCGTCTGTAGTGACAGGGTGTTGGTTAGTTAGCAACAGAAGAAACACGTGGGTCACAGAGTAGCAGTGGTTTCACCAGGCAGGACCGACCAAAAGCTCTGCCCTTCTTTATTTACCTATTTTTATATGTTTTTAAGGACAGTCAAAGATTGGTGAAAGGGGTCAACACCCCTAAAGGTTTATAGGACAAAGACATGGTCAATCATCTTTCTCCACCCCAGGGAAAGGAATGAAAAACAATTCTACAAGTGCAAAACAATCCCGGCCGGTTTAGAAAAACAAGGACCATGTTTACAGAACAAGCATGGGAAACTACAGCTACAGTGTTACAACTTATGGGGCCCTGTAAAACCAGAGCGACAACAGGGAAGGAGGTAATGGTTTTAAACTAAAAGAGGATGCATTTAAAGTTGATGTAAAGAAGGAATTATTCACAATGAGGATAATGAAACACAGGAACAGGTTTCCCAGAGGGGTGTTGGAAGCCTCATCCCTGGAAACATTCAAGGCCATATTGGATGGGGCTCTAAATAACCAGATCCAGTTGAAGACGTCCCTGCTCATTGTGAGGGGAGTTGGACTAGATAGCCTTTAAATATCCCTTCCAATCCAGAGTATTCTTTGATTCTATAACTTCCTGGTGCAATTTTTTGTATTTTCTCTTAATGATGGTATCCTGTCTTCAAAGAAATGAGCGACAGTTCTTAAGGATGCATCTGGTTCCCAGATCAGATTCTCGGTCTAGCATCTCTCTGCTCTTCTGCCAGTGTTTTAGCAGACATTTTCTGTCAGTGATTTTTGCATTATAACCAAGTCACCTCTATTCCTGCTCCCATCAGGACGATTCTTCAATTAATTAAGAAAAGAATTATGTCTAAGGTGACAACCATTAAAGAAAGTAGTTATAAATTGATGACTAGGGAAGACTCTGGTCTTTGAGATCTTTCAGCCCATACTTCAGCACTCAGAAGGCTAAGAATTCCCCAGGACATCTACCTCTATTGTGAAGTACTGGCTTTATTTTCCTTTCATAAACCAAGTTCCTACTGACTTCACTGAGTACTTCTGCTTCCTGTACTGTTAGAAATAGTGAATATTTAATCCATATCATTTCTTTTCCTACCATGTCTGACTTTCTAGGCCTCTCTAATAATCCTATTTTGTTTTTTTTTTTCCCAGATTGAAGACAGCTTTTACAGTAAGAATATTACACATTTTTTCTTAAATGGAAGACATTTCATATCTCTGAATATCATAATTATATTTATCTGAATTTCTTCCAATTCTCCCATACATTTTGTTAATATGTAGAGCCAGAAATAAAGTCTGTATTCAAGATATGAATAAATCAAGGATCTGCTAATCTACGTCACAGTATTTTCTGTTTTTTCCAGAATTCATTTTTTCATAATTTTGCAGGTTTTGGCCAGTTTTATATATTAACAGCTTCATACTACTAAGTTTTTGATTCTTAACAACAGAACTTATTTTAATGTCCTTCATATTATTTTTAAGTTAGTATTATTTTTTGAAAATGTCACTTTATATTAGTCTAGACATAATTCTATCCCTCAGCTACTCAGTCTTTAGTCCTTCTGAAGTTGTCCAGAATTAGCTCTCACCCCTGTATATCATCAACAATCTTTTCACTTCAATTTTATTGTCAGTTACACATTGAATGAC